>CM053580.1:250286661-250310971 GCA_028627135.1 Pseudochirops cupreus
ATAAACCTTATCAGAAAGTTAGAAAACCACCAGAAAGGAGTGCTTATATTTAGGAATATTCATCATTAACTTGCAAAATTTATATCACCTTCTTTCTCTCGAGTACCATGCATGGGAAAATATGTGTCTTCTTGTGCAGGAGACGTTGAAGATTCTTCATGTTTATGGTCATGTGGTTATTATTTATTCTATTCAACAAAACAATTATTCACATTTCCTATGATCAAGGCACTAGAGATAAAAAGATGAAAAACACCATAAGCCCCTTTCAAAAATGAAGTTGTAACCTGATAGGGAGGATATGGTGTACATAAAAACCAATCATACATTTTAGAAAATTATTACGTTTATAAAGGAGGTCAGGGAGATGTGCCTGAGAGATTCAAGGAGGAGTGGGATCACCTAATCGTAGGTTTCTAGGAAGGATTCTGGAACGAGGTTCCACTTGACCTGGGATCTAAAGAAGTAGGAGACCATCATTAGGAAGAAATGATAAAGTTCCAGTCTAACATCGGAAACAGTATCTTCAAAAGCACAAAAGAGAAGGAGGTAGGAGACAGGGGGTTGAATGAGAATACAGAGTACATGAAGGAGAGCAGGGTAAAACTTGCTTGTGCAATTAGTTGGTACCAAATTGTAGAGGGCCTTACATGTATTTATCTGGGAATTCATAAACAGGGAACTGAAGTTTCTGAGCAGAGGAATACACTGAGGACACTAGTGTTCTTGAAAAATAACTTAGTGTAGCTATCTTCCCTTTTCCTTGGATTCCAATCTTCATACCCCATTTCTTGCATTTTTGATTTATGTTCATTGTAAGAGATTTGAAGCTAATGGCAGGTAGATAAACAGTATTGAGATAAATATTTTCCATGGGTGGGACATAATGATACGCAGAACAAACAGGCAGTGTGGCATAATGGAAAAACATGAGACTGGGGGAGAGGATACATGCAAAGTCTACAACTACTGGAATAAGTGAGCAAAGGTAAATCATTTATCCTTTCAGCCCTCATTTTCTTCACCTGTCTAATTTGGGGATGATAGTCCTAGATTGTTTTCAACCACGTAATTCTATCTGACACATTCTAATACAGTCATATTCTAATATTTAATCATCTTTAAACAGAGTGGTATATTCACCTACTCATGAGTAAACATAGATGTGACATTAGATGGCAGGGGTTTAAAGTCAGTAGTAAATGGATACTTTCCAAGAAATGCATTTGTTTGTTTGTTTGACATATTTCTAATAACATTTTATATTTAGGAAACTGTTTTTGAAAAGTACATTTTAAAGCAGATTTATATTTACATGTAAAAATAGATTTTTCTAGAAACACTCGTACAGCCGGAAGACAAGTATACTTTTCAGTCTGTAGACAAGATGAAAAACAACACTTTTCTACAGAGTGTGATTTGTTCTGACATAAGTATTTTAAATATGTTAGGCTAATACTTTGCGTTGTGACTTTTTAAAAATGAAACAAGAAAAATGAAAGAGGATGTCTTTATACTTATCAGCTATACATGCAAGGGTAGTTTTCTCAAAGAGGATGTTATTTTTACACTAGTGGCTACTTTGGAGCGCTATAGGCAATAGAAGAGATATTCACTTACTTTGCATTTGGAATAATGGCAGATTACAAAAGCTAATGCCTCATGATTCCAATTTATAAGTGTAATGTATACATGATCCTGGTTTCCCTACCCCACCGCACCGACGCCTGGCCAATGATCTTCTTATAAACAGGTGATGGTAGTAGCATGGAGTTTAAAAACCAAGGTACTGGTGTCAGCTGCCAATGCAGAGGATTTTTGACTGGTTTGTTGTTGTGAGGACCGAGGTAGTGTACCAGCTACAGCCTCTACAAACATCTGTTTGCTCAGTAGTGAGGGAGCTGAGTAAGCTTAAAATTATGTTTCACATTTCTGCTTACGGTTTTATACTTACTTCAGTATGTGAATCTCAACAAGAGATTATTAAAGAACTCTGTCCAAGGAATTGACTGCCAAATTGACTTAAAATTTAACAATGAATATCTCTCTAAAGCATGAATGAAGTCGCACACCTGTGGATAGCTGATTGTCACAAGTGACAAGACTCATTTGTGGTAAGCTGTTTAATTCTTTCAAAACACATTTGTATGTCTCCCTTTCATTAATACTCACTCAATAGGAAAGACTGAATTAAAAGAAGCATAATGCAATACAAAACATAAGGCCAGTACTCAAAAGACCTGGGCTGTGGTGCCACTCGTTACAACTGTGACCTTGAGCAATTAATTTAAATTTTGTGAACCTCAGTTTCTTTTTGTGCATAATGGGTATAGTACCACCTGCTTCCTAGCTTCAGTGGGCACATTTCAAGAAAAAAAGTCAAATAATGTATTTAAAATATTTTTCAAATTGTAAAGCATTCTACAAATATAATGTGTTAGTATTATTGTTTCTGACTAATGTTTCTCATGGGTGCATTTATATACTTTCCCTTTGAGATATATGGGAAAACTTTACTTTTTATCTTAATTAACACATAATTATTATTGATTCACTATACATATTTATAACAGGTTTTGTTTTTCTTGATTTCTCAATGTGTGGGAAGTGGGAGGTGGTAGGGAGAGAATTTGGAACCAAAAATAAAATTGAATTCAAAATATATAATTAAGACTATTTCAAGAAAAAGAAGTACTATCTAATATAGACTCAGAAAATATTATCTGGACCTTTTAAAGGGACCGCTCTTTTTCCTCAGCTCATGGTACGGTCTAATGTCCTTGTGACATTGTAAATGTGACGTATCACCACAGTGTAAATATCACAACACAATTCATTAACTCTGTTGATTTTATCAGAATTGTACAAATGACAAAATACTCAAGTCCCCTGACCCTCTAGTTGGTGGCATAATTAACTCAATGTGCCCATGACCTTGGGGTGTTTTCTGGGAATCCTGTCACAGCCAAGCAGCAGTAGATCAGTTGTTACTTGTTTACTAGAGAAGGACATATAGCAATAACTCACTAACTAGATCAGTTAGAGTATTTAAACATCTCAAAAGACTAGCTGTTGTTGCTGTTGTTATCACTGTTGTTGTTTCCTAAGACAATTCAGATGGAAGCAATTCAGTTTTCTGGCACCACACTGGTAGACTGTCCATGTTTCACAGGCATGCAACAGTGAGGTCAGCACAACAGCTTTGTAGACCTTCAGTTTGGTAGCCAGTCTAATACCTCTTCTATCCCATATTTTCCTTCAGAACCTCCCAAACACTGAGCTAGTTCTGGCAATGCGTGTGTCTGAACACAGTGTAAATCTGACTAAGGCTTTTGATACTGTTAGTTATGAGGGCTTATAGAAAATTATGTCAAAATTTGATTGCCCCAGAGAAGTTCATCAGGTTTGTACATCAGTTTCATGATGGCATGCTTCCTGGGTTCTAGATAATGGACAATGCTCTCGTGCCTTCCCAGTCCCCAGTGGAGTGAAACAAGGCTGTGTGCTCGTTCCCATGCCTTAGCATGATGTTTTCAGCCATGTCGTCAAATACTTTCAATGAAGATGAACACTGCATCAGTCAGGTACCACACTGATGGTAAATTCTTTAATTTGAAAAGGCTACAAGCCAAGACCAAAGTGGAGGGAGTGTTGGTGCATGATTTTCTTGGTGCAGATGATTGTGCACTTAATGCAGCCTCTGAAGCTGAGATGCAACAAAGTCTGGATCAATTCTCTGCTGCCTGTGCTAATTTTGGCCTAATAATTAACATCAAGAAAACACAGGTGCTCCATCAGCCACCACTACAACATCAACACATGGAACCATCAGTTTAGCAAATGGAGAAATTTTGAATGCTGTGGATAAGTTCATTTACCTTGGGTAATGTACTTTCCAGGGATGTACACACTGATAATGAGGTTGACACATGAATTGCCAGAGCCACTTAAGTGGTTAGGAGGTGCCTAAGGAAAGTATGGGATAGAGGTATTAGACTGACTACCAAACGAAAGGTCTTCTCTGGGATAAAAAGAAAAGAAAGGTGGAGGAAAACTGGCCTGCTATTGCCAAAAGCAATGCTAAGCACTTTATAGATACTGTCCTGATTGATCCTTACAAAAACTTTGGGAGGCACATGGTATTATTATCCCCATTTGACAGTTGAAGAAAGTGAGGCAGACTCAGAGATTACTTTATTTGCTCAGGGTCACATGACTAGTAAGCAAAGTCTGAGACTAGATTTAAATTCAGGTTTTCCTGATTCCAGGCTCAGGCATTCTATCCATTATGTATCTAGTTGCCTCTAGGTTCCTACTTAGTGATGAAGTATGTTCTCTGCTTGATTCTATTGTGACTAAATTTTCTTGCTACCCAGGTGCTAAGCACAGTTGTATCTAGGCTGCTTAAAGAGTATAAGTATCCGCAGCATCTCATAAGTTTGTGTGCTTTAGGCAAAGCCACAGTTGCCCTTTGTGTATGTGTGTGTGTGTATTTGTGTGTGTGTGTTATGGTTTTGATTGGGGAGGGGCGAAGAGTTTTGCTTCCTTAATGTAAAATGGTATTATTAGAATCAAATACTGAGGCCAAGAATGGACAGTCATCCAAATGGTTGTATATATAAAATTGTCCCAGTTTTTCAGGAACATGTAACATTATGAGGCTAACATTGTTATCTTAATTTCTGTCTCTTTATAAAAATGGCAACCTGGCCTTTCCACCCACTACTATTGTTTCCTGTTGTATTCCTTCATTGTACTTAAGTGTTAAATTATTAAATACTTTGATGATTTCCTATCTTATCAATGTCTATACACCATCCACCAATACAGATTGCGACCCTTCTGTGCCTTCTTATCTTCTGTGGACTTTTTCCATATCTTTCTGTAAATTCTCCTCAGAATTTCTATAAAATCCTCATTAAATGCAATGTGCCAGAGTCCTTCTACAGTTTTGCACATTACATAGATGACAGTGAAGCACCTAAACTGGCCATTGCTTCTCCTTTTCTCTTGCCACATGGCCAACTCTACTTCTTCTTTGGGCAAAGAGGTCTACTCTTTGATGATCTACTGCATAATTCCTCATTTTTAATGTGCTGCAGTCTAGTCACATCCACCATGTTCCTCTCCATTGTCCTTTGTGAGACTGTAAAGTTTAATTCTTCAAAGACTGTGCTATTTCATGACTATCAGACATATGACATGACCAAAAGAATAGTGTTAAAAATGGATTTTATTTTAAGCAGATGCTTGAGATCATTAAAAAGATAGAAAAATTATCCAAAGAAAGCCCAGAATGTTGTCCTTAAAAATGGAATGCTCAGGTTGAATACAAATACATCATCTTAGGAGAAAGATCTTCACAGAATCTTTTTCATGCATTTAGTGGGTAACTCGTAGCATATTGCATACAGTGCTAGATGTGGAGTCAGGAACCCCTGAGTTCAAATCTGTTGTCAAATATTCTCTGTGATCCTGGATACTTATCCTCTACTTACATCAATTTCATCAACAAATTTCATCAACACATAATTATAGTATTTACCGTGCAGTGTTGTTGTGAGGAATGAAAGAAATAATATTTGTAAAAGCAAATGTCTACAATACCTGGCACATAGTAGGTGCTATATAAATACTCATTCCCTTAAATGTGCTAAGATGGATAAATTGCTCAGGTTGGAGGCTGAGGCTAAGACATTCCCTTCAGTCTATTGCTGCCGTCTCTGTTCTTGGGGGCAGTTTGGGAAAGTGGCATTATAGCTCCTTTCTACCCATGTAACTATGGATGACTCAACCTTAACCATCATAAGTCAGTCAGGGCTTCTTGGTTATAGAAATAGGTGTCACCTTTCTCATCCAATCCAGTACCTTTTCCTTCTATCATCAACTATAAATCTTTATGCTAAAAAAAAAAATCCTATACTGCCTTCTAAATTACATTGGGCCAGTGGTCTATTCACAGGGCCACCTAGCCACCCCTAGTTCTTGACTTTTGTACTTGGATATAAAGGTATTGTAGCTGAAATAGAGAAAAAAATGCACATTTATCTTTTATATTTTGTTTTATGGCCACTGCATTAGAAAACATGGTTTTAAACACAGTTTAATGTTATCTTTACTGATGTTATAGTTTCCCTATTTTATTTTGTTTTTAAATGTTGAATTTTAAAATATAAATCCTTGAGCTGCTTAAATACCTTTAGACTTGAGAGCTCTTGCTTCAGCGCCACACATCTTTTTAGACAAATTTGATGACCCTCAGCATCTCCAGCTGTACTTGGAATTTATAATTAATCATTGCCTGTGATGTGAATATAGTTAATTAAAAAAGGGCAATGTGGTGACATCACATATAATTATAAAAACTGTTCCCAGTGATGATAGCTACAATACTGGAAAGCGAGGCTTTTATATTATGAGCAAGAACATGAAACAGAATAATCAAAGAAGAGAAACTTATGCTGTGTAAAAGTGTAATGATTAAACATTTTGAAATACTGTCTCTATTTTGGGAATTTGCTGCAGAGCTCTGGGACTCTCCAAGAGTAACCATAAACAGACTTACAATTTGAACACTTCTGTAAGATCTAGCTTTTCCAAGACAACCATTTTATTCATATCCCATAGAGCCAGGTTCCCCTTCTACCTGACTTGAAATTTCGACTAATTGAATTTATTCTGATGAGTTAGGCAACAAAGATTTCTCCTAGCTACTGTGCTGCTAAGAGATCACTGCAATTTCTCCCCAAATCATAGCTGACTCTTTGATTAAGGCATTTGTCACTTTGGAAGGTTTGCATGGAAAAAAAGAAATGAATATATTACAATATGTTAGGGACAAACACTGAGTGATCTGAAAGCAACCTGAGAAAGAAAGGCCTAGGTAGGGTACATTATAGGTCTCCTAAGCAACTGGGTAATAATGGGAAGGTATTGGGCTGCGGGGAGCAGATCCCCTATTCAAGCCCCAACTAAGTAGTGTCAATACAAAAGGGGTATTAGCAAAAACTTAATCTACTTTACAATTTTGTTACAGCCCTACTTAAATCATTACTGTCTCCTTCTCTCACTCTTATAATTTTCTCTGTCTTCTCTTTCTAGGTCCTTCTTCCCAAGCCTCTTTCAGTAATGAGGTTTACTCAAATAATTAACTATTCAACTGAATCTTACGATGCCAGAATGGCTAGGTAAAATATCTTTGTGATACATCTTTGAAATATGGTTTAAATGAGAGTTGGGATTTAACTCAAACTCCCTTAGATATAACTGATGACTGCTAAACAAGCGTACAGGAGCAACTCATCCTTGCCACTTCAATCATTTGCAGAGCTTACACAAGCATTCTCAATTGCAGCTAAGTGTATGGTAATGATGGTGGCCTCTTATAAAGCCACATACTTTATCTCCACCCTTCTTTAACACTCTACATGTAAAACTTAATTGCATTTACTCTTATAGCCCCCTTTACATCCATTAGCATAAGTTCATCAATTTGAGGGAGATCTATTTAGATGTTTTCTAACTTTGATACTATACCCAATGGTGACATTCAATCAATAAGTTTTTCTTTCAATATAACTTTCAGATATAAAGTACAAAATAGTGCCAAGTATATTAAATCTTTGGTTCTTCCTGTTGTCTCTAAGCAAAGAGAGAACTGAGCAGACCACATTCATTGTATTTAATATAATGGGGAAAACTCAATCTGGTCTGCAGCTTGGTATTTCTTGTAAAGGTCCTGAGGGGAGGAATGATTATATGTGTTTCTACACTTTACTTATTCAGTTCAGTTCTACAAAGGTTTATTAAGTGGAAATTGTTTGCACAGAACTCCAGCCTCATTGCAAGAACTTGGCTTCTTTCCTCTTTGTTGTTGGTAAAATCTCCTAAACTCTAATAATTTATCTTTCCTCTAAGAGTAACTGCTAAATGCTAAAATTTCAACATAGGGCATTTAGAAATGTACTTTTTCATCAATATGAAGAGATTTCTTACTATTTAAAAATAAATTTTATTTACATCCTTTGCTTTTACATATAATCCCTATAATCTTCCTCCTTTATAAGTCTTTACCAAGAGAACATTTTTTTAAATGAGTTAAAACATAGCAAAACCAATATATATTTTGAAAAAAATTAACAATATATTCAAGGTTCCATTTAAACCATATTCCTATTTACATTTCCTTCCTTCCCAATAATAGTGATGGTGTACTACAGAGGTGTCAAACATGTTAATATGTGGTTTCCTAAATCACTATGTGGCCCTACTAGGATCCTTACATATGGCTTTTGGCCTCTGTTTCCACTTGCATTTGACACCACTGCTGAACTGGAAAGCACATTGAATTTAGAATCAAAGGACCTGAATTCAAATACTGCCTCTCAAGTTTAATACCTGTGTCACTGAGGATTGAACTAATGACTCTTGAGACCTCTTCCAACATTAGATCCTCTGGCGATTGATTGATTTATCGATTTAGTGATTATATATGATACTACTAATGTCTAGAGAAGCTAAGTTACATACTCAAGGTCACAAAGCTTGAGTCAGGAAGAGAATGACTTCTCAGGACTACACAGGACTCCCTTCCTCTCTAGTTTTATGATTCTTATGCCACCTACGTAGTAATTAAGAGAGCCAAGATTCAGTTTCAGGGGTGATGCCACCAAGTTTATATGTCTCTGAGTTTGCGTGCTTATTTGGATAAGCATATCTGCCCTGCAAACCTGAAGGGTCCTCATGACACCAAGTGAAATAATAAAGGAGAGAGTGCTTTGTAAACTGCAAAGCAATGCATGGTTATTATTTGTATCACAGCCATTACGTATACTGCTTTGACCACCTAGCATTGCACTGAGTCAAGACACTCATGGTAGAAATCAGTGCAGATTTTTGTCTATACAACTTCAATAGTTGAGCAGGAGATGCTAGTGTTACCTGCCTAGGAGAGCCCTTTTTCCTCAGAGTGAAAGGGGTGCTGAAAAAAAAATTTACTATTTCAATTACCACATCTATTACTACGAAGATCAATTTTACATTATATACAAGATAGCCTTTTATTTTGGTGGTCTCAGACTTAAGGAATTTCCCTTGCATTGCATCCCATTGAGTTTCTGGAATCTCTGTTACTTTCTTGAATGTCAATGTATGCAGAGAATGCTTAACTTTAATGGAACACATGCTCTCATAACCTTTCCGATCAATTCCAACTATGTTTTGAAGTGAAGAACAAGTGCTGAGCTTGGAATTTTTATATCCTTAAATAATCTACATGGAAAACAGATCAGAGAGCTCTAGCAAGATTGGAACAGTCTTCAAATATATACATGGGAAGATTTAAACTGAGTCGGGCCTTAGTTGATTGAACTGCCTCATAGGCCAAAGTTGATTCCATTCTTTTCTGTCCCCGGGAGCTATCTCTCTGGTGCTTTTATGGGGGCATGTGCCTGTGTTCATCAGTGCTCTACAGATGATTGTCAATTATTTGGCATCATCCTGTGATTCTCATGGGAAAACACAAAGTTAAAGCAATGATGATATTAGGATTCAGGAAGGAAGTATTAAGAGAAGAGGTTTTTTTGTATGAGTTTTTATTTTCCTAAGTGTTCCTCATTTGGCAAGACAATGGAGACATGGCTTAGAGTCTTTGACCGAAAAATGAGGAGAGCAAAGCAGGTGTTCTCATAGCCTGACCTAACTCTCCCAACTGCTTATTGTGAAAGCTGTAAAAGGATATTGTGCTTACCAGCTGCAGAGGGCTCCTCTTTGTTTCCCCTCCTGTGGACAGATTGAGTTCTGAATTTGTGTGTTGATTTCTAAAAGCTCTGAATGGGTTCAGCCCTAATTGCCAGGTTAAGGTTCTGAAAAGTTGACTGTGAATGGACTCCCCTCTCTGCTGTTTAATGTTGTCTTGCTTCTAGCAGACCAGTAGAGAAAGGTTGAGACTGTTCCCGTTCTCATCAATGAGGATAAACAAAAGCATGGAATGAAGGTGAAATTTTGATTCTTGGATATTATGTAAGAGCAAGAATGGTGTATATTATTATTAACTTTACTATTACAGCTTGTCTTAACTGAAAGTTCATTATTTGTCTTATTTGAGAGCTAGATATGCAAAGGCTTTAAAGATATGCAATGGCCTTTTCATCCACAATTCTTAAGGGGGATGAAGGGGAAAAAAGTGAATGTTGGATTTGTTTTTTCTTATTTACTTATATCTTTATCTATATATCTATATCCACATATTAGATAACTGAAGATAAAAACAATAAGGATCATTTTAATTCTTTTCATTACCTTCTCTTACTTGTTTTGCTGTCAAGGATGCAATGGCCAAGTACTTTGTAGTCATCAAAATATTTTATTTGAAAAATAAACATAGTTAATAAACAGAGAGCTGTACCTGGGCTAATAAGGGAAAATCACATTTTCCATTTCAACTTATGAATTAGTGTTCAAAAGGACCCATTTTTAGTAAGATTAGATTTGGGAAACATTACTTATTATCCTAATTTAAACCATTTGCATGTGTGTGTCAATAAGTGGATAAATATTTAAGTTCCTGCTATGTACTAGGACTACACTGAGTTTTGAGGATAAAAAGAAAAATAAAAGAATCTTTGCCTTCAAGGAACTCACAGCCTAATGGGCGAGACAACATGTAAACACATATGTATAAACAACTTATATATAGAATAAATTGCAAATAATCAACAGAGTGACAGCACTAGAATTAATTGGGACCAGGAAGGGTTTCCCATTGAAGGGGAAATTTTCACAGCAATTGAAGGAAGCCAGGATGTGGAGATGAGGAAGGGAAACATTCTAGGCATGGGAGTCAGCTAGTGAACACACCAAATCAGGAGATGGAGTGTCAAAGAATAGCAAGGAGGCCAGCATCACTGTCACAGAGTAAATAGGATGGGAAATATAAGGAGTAAGAAGACTGGAAAGATGAAGGGGTAGGGGGCAGCTTGGATCTATTATTTCATTTTTGTGGGAAATTCCAAGCATGAAAACTTCTTCTGCCAGGGTAAATTAGTGAATGACTTTCTTTGACTTACTGTCATGGTTGCTTGAGGGCACTGAAAGGTTAAATGATTTGCCTCTAGTCATGGAGTCATTCATTCCTCAAACCCAGGTCTTGCTGACTCCAAGACCAGACCTCTGTCTTCCATTCATATTTTAGTATTTGCCACAGATTGTATGATAGCTAGTGCCTGTACTTTACTTATTATTCATTTCATAATATTACTTGTACACTTTTGTGTCTTCTTTGTAAAATGATTTTCAATATATGCTTGCCATTTTTACAGTAGCATATGAATTAATAGCAATGCAAAGTTCCAGCCATTTTCTTTTGCCTTCTCTAACATCAAGAAGAGATGGATCTCGTGTAAACTTTGTTTTTATTTGTGTGCGTGTGTTTTAAGTATTCTTTTTTTGTAAATGATTATTTTATTATAGCATATGAATAAATTAGACTTTTATTATAAATATCTATCATTAAATAGGCTTAGAAACAGCCATACAGAACTTCAAAAAAATGTTAGAATTCTTGCTATAACACCTGAATTATAAAATACATGAAAAAAAGTTGAGATAAAAGGAAAACAGATAAAATGCAAGAATTCAGATGTCTAATGAATTTCTTTTTTTTCACATTAAACCCATTTTCATATTAGTCGTGTTGTAAAGAAGAATTAGAACCAACAGGAGAAACCGCGTCAAAGAAGAAATAAAAAAAAGAGGAAGAGAGCAAATAATATGCTTAAATCTGCATTCAGACTCCATAATTCCTTTTCTGGATGTGGACAGCATTTTCCATCATGAGTTTGTTGGAGTTGTTTTAGACCTTGCATTGCTAAGAAGAGATAAGTCTATCAAAGTTAGTCATCATACAATGTGTCTATTACTGTGTATAATGTTCTCCTGGTTCTGTTCACTTCATTCAGCATCTGATGAATTGCCTTTAAGTGATAAACATTACATGATTCGATGAAGGTCCCCTCAAAATGATGATTTTCTGATGTTAATCCACAAAAGCATAACAAAATTGAATTTTGCTAGAATCATTCAGACAGACTTTGCCAGTCTTTGAAAAAACATCACATTCCATTTTAAGTTTTAATGAGGTGATATGACATAGTATAAAGAACAGTGGCCTAAGAATCTGGAAATCTAGTGTCTAATTATGGCCCTATTATTATTAGCTTGGCCTTAACCAACCTTTTATCTATAAACCAGACATAATTATATGTGCCCCTGTCTACTATAAGGTGCTATTATGAGAATCAAATGAAGTGAAAAAGCTTGGGAAAATTTAAACTGCTATATTAACATAAGGGGCTGTTAAATGTTGAAGAGTCTAATAAATAAAATATGAAGTATAAAGAGCAATGAAGATGGAATCATTTTTGTAAATAAAATTTAAAATATTTTGCATTGGTGGCAGGTTTTTTATAATAACTGGTAGTAGAAATAAACTTTTATAGAAAGATGAATAGATCGTGTAAATGTCACCTTACCATTCAGATACACATATATATACAAATGATATGAAGAAAATTCAGAATGAGAAAATATGCCCTCTAAAGACATCTAAGATTATTTTAATCCAATTATGCTTAAAAGAATGATACATTAACAATCAAATAGCCCATACAAGGAAAGAAAATATTTATTCAATGCAGATATTCAACCAACGTATAATTATTTAGTTTTCTAAAACAAGAGCTATTGCAAGTGATTGCTTAAGAAGGCCAATAAAAGACCTGAGTATGAGATGACTTTAAAAGTAAAACAATTTAGGAACAGCTAAAAAGAGTAATTATCCTATACAGATGAGGTGAAAGAACTGACACAGAGGAATTAGATGGAGGAGGAGGGCTGGTAGTTCTGAAAACCCACTTTCATCAGGAATGGTTTCAAGAGGGAATAATACATACTTAACTAGAAGAGTATAAAAATCTTCTAAATTCAGAAAGAAATAAAACACTAAGGGATAGGGGTGGGGAGAGAAGATAAGGTAGGAATCTTTAGAGCAGAGTGTAAGGGAATAGGATAAAGGAGGAGGTATAGTTGGGTATTTAGAATAATGGGAATGGGAGGATAACGAAAGGGTCCTTGGTAGAGAGAGGTTAAATAGTAGAATGGCAAGGTAGAGGGTAGAAGTAAAGTAGAGGAGTCATGAGGGATAGGAAATAAGATCTACACACAAATATAAAATAAAGGAGTAGAATTTGTTAAGGAAAATGGAGCAGGAGTGGTAATCATGATCTTGGACAAAGTTAAGACTAAAATAGATTTAATCAAAAGAGAAAAATAGAGAAACTACACTGTTAGCCATATTCAACAGTGTCATTTTGGACTATTTAAAATAATTAGACAGTATATGGTTGTAATACTGCTGGGCTGTAGGAAATGATAAGCTTTGGTGGACTTAGAAAAATATAGAAAGACTCAGACTTATGAAGGAAGAGGTTAATCACAAATACGTATAGTACAGTCTCATTTGTCCCTATATGAGTATGATTATAGGTATCTAATTATATCTCTGTATATGTATATATAGGTATGTGGATTGTGTATGTGTGTATATATATGTGTGTATATATATATATATATTTATCTTTGTGTGTTTGACTTTATGTATGTATATATGTATAGATGTATATGTATATGTATATATATATATATATATATATATATGTATATGTGTGTAAATCTCCGTGCTTAATTGTAGTGGGGTAGGGAGGGAGGAAGAGAGGAGGAAAAAAATAAATAAATAAAAAGTGCATAGCAGAGAACAAAAGAAAATTTACAAGAGAGCAAAGAAAAAAATGGGCAGATCTCAACATAGTGAGTAGTATTTGCTATATAGGCTTTCTTGAAATGGAAATTCAATCAGTGTGACATTGGGCAAGTCACTTAACCCCAATAGCCCTACCTTCCCCCCTCCAAAAAGCAAAAAAAAAAAAAATGGAAATTCATTGCTGTATATTTGGAATTCTCTTTTACATTCTGCTGTACACATGGCAATGCCTATTTTTCTTTACTTATTTTGTATTTAAGTTTCAATATTGAAATTTATGTTTCTTTTTCTTTTATTGTGTGTTTAAGTTTTAATATTTAGTAAAAAAAAAATTAAAGAAGTGAGACCATCAGAGAAACTTCCTACAAAGATATTTTTCTCAATTTTCTAGTTATCCTGTAACTTTAGTTGCCTTGAATTTGTGCAAACATTTTTAAAGTTTTATATATTAAAAATTATTCATTAAAAAAGGCTAGTTAAAAAGTCTACTTCAAAATTGATTCGCTAATGTTTTTTGCTCATTCTTATTATAATGTGCCAGTACCACATGTACTAGAAACTCGGGGACATAAAGAAGAAGATAGAGCTCCTTCTCTTGGGTAAAGTACATTCCAGGAGAAGAGAAAACGGGTATAGAAATAACTAGAAGGCAATGCATAATGTGAAAAAGTAGCTAGGGGTGTATGGAGATAACATTTCTATTCAGGGGGATCAGAGAAAATATGAAGAAAATATATGAACAGAGCCTTGAAGGTAGGGTAAGATATAGACTCACAGAGGTAGAGAGTGATGGGGTTTGGGGGCAGAGGGGGGTAATGGAGAGGAGAGTGGGCATTGCAATATGAACAAAGTTTGGTTTTTGTTATGGTCCACTTGTCCATTTGAATTTTCTTGGCAAAAATACTAGAGCAGCCTGCTATTTCCTTTTCCAGCTAATTTTATAAATGAGGAAACTGAAGCAAACAGGGTTAAATGACTTGCCCGGGGTTACACACCTAGTATACAACTCAAACAGAACTCATGTCTTCCTTAGTCCACACCCAGCACTTTATCCAGAGCGCCACCTGGGTAACATTATTGAAAGAGGGGAATCTTTGAGGGACAAATTCTGGAGTGCTATTGCCTTGCAAAGTGATTAACATTTTAGATGACATAGTAAAGAAACCAGTTTTCTACACTCAACAAGTGACATTTGTGTCAGTCTTTTTTTTTTTCCTTTCAACATCAAAATAACAGCAATTTATCATTGCTGAACTCTGGTATACAGCAGTCATAAAAAAGCCTCTTTCACACTGAAGAAAAAAGAATTCTATTGGGGTGGCTAGGTGGCACAGTGAATAGAGTACTGGCCCTGGAGTCAGGAGGACCTGAGTTCGAATCCAGCCTCAGACACTTAACACTTACTAGCTGTGTGACCTTGGGCAAGTCATTTAACCCCAATTACCCTACCTTCCCCCCCAAAAAAGAAAAAAATAAAAATAAAAAGATTTATAGGCACTTACACAGCTTTGTTTGGGGATATGCTAATTTTACAGGGGTGAAGTTTTAAGATTCTTATAAGTTATCTAGTCCACCTCTGTGAGAAATAAGAGTCTGTTCTCATACTCCCTCTTTGAAGTTAAGCTTACGCCTTTTAATCTCAGTTCTCAGTTTTGGTTGTTTTGTTTGTTATTCCCCTTTATGCTGCCGCAGTCATTGCTTATATTGTTTTGCTGATTTGGCTAACTTCGCTTTGCATCAGTTCAGGGTTTGAACATTGTAAAGGGGAGAAAAAAATCTATAGACCCTTAACAGAGGTTGTGATAGGCGTGTGAATAATTTCCAAAAGCGTGACCCACCTCCTCTTTCACTTTTATTCATTCTTACTTGGATGGACCTCTGAACACATATTTTCTTTTTCTCCTCTCCTTTCCTCTCTTCTTCTCTTCCTTTGGTCTCTTTTCTTTATACCTGTTTTTCTTTTTGTCTAAACCTGTAATTTCATTGGTGTAGGGGAACTGCTAGTATGGAAATTCACTCTACTTGTACAGATCAGCAAGCACTTTGCAATTTTGACTCTTAGACCTGGGTCCCCAAAAGGTTGTGTCTGGCCTAACAGAGCATTTTATATTTGCTCCTGGAGCTGATTAAAAGCCTAGTGGTGTTTATGGAGTGGAGAAGTGTGTGTAACATGATCAGACTTGTGTTTTAGGAAAATTATTTTACTGGCTGAATGGAGGGTGGATTGGAGTGGGGAGAGACTTCAGGCAGGCAGATTCACAGGTAGGCTATTGCAATGATTAAGATGTGAGATAATGAAGGCTTGTACTAGAGAGATGGCAGTATCAGAGGAGAAAGGGGAGGACATAAGATGTTGCGAAGGTGGAATCAACAGGCCTTGACAACAGCTTGGATATGGGAATAAGATACGTGGAAAGAGATAATGAGGAATCTAAAACGATTCCTAGATTCTTTTTTTTTTTTTGCTTTTTGAGAAGGGAAGGCAGGGCAATTGGGGTTAAGTGACTTGCCCAAGGTCACATGGCTAGTAAGTGTTAAGTATCTGCTGTCAGATTTGAATTCAGGTCCTCCTGACTCTAGGGCTGGTGCTCCATTCACTGCGTCACCTGGCCACCCCATGATTCCAAAATTCTAAGCCTGAAGAACTGGGTGGATGGTGTTGCCCTCTACAGTAATAGGGAAGGTATTAGGGTGAGGGCAGTTTAGAGGGAAAGATAATGAGTTTTGTTTTGCACATACCAAGTTTAAAATTTACTAGACATCCAATTCAAGATGTCTAAAAGGCAGTTGGAGATGTGAGATTGGAGGTCAAGAGAGAGATTGGGACAGGATAAGTAAATTTGAGAATCATCAGCATAAGGATTGTAATTAATCCATGGGAGCTGAAAACACCAAATGAAGCAGTACAGAGGGAAAAGAGAGGAAGATCCAGGACAGAACCCTGTGGAATACCTGCAGTTAGAGGGCATGATCTGGAGGAGGATCCAACAAAGGAAACAGAGAATGAGTAGTCAAATAAGTAGGAGAAAAACCAGGAGAGAGTGCTGTCCCTAAAACCTAGAGAAAAGAGAGTATCAAAGAGGAGTGATCAGCAGAACCAAAGACTGCAGAGAGGTCAAAGAGAATGACCAGTAAGCATCAAAGGAAAGACTTGTTCCCAGGTTTTCTTGATTACAAGGTGGGCTCTATCCATTAGACCACAATGCCTCTGTGTGTTTGTGTGTGTGTGTGTGTGTGTGTGTGTGTGTGTGTGTGTGTGTGTGTATACATCCTTCTGGAAAGGAAAAAAAAAACTATTTCAATTTATTTCCTTTGTTCCTTTCTTCTTTAAGAAAACCAGGTGTAAAATCTTAACTTACGGTCTATCACAGAACTATTGAGAATTAGCTGTGTAAGTGTTGTCATTAAGAATAACATCCTGTGAATTGTTCAAGGGCTCTACAAAAGAGAATTTATTAGACCTCATGTTGGAATCCACTCTGATTACATAATAGCTCTTCACCAAAATGACTACAAAAAATAATATAAGATATACCCTTTGATCTATTTTATTTTGCTTCTACTCTTCTTACATTCTCTTACTTACAAAAATTCTGGATATAAAAACTATGCATTTAAAACATAGCCAATTTTCTTGAGTAAGAAAGATATCAGGTTGAAGGATGTTCTGTTATCTTCTGCTTTATCAGAACCAATGTACAAACATGATTGAAACCAGCATATCACCTGAGATGTGACAAATTGCAATCTGGAGCCACAGTAGAAGAGTTTTCAAAGTTTGGGTCAACACAGGATATTCATCAACTCCTCAGAATCATGAATTGCTTCTAAGGACATCTCATAGGGTGTTCCAGATCTTGATGGATGATTCCAGGACATAATAAGATGGTGATGGATGAATTTAGAGGTGTCACATGTCATTCCACAGCAAATAATTTTAATTTTTCATAATCATCTAATGAGAACAAATTATCCAAATATTACATATTCAGACACATTAATCAATACATTTTTGTTTTGTTCAGTTTCTGACAGATTTGTAGAAAAAACTTCTATATTCTCTTACTGTACCTATTTAGTGAAAGTCTAATGTCAGATAGCATATAGCATAGTTTATAGAATGATAGAAACTTAGAGAAGGAAAAGACTTTAGTATTTCCTCAACATTCTCTTCATGAAGTATCCCTCTAGCCTGAAAACTTTCGGTGAAAATGCAATTCGTACAGTGCTACCTCACATCTGTACTTTCCAATGGAAACAGCTGTAATTGCTGTTAAATTCTTCCTTAAATTGAGTCAAAATATATTTCCTTTTAATTGACACAAATTGTTATACTTGCCAGATGTTAGGATGGAAAGCGATCTTGAAGATCATCTATTTTAAAGGTGTCAAACATGGAGTTTTCTGGCCACATGTGGCTGACAATGTTGCCAATTATGGCACAAATTAGATTAAAATGTAATTGGAAATTATTTAACAAAATAGATAAAAACAACAAAATATGGGCAATATTAATATGTGATTTTCCAAGTCAATATCTGACCTGCAGGAATCCTTATATGTGACTTAAAGGTACCTATTTCTATTTGAATTAGAAACCATTGATCATTTTACAGATGAGGAAACTGAAGCCTGGAGAGGAGGAGGGATGTGTTTTGTGTAGCTACTAAGTAAAAGAGCCAGGATCTTGTTATGATTGAAATTAAGGGAAACTGATACACAAAGTTCTATGCATATTCATTTTATTGGTAAGGCTAACAATTACTGATAAAGGGTTCTCTCAATTCTTCCATCAGTCAAAGGTCATAAGGTAGGGCTTACCAGCCTTTATAAAGTTTTGGGAAATACAGGAGAACAAAGAACAGAAGCATAAAACGATATTATTGGTTATAAAGTCTGAAGTAGCCTACATGATGGAAAATAATATGAGTGACTAGAAGCTGGAAATGCAGGACTAGCAACAACCCCCTTTCCATCTCGTTGCTATGGAAAGCTCTTTGGTAGTGGTCCATCTGCATGATTAGAGTCACAATGATGACAGTACAGACCTTCTTGAAGGATGACCAGTGTTGCTGTCATAACAGCATAACAGAACAGACTTCCTGGTGCCCACCTGCATCTTGCAAGGCTTGTTAGTAACATAACAGATCTCCCTTAATGTCCAGTTATGGGAGATAAGAGATCTCCCTTAATGACCAGTAAGATGTATAGAGACAACATATTTCTTGGAATTAAGGTGATTTCGAGGACAGCTTAGCTCAGAGAGAGGAAAGCTGAGCTTCTGAACGTAATTCAGAGACAAAGGAGACGTGGCTTAGGTAATTTTACAACAAATTAGAGCAAATACAGAACTGAATCAATTACAAGGTTTTATTTTCTCAATTTGAGGCCAGGTCTTCTGACTCTAAGTCAGAAGTCAGTCCTGCCTTCTAGGACCATGCACATCAAATTGAATGCTTAGTTCTGCACCCTAGTCTTGTCCATTTACCCCTCTAGTCTTTTCATTCACTTTCCAACAATATTACCATTTTCCCTATACTGCTTGAATGAGGAAAAAAGTGAAGTATCCAGAGGTCATGTCAAAAGTTGTAGAGTAGCAGGGGAAGGCAGGGAGGCAGTGATAGAGACTGTATCCTTACTCTTATCTCCTGTGTGCTTATGTGGATATGTTTGCACCCTGTTCCCATTCAACAGATGTTATATAGTGCCTAATTGATAATAATTGCCCAAAGCATTTCACATTGTCCATCTTCTATCTGACTAATCTGTACAGTATAACAGGGAAATATTTTGTTGTACTTTCAAAAGAGAAACTACTTTATATTTGTTCCTGTCACGATGGTCTTCCAATTTTTATTCATAGTCTGGTCATTTTATTTTTCCTCACAAAGTATTTCTAGTTACTTTCTATTGGCAGTCAAAGGAAGGGGGGAAGGTTTAGTTTTTGAGTCCAGTGCAAATATTTTTATAACCAAATTATCCTGTGGCCATATTCACTGTTTTCTTTTCCCTTATCTAATGTTCCACATAATATAAAAGAGAGCCAAATTGTCCAAACAGAATGAGTGTCATCTTTGAGAATACTGAGTTCTTAGACAATACTGCCTAAGTATGAGTGACCATGTAGGACAATAACTACAAAAGGCCAAACCATCATGTATGGGTCAATAATCATTAAGTATTAGTCTTCATATGGATTAATCACAGAGACAGTTTCACTTCTATCCTAATCAATAATTCTTTCCTTAGGAACATGTAGCACTCATTGCCAATAGTCACTATCAAACTTTGTTTAGTGTTACATTAGAACTGGTAATAAATGTTCAACATTCACTTTTGGACAGTAAATATTTATTGCATAAGAGAAATTATTCAGTAATGAATATATATAATATATATAATATGCTTCAGTAATGAAGCATCTTAATTCTTCTATGTAACTCAATTATTAGAGACTTGCTTTGAAAGTTTCTAAGCTCATCTCTAATGTGGATCAATATTTTATAGTGAACATCGAATTTTCTTCTTCACCTTTTAATGCAAAAAAAATTTTTTTAAGTCTTTTTGAAAAAATTGGGGCTAGAAAAAAATGATCCTTCCACATTGCTGAATCTAAAGTAGTTAATTTAGTTGTAATAAAAAATTACAAGCCATTAAATAAGCTAATATTGATTTTAATTCTACATGTGTAGGCATGGTAGTTATTAACAACAACAAAACATTGGACTTACAATCAGAACACCTTGTTTCAAATCAGTTCTGTTGTATTTGTGACTATATTTATTAATAAAATAAAGGAATTGGACTGTATAAGTTCTAAGATCCCTTCTAGCTCTAAATTTTATGATTATTTGATGACATCTATAAAAGACTTGACAGATTACTAAATACTTTGTTCACAACAACTGCGTGAGCCAGCTTGGAGATACTGGACTTAGACCTGGATTTCAGGTTTACTGTCTAGATTTTGTGATCATGGACAATCACATAATCTCTCTGAGCCTCAGTTTCCTCATAAGAAAATAGTTCTAGAGCTGGAAAGGGTCTTGGCTGTCATATTATCTGGCACTAATTTTTCAGGTAAGAAAAATAAAATCTCAGTGTCACCAGTACCCCCTTTACAAGTTATTGGGAGCCTCAAATGAGGTGATATGTATAAAATATTTTGTGAACTTTAAAGTTCAGTATAAATGTCAGCTATTAATACTAGTTTCCCCAATTACTAATGAGGGGAAAAAAATGAACCTAGACAAGTTAAGTTACTTACCCGTGGTCACATAGCTAGTGAGTGTCAGAGCTGAGTCTTATCAGTTCCAAATTCAGTGCTCATTCAGATTCTACAGCTTCCTTCTTTCTGAGATCTATTTGGGTGCCAAAGCATCATATATTTCTTTAACATTCTATAAAGTCTCTAAAATGGCAATAATGTTGGTCGTTCTTTCACCTCTACTCCCCCCATTCTCTGTACTATCTTTAATCATTGCTCTATTAACGCAGAAACGAGGAGAAAAAGATACTTCTGGTTCCTAAATATGCCTGGCTCTATTATTATGCCTATAAATTTTATCTCTTTAAAAGTGAGGATTCACCACTTTATAGAAATAAATTCTGGAGAACTTCTGTAGTGCTCTTTACGCAGTGCTTGCCAGACTCTTCCTATGAAAAGTACTAGAGACACTCATTGAGCAGAATGAGGATGTGAATCACTTCATTATCATGTCTTCTTCCAATATGAAATCAGTAAAATTAATTAATATTCCCCTCAGCATTTGGATTCATCTCCATTTTGAAGTGTTTGTACTCCTCCATCACAGTGTGTTGCAGAACTGATGAGGTTAAAGCAATAAGCAAAGGGCATATCCTCTAGTGTTCTTACCTTTATCAGCTTTTTTTCTTACTCCTGCCTTTTTGATGCATCTGTTACCACTCCCAGTCCTCTGTATTTTTAGGATCAGTGAATTCAGATGTCCATTTTCATCTATCAAACCTCTGGTGAGTTGTCCCCTTGATTTTCTTTCATGGTGTTGGTTTCTGGTCCACTGCTTCCTTTTCTTTCTTCTAAGATGTCTAAGTCTTCCCTCCCCTCACAAAACCTTGTACTTTAGAATCTAGAATAAGACAAAAAAAAATATCACATGTAAAATAGTGGTGGGGGGAGGTTGGTTTGTTTCTTTATTTTACATTTTTCCATCCATGCAGTAAAAGTATAATGGAAATAAATGACTGGATATAGAATCAGAAAACTGAGGTCCATGACCTGGTTCTGCCACTTACTATCTATGTGAAGTTGAGTAAGGCATGTAATATCTCTATGTCTTTGTTTTCTCATCTGTAAACTAAGGATAGTAGTTGCACTTTTGATCTCACTAGGTTGCTATGATAATCATATGCAATGCTTTGAGATGTACTATGCAAAGATGATCTATTATTTTTTATTCATCTAACAATTTCTTTTTCTATCTGAAAAGGCCAGGTGCTAAAGGAAATAAAAAGATATCTTGTAGAGATGTCAAACACTTGCCTTTGCAGTCAGAAACACTCCTAAGTGTGATCCAAACCAGATTAAAATGTAATTTGGAAATACTTAACAAAAAAAATAAATACGCAATGCAGATAATGTTAATATTGGCAACCAAAGTTCTGATTGTTCATAGGAAGGAGGGAATACTTGTGCAAGAAGGAATCAGGGAGGATATTAGGGAAACCATAGCCCATTACCTTGATGTTAAAGAAATAATAGGATTTTTTAAATGGAATGAAAATAGATTTTAGGAGTAGAGGATATCATGACCTTACAGACATGTTCAGGATGTAAATTATCCAACTTGTACTCCTGAAATGTTTGTTGATTTGTTGAATTTGGCTAAAATATAAAGGTAACGAGAGTGATTTAAGGCTGAAGTTGAGGGTGTAAAACAAATAAGAAGTTTGGATTTTAATCAATAGATATTGAGAAGCCATTAAAGGTTTTTGAGGAAAAAAAACATAGAATAATGAAAGAGATGGTTATGAAAGATTAGGTTAGTGAAGGTGTGCTATGTCACGTAATGTACTAGCTGGTATGGTAGAAGTTATATACAACATAATGCTTACCCTCAAGGGGATTCCAATTTAGTTAGAGACAATGTTAGCATGCATTAAACACCAATAAGTAACACAAAACAGCTTACAATTAAGTGTCATTATGTTTGGAATAGACAGTAAGTTTTGTAGAAGTTTAGAAAAGATGGAAATCAATGAGGATTGGAGTAGCCTGCAAAGCCTTTGTGGAAGAAGTGAGGCATGAATTGGATCTTCAGTGATGGGAAAATCTGTATAGACAGAGGGGAAAGAGAGAAACACTCTAGTTCTGGACAAGAACAAAAACAAAGAAGCAGTGATTAACAGTGTCTCTGTGGAACAGGAAACAGGCAGGCTTGACTAGACTGTGTACTTAGGAATAATGACAATTTTATTTGAATAGCTAAAGTTTTATTAAACTCTACTATTCTCTTTGAAATGAAAAATATAAATGAAAACATTTATACTAAGGTGCAACTGTTAGGTGTGTCTACTCTCATGCCCTAAAAAAAGAAGCAGCATAGGATCCATCTTTACATCAGCAAAAAATGGACAAGAAGTTTCTGATTGTAACAGGAATGTAGCTCAGAGATAAGGTTTCCTTTATTGTTGTTCATATTTTTCTGTCATGTCTGACTCTTCATGACCTCATTTGAGATTTTCTTGGCAGAGAGATACTGGAGTGCTTTGCAATTTCATTTCCAGCTCATTTTACAGATGAGGAAACTGAGGCCAATGGGGTTAAGTGACTTGCCCAGGGTGTCCCAGCTATTAAGTGTTTGAGTCCAGATTTGAACTCAGGAAGATGAATCTTCCTGACTTCAGGCCCAGCACTCTACCTATTGTACTACCTTGTTGCCCTAAGGTTTCCTGGTTCCACTTAAACTTTCAGACACAATTTTCTCATCTGTAAAAGGGAGATAATACATCTATTACTATGTCACAAGGTTATTATAAGATTTAAATGACATAAGCGCCCTATGGATGATAGCTATTATGAATTTGGGATGGGGAATTGGTTTGCAGTTGAATAAGACAACTTCAGTTTTGGATATAGATAATTCAATGTTATGATCAAATATCCAAGGGATGCTTATATAACTTATATGAGAAATAAGAATATAAGAAAATGGACAGAGAAAAAACAAGTGGACATAGACCATTCATTTGAGAATTCAACAAGCACATGACTTTTTCAGGTATGCTGTGTATCTTCAACTGACTAACTGGTTGAAATACTATGGGTTTAGAATAAAATTACTTCAGCACAGGCCAAAGGTCTAATGCTGGTGATGTAAATTCTAGTCTGCTTGCCACTGTGCAAGCAATCTGGAACATCACACTTGAACTGGAATGACTAAGCAACACTACCTTCTTTGAAGTATAATATAAAATTGGAAAATGAGTGGTTTTACATCAATCTTGCTAGCTTTT
>CM053580.1:250311471-250340422 GCA_028627135.1 Pseudochirops cupreus
ACACACACACACACACACACACACACACATCAATTATTTGTCTGTAAAGGATGAATTGCTTAGCCGTTGAACATTTTAGAAGCCTGTGTGTGGTCTTAAATTTACAAAGTCGTGAATATGAAAGAAACACTCAATCAGATACAGAAGGGGGACTTTGAGCTTGATTATTAGTGGATTATTGTTGCCTTGGTAACATTCATTCAATATTTTCTTGATTAGATACACCCCTGAGGCAGAAAAAATGAAGCTTTTATTAAGCTATCAATCTTGTACCATTGATGTGTATAAAATGCATAAACTGGCTTGGCTAATTTTTTTATTATTTTCAAAAAATTCTAGATGGCAGTTAGTGTGATATATGAAAGTCAGGGAGGTATATCAGAAAGATCTGTGAGTGGAAACTCAGGATTCCTGGTTCCCATGCTACCTCTGCAAGTGAGATAAGGTAAATTACCAGGCCTTCGTTTCCTCACCTGCACAATTAAGGAATTAGACTATACGGTCATAAGGAGATTTCTTTCTCTACATTTCTATGATTCTGATTGGTATTCTTCCTATGATGAGAAGTTAGATTTCTTTGAGTCTATTTGTTACGTACCTGACCATGAACTGCCTATCAGCAATGTAATACAACCTACCTTAAAAATGAAAATGCATGCATACCATTCAATAGTATGTCAACCATAGAAAATATTAAAAATAAAGAAGTTTTTAAAAAGTGAAACATAAATTGAACAAAGGCAAATATTCTCAATATAGAAAAAACTAATACCATATATCCTGGTTCTTCAAACCCATATTTTTTTAAGATTAAAAAAAAGTTATCCTCCCAATAGCAGAGAAGATTCTCTATTTATATGGAGTGACTTGAGGCTCCATGTTACACTTTAGTATCCTCAGTGGGATGAAACAATGAGACTTTGGTAGTCCACCTAACATTTAATTAAAGGATATTTACTTAGCCATAGAATAAGCAAGAATATTCAACAAGAATATTCAGCAAGGAGGCTGTGTTGATTCTGCTGACAGCAACTCCCCCATTTCTGCCTTGCTCATGGTGGCATTTCTTTATGGTCTTTGTACTCAGGCATCAGGGAAATATCCTTTGAACCAAATAAGTCTCCAGGTTGGTTTCAGTACCACTTAAGGAAAAGAAGTATCCTAGCCCATATGAGGTGAGACTCTGGTAGATAGTATTCCTACCACAACAGAAATAGGAGAAAATTCCCTAAAGAGAATGAGTACAGGAATATAATTAGTATCA
Organism: Pseudochirops cupreus; assembly: GCA_028627135.1. NCBI lineage: Eukaryota > Metazoa > Chordata > Mammalia > Diprotodontia > Pseudocheiridae > Pseudochirops > Pseudochirops cupreus. The sequence continues at coordinate 250,312,736 of CM053580.1, forward strand.
CCATAGTGGTCGTTTGTAATAGAACTTAGAAAAGCCAGAGGGAATAGAAATCTGAATAATTAATGTACATGTGCCTCTTAAGGAGGCCTCTACTATTGTGCAGTTGTCATTCATTCATTTACTTATTCATCCAACAAATATTTATACTCCTATTTTATATAAGGTGCTATGTGAAGCACTGAGGGGTTTACACATATAAATGACTTGACCTTGAACCTTAGAGAGTATACAGTACAATGAGAAAGAAAGTCTGTACAAAAAGTGCATTAAAAATGGCAATGCAAAATATCCATATAAGACTTTAAATGTCAACAAACCATGGGCTTATTTTTTAATGAATGCCAAGAATTTGGTTTAATTGATCTCTGTTCCATTATCCCCGCTCCTCCCCTCTACCATCCACATATACTGGTTGTTGTTGTTACTATTATTGTTTTCCAAGTCATTCCTTTTGTTGGAAAAAAAAATAGGGTTACAATATCTGTACTTCACCTATCTAAAGGGAAAAAACCTGAGCTGATTACAGAAAATAGAGTCTTTAATTCGTCAAACTTCAGAAGTATTCAACTACAGACAATTAGAAATATTTTTAAATGTAATATCTGGAGGTAAAATATTCATATGACATGAACTCCTTTTTCTTAATCAGCTGCACCTAAGAGATGTCAGCAGATAATAAGCCCCAACTGGTTCTTCTAGTATATGACTTAAGGGCTCTCTGCATCTGAATATCAAGCCCTCACAGAGAAGTAACACAGATTGCCTCCCTGATGGATGGCATTGTCATTTGATGCCAAGTACAAATGACTACAAGTTCATTCTTTGTGAACCTCATACAAGATGACTATGCTGGTAGACTGGGAGAATGGCCTTGATTGAGAACCTGCTTTTGAGCATTTTTATTTTTTAAATGGAAATAATCCAACATGACTCTGTTTGAATCAAACATGCTATTATTATACTTATCTGATAACAGTAGTATTTTTCATTTAATTATCTTTGCTAAAAAGTTATAGCACCATTAAGTTTACAATTTTTTTCTTTAAAAATAAACATAGCCTGAAGCCCTAATCCCTCTGGGTAATAAAAAGCCATTTTTATATGGAAATAGTGTGATTGGCCTTCATTCGTTCAACAAATTTGCTTTGTATTGAGTGCCTAAAGCGTTCAAAGTATTATGATAGGTGCTAGGAGGGATATAAATAAGACCTGTTAATAACAGAGGTGTTACTATGGCAATATCTGAGGCAAGTATTAACTCTAGAGGTGTCACTGGGCGGTATATGACAACACATAATTGATTGACCAATGAGTTATACAGGCAGTAAGTGTTAATAGTTTCAAGGGGTGGGAGTTTCATTATGAATTATAATAATAGACTATTGCTCCATGGGGGAGGGAGGTAGGAATTGAACTGGGCTTTCAAGATTGAAGAGGATTTAGTTAAGGCAGTGGAGAGAGAATTTTAGGTTTAGATAACAACATGAGTTACTGGATGCCTTTGGAAGCCAGTTAATACACCCACCTGTGCCTTTAATTGTTTGTCAGTTGTGCTAATGACTTCCATCAGCCATTCAGTTCCCTTTACCAAGTTCCTCTTGTAACTGACAGTAGTCTTTTAAGAGATAGTCAATGTGGTCAATATTGGCTCATTCAAATCCCATCCCTGAAAACTAACTACTAAGTTTCCTCATCTGTAAAATGAGTAAACTGGACTGGGTTAAGAATGAGCAAAATACCAACTGCATGTGGTCTGCTGGCTTATTTGTGCAGGCTATAAACTAAGCATTATAAAAAATATTATAAAATAAAAATATTATAAAATATTATAAAAAATATTTTAAAATAAAATTTTATTGTTTTTTAAAGTATAAAAACCCTTCTTAGTTCACTGCGCTGCAATAACTGGCAGAGGACTATATTTAACATGCTATGGCCAACCCAGGATTAGACAGTTTCTAAAGGTCCTTTCAGCTTCAGATCCATGACACTGTGAACTACTGGTGAAATTTTTTTTTAGAAAAGTATTTCTAAGAATTGCTCAATCAGATATAATAAAGAAATTTAAAAATATTTCTGTTTTCAACTGTTTTGATAAAAAAAAATTTTCTTTTTCTTTGTTGTTTATTTTTAGTTTTCAACATTCATTTCCACAAGATATTGAGTTACAAATTTTCTCCCTGTCTTTCCCCTACACCCCACCCCAAAATAGTGAGCCTACTGAATAACCCTTCCCCCAATCTGCTCTCTCTTTTATCCTCTCCCATTCCCCCCCTCTAAGTTTCTAGTAGGGCAAGATGGATTTCTATACTCTAGTGCCTGTATATCTTATTTCCCAGTTGCATGTCAGAAACAATTTTTTTTACCATTTGTTTTTAATACTTTGATTTCCAGATTCTTTCCCTTCTTCTCTCCTCGCCCACCAGCACTGGGAAGATAAGCAATTCAATATAGGTTGTACATGTGTAATTATGCAAAATGTTTCCATAGTAGATATATTGTGAAAGATTAACTATATTTCCCTCCATCCTATCCCACCCCCCACTTATTCTATTTTCTCCTTTGACCCTGTCCCTTTTCAAAAGTGTTTGCTTCTAACTACCCTCTCCCCCAATCTGCCCTGCATTCTATCCTCCCCCCTCTTATCCCCTTCCCCCCTACTTTCCTGTATGGTAAGATACCCAAATGAGTGTGTATGTTATTCCCTCCTTAGGCCAAATTCAATGAGATTAAGGTTGACCCATTCCCTTTCATTTTTCTGTTTTTCCCCTCTATTGTAACTGTTATCTCTTGCCTCTTTTATATGAGATAATTTACCCTATTCTATCTCTCCTTTTCTCCTTCTCTCATTATATTCCTCTCTCACCTATTAATTTTATTTTTTATATATCATCCCTTCCTATTCAACTGATACTGTGCCCTCTGTCTATCTCTACATATACACATACAAAGACACGCTCACATATGTACTTTTACACACATACACCCTCCTATATAAACATATATATATACATATGTATACACTTATGTGTGTGTATGTATATATATATATGTATATATATGTATATATATATACATATATATTCCCTTCAAATATTCTCATACTGAGAAAAGTCTCATGAGTTACAATTATTGTTTTTCCATGTAGGAATGTAAATAGTTCAACTTTAATAAGTTCCTTACGATATCTTTTTCCTGTTTATTTTCTCATGTTTCCCTTGCTTCTTGTATTTGAGAGTCAAATTTTCTGTTCATCTCTGGTTTTTTCATCAAGAATGCTTGAAAGTCCTCTATTTCATTGAATGACCGTATTTTCCCCTGAATGTTTTGATAAAAATTAAAGGTAAATGTTACATTAATTCACAAAATACAAACTTTCATAGTCTTCCTGGACCTTAATCTAAAGGGGAACTTCCCTGAGATTGACAATTTCACACATTCTTTTATCTTCTGTTTCCTACACACAGGCAACACAGACAGCAATTTGTACCAGAGAGTATGTATTTTGTTTTGTTTTTCTAGCATGTAAACTACCTGTTCAATAAAAAATTGGATTGTAACTCTCAACTCAATTAGCTACATTATAATGTTGTACCCAAACCCAAATCCCAAGTCACTACATACCACCTGATTTGTGGCCCACCATTAAGCCCCTTTGTCTCTTATCCTACACCCTGTAATAGCTTAAAATAGCTTAAGCCTTAAGGCATAGTCCTGGGTATTGCCCAAGGCATAGTCACCTAACCCCCTCCTTCCTCAAATCAGCATTACTGTATATTCTCCCTGAATCAGCATAGTATGGTACAAGACTATCTTATGTAGAGACCACCCTGGTCTGTTCCACTGACCAAGCAGGGTCCCCACACCCTTTGCCCAGAACATGACCCCATTCTGTTCTGGGGAATTCCAGTCTCCCTTATCCTGTGACCTCCATCCTGTTCTGGAAAGCTGACTATGACTCTTCACCCTGTGACCTCCACCCTGTTCTAGGAGGGACTCCAAAGTCACAGGAAGGTTGCACCCTTGTACCATTGCTCCATATTCCCAAATTAGCCGTGAGCTATAAATCTAACCAATTGCTGTTCTTTGTTTCTATATGTCATGGCTTCTGCTAACTCCCCTCCCTGATTGTGGTTTTTGTGATTTTAGCCTTTTTAAACAATGGTTCTACCACCAATGGACCACTACTGATTTGAGTTTATACTCTGGTAGTTGAGCACTTGCTTAATAAATCCACACCTAAATTTATCTTGAACTCAGGTCTCAGCTTGCTTTTATTCTCTGCACAACAATAACTTTCATTTACAAAGCCTGGAATAATCTCTGCTTTTCTTGTAAGTGATCTTCTTATTCCCTTCTACCAAAATTCAACATGAAATATAATTACAAAGTTTAGGTAGACTAGTGTATTAAGATATGTATGCCTGTATTCTATACATAACAAGAAATCATTATATTCATTTTATTTTAAAAATTGTATTATATTAGACTAGGATCAGAGTACTATGGTGCCCACACCTAGGGACAAAGCTAACCCATGTCTTTAAGAGACAGAGACTCTGGCAGAATTCCAGGCCTGCCACTCTGCTGGGGAAAAATAATAATGATCTGTTGTTGTTTAGTCATCTCAGTTGTGTCTGACTCTTTGTGAACCCATTTGGGGATTTCTTGGCACAGATACTGGAGCAATTTGCCATTTCCTTCTTCAGCTCATTTTACAGATGAACAACTGAGGCAAATAGGGTTAAGTGACTTGCCCAGGGTGACAGCTAGTAAGTTTCTGAAGTGTCTGAGTTTGAACTCAAATCTTCCTGACTCCAAGCCTAGCACTCTATCGAGTATGCCAACTACCTAGCATTTATTTAGCATTTTAAGGTTTACAAAGAACTTTGTAAATATTATCTCATCATATCCTCACAGCAATTCTGGGATTTAGGTACCATTATTATCCCCATTTTATAGAGGAGAAAATGGAGGGAGACAGAAGAAAATTATATGCCCAGAGTCACATTGTTAGTAAGGCAGAATTTGAATTCAGATCTTCTTGACTATACATCTAGTACTCTATCTACTACGCCATTTAGCTTTATTTGTTAACAAGTTCTGGTAGTTTCAGTCTTTCTCATTAAGGGAACTAGATTCAAAGTTTTTAAGACAAGTTCTTGAAGACCCTGTAATGGCAATGGTAATTTGAATATCTTCCCTGCCCCTTAATAGGTCAAACACAATCACATGGAGCCAGCAATGGGAGAAGCTTGCTGAAGAGTGGAGCAGAGAGCACAGGAAGCTGGGAGTCAGAGCAGTTAGAACTGGAGGGAGGAGAGGATGTACCCAAAGAGACAGCTAGGCTTGTGAGTGTTTATTTGGGTGAAGACTAAAGGATGATGTGGCTTCCTGCTGTGCTATGGTGCATTAACTTCTTTGTTGCTATGATGGATTTGTTTCCTGGTGTTGGGATTTGGCTCTCTGGTGTCTGAATAAATGATTTGCTTCTATATGGAGAGTCTGTTATATTTTGTGATTGAGAAATATGCGGCATATTCCCTGTTGTCATTGTAATAGTAATTAATTTAGCAGATACTTAGCCTTTAGTACTAGGGGCTAAGTACAGAAGGTATGAGCTCTGTCTCTTGTATGAAAGTGGCAGAAAGTATGAACTATCTCCTGTGTGAACAGAAGGCATGGACTCTGTCTCCAACACATGGCAGGAGGGGGTTAGCTGAGACAGGAGGCCAATGTGTGTATTTAAGGAGAGTTCCAGAGGACAGAGAGTCAGAGTCAAGAATTTTCCTCCTGGTGGCTTCTGGTGGAGGGAGCAGAATTGTTCTAGCATCTGGGAGCTGGGCTACTGGACTGAGAACTGAGTTGCAGTTTTCTGAAGTTGCTGCTGCCTAGAAGGCCACCTGGAAGGCCAAGATTTCTCCTGGGTCCTAGGGCAAGCCGAACTGCTGAAGAACTGAAGAAACATGACCAGGATAAGACTATGTTTGCTTGTGGCTTGGTTGATCCTTGAATTCCCGGCAACAGAAGTGGTGAAGGGTTTGAGATGTGTTGGACCCTGTGAACTTCAGTGTGTACCAAGAACTGCCTGGAGGGCTGAACGAGAACCTGGGAGCTGTCTGCCTCTGAATCCAGATGACTGGTGGATTCAAGTAGGAGCTAGGACCATGGAAGGGGATCCAGAGAATCTGAGAGACCACCCCAAGTCAAGAGGAAGAAAAAGGCCTCTCCTTGGATATTGAATCATGTGATGAAGTTGAAGTTTACTGGACACCAATGGGTGGAGGGTTTGTGTAATATTCTAATGATTGTATTCAGTAATTAATGATACTTAGTAATTGTGGATCTAGATAAGTGACTAAGTTAATCTATGATTGCCCCATGAGTGGAAGACTGATTATTGTGATTTGTTATGAAATGACTGAATGATTAAGTAAGAAAGGTTTCCCTCCCCCCTTAGGGAAACCAGATGATTATTCTCTTGTTCTTTGTTCCAAATACTATGGCCACTGTAGTGAAAACTGTGTGGCCATTCTAATGTTAAGCTGTTCTGAGCACTATATTGTGATTCTCTGTGATAAGATGTAATGCTGTGAATATTATATTATGATTTATTGTGAATATTTGCCTTGATTTGTAATGGAATGAATAGAGTGTTCACTATACTGTGTAATCAGAACCTTAAAAGCTCTTCACAGTGGCATAGTTTTGGGAAGCTGCTTGTACATGGCATTGCAGTTATTGGTGCTGTGAATATTGTGTCGGGACTACAGACCCCCAAATATCTCCTCATTAAAGCTGTCATAGTGTCAGCAACCCTGATGAAGTCTTACTTCTCTGACTTTCACTAATTTGAGTCCTCAGACTTTCAGTACCAAAGCTGATTTGTCTACCCCATTCAAAACCTCAGTAGCCTTACAGCCTGGTCCAGACATCTGGTGGCACAGTGAACTTCTAACCAGGAAGGTGTGAGTTCAAATGCAGCCTCAGGTAGTTACTAGCTGTGTGATCCTGGGCAAATCCCTTAGACTCGGTTTGCCTTGATTTCTTCAACTGTAATCTACCTTGTAGAGTTGTTTTGTTGTGAGGATCCAATGAAATAATATTCATAAAAAGCACTTAGCACATATTCTGACACATTGTTGGTGCTTATTCCCTCAAATTGAGCCCTGATTAATGAAGATTGCACAGTCTCACGTCCAGATAACTATTCTCCATCCCCAACTCCCAGGAAGTTGAATTCCTTTTCTCCTTCTGGAAATCCCCTTCCTCAATGTGTACATGTACCTAGTGACCAGTACTAATTGTGTCTTTGAATATTACTCAAAGAAAAACTGAAATAGCTGTCAATGGTATGAGAGACTTTCTCTAGTGTTTTGGTCATTGTTAATGAGTATATAATGGATAGAGAATAACTTTCAAGTATGACCCAGACCTGGATGGAGCCCATTGCTGGGCTAAAGAACATCTGAGAGGCCAGGTCACTTTGGGTGTAAATCCACCTGAACGAAATTACAGAAATTTCCTTTCATCATCTCCCTTTTCTTTTTAGATAGCGAACTTTTCCAATTCTTCATTAATTAGCTCTTAATTTACTTTATAGTTTACTCCATGAGCCTTAGTTCTCAGTTATTCTCTCTCTTTCTCTCTCTCTCTCTCTCTCTCTCTCTCTCTCTCTCTCTCTCTCTCTCTCTTTCTCTCTGTCTCTCCCTCTTTCTCCATTGAACAAGTCATATACCTTCATGAAGTTAGCCAATACTTCTATTAGAATTACTCCTAATAGATAATAGATATATACAATACAGTGAATTATCATCTTTCCAATTTGTACTTCCAGACAAGTACACACAATCCCTTTGCATGTTCCATTACTACCTCAAACTCAAAACATCCCAAACCAAACCTAACTTTCATTCATAAACCATTCCTTTTCTTAACTTCTCCATCTGTTAGTTTCCTTGAAATTTTGGAGTTACTTTTATCTGTTCCATAGAATTAATTATCCTTACGTAGTTCACTTATTAATACATCATTTGTGTCAAATTCTTCTCCTCCTTATCCCTATTATTCCTACCTAATTCAGGACCTTATCTTGGATTACTACATTAGACTACAGGTTTGTCCCTTTCCTCATCATTCTTTATCCATCCTTCAAAAATTCATCTTCCTAAACAAATACTTTTTTCATGTTCTTGAATACTACCCACATTCAACCTAGCAACCTATAATGTCTCCTGTTATGGAATATATCAAGTAATTTACATTTGCTTGGCCTTCAAAGCCCTCTTCTGGCTTCAAGAAACAGCCCAACTATATGTACTTCAATATTCCCCAAAAACTCACTTGTCTAATCAATGCCATTCCCTTTATTCTTCTCTGTTAACTTCTGTACTTTTACTTGTATTGTTCTTCCAACCTCCTCACAACAATCTGTATAACTAAATTTGTATGACATAGTGAATTAGCGTATGTAGGAAATAATTCAGAGTTATAACTTCTTACCCAAGCTATAGCTCCTAGGAGCCCTAAATGGCAGTCTGGGTCCTCTTTGGTAATCCCTGTTTTTAGAAATTGAGTAATAACTGTCAGCCCCAAGGCTGCACCTTATCTAAGCCAAGACTCCTGTAGGGATGCTTTGCCTAGTAAGAAAAATAGGGACCCCTGCAGAACACCTAACACATTGAGTCTCATGAGGAGGGCCATACATCCTATTGTTTTGCCCTCCAGCATTCACAAATTTACATTTTCCACAAAGAACTAGATTTTAAAGGGAAGGATGAAGAGGGTATGGTACACAAAAATTGACAAGTATGGTATTTGTAATATGGTACAAATAGCATGTCTGGCTCATAAATATCTACTAAATGCTTTATCAAAACTAACATTATGTAAATTATCTAAGCTTACTTTGAATTCTTCTATATTGTATAGACTTTTTTCCCAAAGACTTTTGGAACCATGAAAAAGATGGTAATCAAAAGATTAAGATCTTTATAGGGGAAAAAAGAATACTCTTCATAAGGCGGCAATCTTCATTTTGGCTTCATAATGTACCAGTCTGATTCCAACTGATTGCTACATTCTTTATGTGTAGCTGAAAGATAAACCTTTAGGTATGAAACTTATTGCAAGTATCAGTGGAAATCAAGGCATTCACCTCTAATCTAATCTTATTTGAACAGCCATTGATAAGCATCATATATGAGGAGCAGGTTTCTTTCTAAAGACATTTTCTATTTGAATGATGAACTGATCAAATACATTTTGATATTGTGAATTATTGGTAATTTCATGATCATGGGAAGTCTCTTCACTGCTGGAGAATGTGCTCCTATCATAGATCACAAGTTGCTGGACCCCAACATATAAAGTAAAAATGCTTGTTATTTACATGACATTTTTAAGATTGGAGCCTCAAAATAACCCTATGAGCTAGATCTTAAAAGTATTTCAATCTTCATTTAACAGAAGAGAAAACTATGGCTCAAGTAACTTACCCAGCATCAGGCAGATTTGAAATTTAAATCCAGTTCTTTAGACTCTAAATTCAAGGTTCCTTCTACTACATTAAACTACCTTTCTATGTTCAATTATAGCTCTATTTGCAATCATAAGTTATCTCCAACATCTGCTGCCTAGGATTAATGAGTAGAAGAGTTCTACTGAGAACTTTTACAAGTTCATCCAAATTAAGCCAATATATGTTTTAGTGCTCACTGGAAAGGTAAGCCTGGATTAAGTTGTTAAAAATACCATTTGAGGTCAGAGCCCTAAGTACTATATACATCATGAATATATAATCTGTTTAATGTTACCATAGGCAACCTCCTTTTTATGTGTCCCCTTCTCTCCATTAATATCATCTCACCCTAGTTGATGCCCTCTGAGTGGACTATTGCAGTAGACCACTTATTTATCCTCAGGCCTTTAATCTCCTCTCTTCCATTGCATTCTCTAAATATCTACCAAGATAATCTTCCTAAAGCTCAGGTAGGACCATTTCACTCACTCCTCGGGAATCTTCAGTGGCTCTCAATTCCCTCTAGAGTCAAATATAGAATCCTCAATTTGATACTTAATCCCTTCGCATTCTGTCTCAACTTTACTTTTTAATGCTCCTAGTACTTTGTTGTTTTTGTTGTTGAATCCTCCAATTCTTCCTGATCCCACTAGGGGTTTTGATTTTCCACTCCCTTCTACAGTTAATTTTGCGGATGAGGTAACTGAGGCAAATAGGGCTAAATGATTTGTCCAGGGTCATATAGTTAGTATGTAGCCAGATTTGAATTTAAGAAGATGAGTCTTCCTAATTCCAGGCCTAGTACTCTATCTACTGCTCCATGTTGCTGCCCCTACACTGCTTGTACATCGTCATTGTTATATAAAATCTTGTTGAATTGTGAATGGAATGGAATGGAATCAGAATGGAATCAGAATGGAATGCAATCAGAATTGGAATGGAATGGAATGGAATGGAATAGAATAGAATAGAATGGAATGGAATGGAATGGAATGGAATGGAATGGAATGGAATGGAATGGAATAGAATGGAATGGAATGGAATGGAATGGAATGGAATGGAATAGAATGGAATAGAATAGAATAGAATAGATGTAATTTGTTTAACTCTTTAATAGGTATCTTAAAGATGCTGCTCTGTCAAGTTATTTCATGGCATCTATCTCCAAATAGATTTAAAAGAAAGCTGAGTATTACCATGCTTTTGTTTCTTTGTGAGCCACATATTAGGGAGAAAAAGATTAGGAAGTTAATATCATTGAGTATTAAATCCTTTAAAAATTAATTTCACGATTAAGGATGGACTCTCTTGCTTCTATGAGGTCTTGTCATTGCTCAGGTCTTCCAAGAGTGACTTATTTTGAATATGTACTATAATACCTACACATAAGTTGACTGAACTATGACTGAAATTGCTTTTAACTGTTTTCTTGTTGCTATTCCCTTTAAGTACAGTTACTTAAACAGTATTTAAGAAGTTTAAAAAATAGTCTTGATTGGAAGAATCATTATGCTTTTTTATTAAGTTAGATTTTTTTTGAAATTTTTTGAAATTTTGAAATTTATATTGATGGACATCAGATATCATACATAGAACTATTTTGCCAAGAGCACAGTGTCCTGACTACTTCAGTTCTTTGAGAAGGTATTGGCAGTGTAGTAGGAAATATGGAAAATATTGAAATAAGTAAATGTGAAATTTTAATAGACAAATTCTTATCATAGATGTTAATTATTGTCAGAACCTATCTATAAAAATGTACAGTTAGTAGCAAAAATAAGTATCAAATATGAATAAAAAAATAAATATAAGGTACTCTCTTTCTCTTTCTCTGTCTCTGTCTCTCTGTCTCTGTCTCTGTCTCTCTCTGTCTCTCAGTCTCTCTGTCTCTCTCTGTCTCTCTCTCTCTATATATATATACATATACATATGTGTGTGTATATATATATATATACATATATACATATATATATAAAAGCAGCTTTACCCAGCCCTCTTTCAAAAAGAATTTGACCTAGAAAATGGACAAAATGTCTGTAATGATAAACTCTATCACCTAAAACAATTTTTACAAGAAGACACAAGTAGGCCAGATTGCTGCTCTATCATCAAATCATCCATTTTCTTAGTTCTAAATTATATTGTTTGATGGACAGGATAGGAAAACATGGTGAGATTGTGATCAATGCCATTTATGGGGTATAACCATGCCATTGAGATCATAAATCCATCATATTGGGTATAGAAGAGATTGTTGGATTTAATGACCTCAGAGATCCCTTCCAACTGCAATTCTGCAATGATGGGTATTCCTTTATGCATTTCTGTGGAATTTTTTGGAACCATATTGCTGTTTTTAAAATGAACAAATGAATGAATTAATAAAAAAAATTATTACATACCAAGAATGATGTTAAGTGCTAGGTATACAAGTACAAAACATCAGACATCTCATGCCTTCAAGAAACTTACATTCTAATAGGGAGAAACACCACATATGGGAGAGTGGTAGACAGGAAGGGATTTTTTGTTTTGAGAATTTACAGCAATAGTGAGAGGAACTATAGGTCAGTAAATGGACACACCATCTTTCTAGTAGTGTCTGCCACATTGATTTTGATCATGATTCCAAAACTGGAAAGCAGAGGGAGGTTGGGAGGTTGGTAGATTAGAAAAAAGCACTCAACAATAGAAGGGAAGAACAGGAAGGCAAAAGGGAAAGGGTCAACCTTACTCTCCTTGAATTTGGCTTAGGGAAGGAATGACATAAACTCTAAACTGGGTATCTTGCCACACAGGAGAGTAGGGGGGATGGAGATGAGAGCGGGGGATGATGGAGGGGAAGGCAGGGTGGAGGGAGGGTTGCTGGAAGTATACACTTCTGTAAAGGGACAGGGACAGGGACAGAGTAGAGAATAGAACAAGGGGTGGGGGGTTTAGGAAGGAGGGACATATAATCAGTCTTCACAAAATGCCTACTGTGGAGATTTTCTGCATAATTACACATGTACATCCTGTATTGAATTGCTTGTCCTTCCAGTGGGGGTGGGTGATGAGGGAGAAAGGGAAAAATCTAGAATTTAAAGTTCTATAATCAAATATTAAATATATATATATATATATTTTTATTATTATTATTATTATTATTAACTACATCAAACTGGAAATTAAGATATACAGGCACTGGGTTAGGGAGATCCATCCTGCTCTTCCGGAAAGTCAGAGGGGTGAGGGTGAGGACATGGGAGAGAGCAGATTGGGGAAGAGGATATACAGTGAGATGGCTGTCTTGAGGTGTTGAGTAGGGGAAAGATGGGGAGAATTTGTAACTCAAAATCTCGTGGAAATGAATAATGTAAACAAGAAAATAAATCAATTAATTCATTTGTTAAAAAAAGAAAAAAGCAATAGTAGAATACCTAGTGAGAATACAGCTGGGGTACTAGTAGAATGAGGGATGACTGGGGCTAGTTTGATATAATGCACACATGAAACACTCACCCAGACAAGAAAATAGGGCCCCGGGGCAGGAGACAAGAGGCTTAATTCCCTGTATGTACTCTGATTGCAGAGGTGAGGTGACTGGCGAGAATATAGAAGGGAAAGGAAGTTAAGCATGACTGGACTAGAATTGACATAGTGTGATAACTGCAATCATGAAGTGATTTTGTCTCGTCTTTAAAAAATAATTAACGAATGCATATCTATGACTTGTTTATTCTGCCAAAGGGGAAATTACAAAGAAAATTAAGACAATGTGATGGTGTAGCATATTGCAGGTATCTTTATTGCTTTGTCCTTTCCCGTCCCCACCATTCACATAACATTCTGAATCTTACAGGCTCTAAATTAAACAGCCACCATCATTTTAGCTGGCACTCAGGAGACAACACCTTGTTTTCCATGTTAAGCCTCTTCCTATAAAAATACATCATAAGCCAAATTTCCTTTTGAGATTTCACTACAAGGTTTTTCATTTCTCATACTGCATTACTACAGACTTGTCAGCAGAGAAATTGTGGTAGCTTTATTTTGTCCACAAGGCTTCACATCATTAACCTTCCAGTGTCATTTTTATTATATAAGGAAAATGAATGTCCTGAAATTGGAGGCAAACATCACAGTGTATTGTCCTAAGAAAATACGCATCCAAAGTGTAATGGCCAGTGTCCAGTACAGCCAGATATGCCACTTTAATAGAGCCCTTATTTTAATATTTTATTTGTACAGTAGTATAATTTTTGCTTCATCCTCAGTAGAGAAAGTATGCTTGTGAAGATTCAACATCCTCAATAAGAGATACAAAAATATGGATGAATGATTTTTGTCTCTCTACAGCTTAAAATGATACTTGAATTTTATTTTTACTTGTATGAAATTGGTTCATATTTATGTTGGTTAATAAATGCTTCCTAACAAAGGAATACACATTATGGAGAAGCAAGTGCGAACTCTAACAATAGGTAGCCTTAAGGATTTGTCTTAATATTTCCTGTATATGTTCCTCAAATGTCAGTGTGCTTGAAAATCTTGATGTACATCTATATAACATTGTCTTTTTTAAGGTCTTGCTGTGACATTTAAAGATTATTGTATATTGGATTAAATGATACAGAAAAATGGTCACAAAATCTGATCCTTCTTTAAATTGTTTGGTTTAGGAAACTGCATCTTTCATTTACTATCCCTAAAATAAAATAAATTAGGTACACCAGTCCTGAGCATATATAGAATAATGTTACTCTCTTTCTATTGACCCATACTTACCCTTTTCCCTTGATTTCCTATGGTATTTTTAAAAAAAAGAACTTTCACTTTTAAAATAAGTATTCTATAACAATACTCTCTACTAGAGGGAAGGCACTAGAAGGAAGAGTATGAAATTGAAATGCAACAAATTCATATCTTCTATTTAGCTGGTTTTCAAAATTCTTGGAGAAAAGAGAGAATTCTTCTTCACTGAGCAATTCTTCAACTAGACAATGTTTATACTGTTGTGGTGTTGTTGTTTTTAAATCAAAGCCATAACTAGCAATTTTGGCACCTGGAGCAAGCTGCATGAAACCTACCCTCAAAGTAACTTTGTAAGTCATGTTGTAAAAAAATACAAGAATTAATTAAGATAAATTCAGTTGAACAAAAGAGGAATTAGATACAGTAGTGGATCACAAATGGGTGTTAGTAAGAATGCAGTCAATTTGATGACTTCTTATTTAAAATAATTATTCTTATTAAATGGATGCTGAGTTTCTATTTAGTAACTATGTGTTTCTATACTGCAAAAGAAATGCACATGTTAAATTTCGGTGCCCTGGGGCAACACTCCAACTGCACTGCTCTCTTTATGGTTCCAGTTTTTATTGTATTTTATTGTTTATGTTTTTTGTATGTTTTTGTTTGTATTGTTTCTATTAAATTAGTGATGATTTGTAAATTTATCCATTCAGACAGTCCAACCATGCTAATATGTGGACTAATCACCTATATAGGAGCACTCGTCCAATGGTAGAACTGACATCGTTAAGACTAAGATCGTATCTATAAGGTTCTAAACTTTTGATTTTCATATATATAATTTATACATGTGTGTGCGTGTGTGTGTGTGTGTGTGTGTGTGTATGTGTGTGTGTATTCCAGATGTAAAGTCGTTATGTGTAGTCAGTGGCCAAGAGCTAAGTTTATTTAAATGCTGGCATTAACAAGTTTATTATGGAAGAGGACCAACTGTATTCCAAGGTTGTAAGCTTTAATAACACATCTAATGGTTTACATGGAAGCCAAGATTCTTATTACTGCTATGTTCCCCTTCCCATTCCTTGGCAGAGGAATTCCAACATTCCCAGTGTTACATTATCAAGAATTAGATTATTCTGATGTCAGAAGCTGGAGGGATACCTCATCATGAATAAGTAAAAGACCATGGAAGGAGATAATAAAGACACCTCTCCTCTACTTTTAGAGTTAAAGGGGAGTTAAGCTCAGTCTAGAGGGAGACAACTCACTGAAAAATGTACTAATGGAACTTTGTCTTAATGCATATATGATAGGGAAGCTGCCCAGCATTTTGGAAGGGTCTTACAGATAACTTTCTTTGAGTGCTGAAGGGAAGAAAATATGGGAATTAATAGGATTATGTCTTTGTGTTTCATAGAGAAAGAAGAGTAATAAGCTATGTTCCTGTTTTTATAAGGGACTTCTGTTCAACCAAAAGAGGGTAGCTAGGTGGTGCAGTGGATAGAGTACTGGACCTGACATCAGGAAAACTCATCTTGCTGAGTTCACATCTGACCTTAGACACTTACTAGCTGTGTGACCCTAAGCAAGTCACTTAACTCTGTTTGCCTCAGTTCCTCCTCAGTGAAATAAGCTGGAAAAGGAAATGGCAAACCACTCCAGTATCTTTGCCAAGAAAACCCCAAATTGGGTCACAAGGAATTGGACATGACTGAAATGATGAAACAACAAATTCAACCAATCAATCAACATGTATTAAGCATGTATTATGTGACTGTAGTAAGCCTGTTCCATGGGATAGTTAATGTTGAGATTACAGCCTGTGTGACGGTAACTTAAAAAAACAATCCAAACTCATTATTCAAATGTGTTTAGTCATCTCTGCCTCATTATCTCTAGTAATCTCAGACATATTTCTGATCAGTAGTTTGCAGTGATATAATAATGAACAATCAGAATTTATTTTTCATGGCATGCTAATTTGTGGGGTCACAGCCCACCTTCCTAAACATTTAGCTTTCTTCATTACTATAACAGAAATTCAATTGAGTGAAATTTGAGAAAAAAATTCATACCTTGGATAAATTCTTGGAAATTTTATGTGACCCAGTATCTTACTCAAATTCTCATGAAAACACCCAAGAAACTGTTTGAATTACCACCCTAAAAAAATCATTGTGAAAGTATAGTACAGTGTGAAGAGAAAGTCTATAAATCAGAGTTCTAGCCTTAGCTTTCCCATTAAATGCCCGTGTGGTTGTGCCAACCACTTAACATGTACATTTGTTGTTGTTGCTGTTTTTCAGTCACTTCCATCATATTCAATTCTTTGTAGCCCCATTTGGGGTTTTCTTGACAAATATACTGGAGTGATTTGCCATTTCCTTCTCCAACTCACTTTACAGATGAGAAAACAAAAGCAAACAGGATTAAGTTACTTGCCCAGGGTCACACAGCTAGTAAGTGTCTGAGGCTGGATTTGAACTCCAGGATCAGCACTCTATCCAATGTGCTACCTAGTTAAACGCACCTTAACATGTATAGAATGAGAAAAAGTAGAAGAGAAGAGATTATAGGATCCTCTATGATTCCTAAGCCTTAGTTTACTTGTTTAAAATGAGAAAATTAGAGAAGGTCATCTGGAAAGTCCCTTCCTAGCTCTAGAATTCTATTCTAGGTCACCAACTTAAACTCTAGGCCGATTATACCATTGGATAACAACTTGGCTTCTGAACTCCAGATGTAAACTCAATGTGATTATGTAGATTTAGTCTTATTAGGAGCACAGGAGAAAGCTTTGCTATTTTCCTAACAGAAGTGAATAAACCATTTAAAATTGGTGAGAAATTATGGCAGACATACCAAGTATAATGGTTTCTTTAAAGAACAATTCTGCTGAACTCTGAACAACAGTTAAATGTGACATGCCACTGGGTATTTACTCTACGAGGTCATATCATTCTAAAGTTCAGGTTCTTGGACATGGCACCACATTACTAAGAAGTGCTTGTTTGACATGCAGAATGTATGCTAGGTTTTCCTCTTTCATGATTGTGAGATAAAAGCTTGAGGCAGGATTCACTTTCAAATACATTTCAAATTATTTTTTTAAACTTCCCTGCTAGTTTGAAAATGCCCCTGGTACTCTTTTTTTCTTACTTATTTTATTTGATAATCCTAAATATTAGACAACTACAGCCTATTTTCTCCTGGGGGCATGTTGTATGAGAGATTTACAAATTAAAGTAAACTCAGCCTAAACAAAACAAAAGAAATCACACAAAAAAAAGTCTTAGAATCAAAAATCTAAACAAAATACTCATTAAAACAGATGATAGTATAGAATTTAAGGATTCACATACCTCCCAAATCCACTGTAGTATAATTCATAATGCTATGGAATGTTATCCTCAAAATGAAAGATATATGTGATTATGGAATTTAGATCTGCAAGGGACCTTAGCAGATTAATCCAACTCCCTCATTTGGCAGAGGAAAAAAAAACTGAGGCTTGTCTGAGGTCATAGAGGATGTAAGTAGCAGAACCAGGATTTGCACCTTGTTCCTTCTACCTTTAGATTTCTGTCACATTCAAATAAGTACAGTAAATAGACACACATACACTCCTTGCTTTTCCTCTCCTACCCTTCTATGTCTCTATCACTGAATGAAAGAAACAAAATGAATATAAAATTGTTTTGAACTAGATAAATGTTATAAAACAACTTGGGGAATAGCTTTTTTAAATAGTTCTTTTGTGGTTCCAGAATGTGCATAACTTCTGGTATATATCAACTCTTTTATAACCACTTTTTGTAATTCTAAATGACTATATTTGTGGAAAACTGTTCCCTTTTGCTTGTAAAACCTGGATCTGCACACAGATGCTTTGCCTGAAGGAAGCCAACTAAATGTTAGAATTCACAGGTGCTGGAGATTTATTCTTTTTATTAAAGTTTTGTTATTAGAACTATATAGTACTTTATAAATTTGATTTAATATCATTTTGTTATTTTGCCTAATTATTAAAAGGTTTAAAAATGTTACCATAGCAAATGTGATATCTATAAATATAATATTCTAGTATCTTTGCTCTAAACCAGCAGTTCTCAACCTGTGGGTCATGTTCAGTTTGTAACAATGAAAATACATCCTGCATATCAGATATTTACATTACGATTCCTAACAGTAGCGAAATTACAGTTATGAAGTAGCAACAAAAATAATTTTATTGTTGGGGGTCACCACAACATGAGGAACTGTATTAAAGGGTCTTGGCGTTAGGAAGGTTGAGAACCACTGCTCTAAACACATTATTTTTTATATCTTTAGTAGACATGTTAGTCTTTTTAAAACTTGTCTTCGTGCTTATTTAATTCAGTGATTAGTAAGGAAATATATAGTCACATTGGGAAAATTGTCCTTCAAAATTTATCTTGTTTTCCTAATTTTTAAGTTTTTTCTTAAGTTAATATTTTACATATCATGATAAAAGTCTTACTACTTAAAATGGAAAATGAAAGAAATTATTTCAGGTAATTCTGTGTTGTTTGGTACTACATTAAGAAAAACTCATTTTCCTTTTTCGTACAACTACATGAAAAACAGATGATGGTAGGATGGCAGAAAACCTTCATTTGAAGTTAGCCAGCTGTTGCCGCAACCTGAAATTGAGGGGGCATATTATGCTGGTATGTTTGATGAGATATTCCACATCAGCATAAGACAATAAACCAAATGACACATCTGTCTAAAAGTTTTGCATCTAAATGGTTTAGTGGAAAAGGAGAGAGAAAGTAAAATCTCCAACTATGCCAAGGTAAAGTTAGATTTCCTTCTAAGAAAAGAAAAAGTTGATTAGTGAAGACAAAAGTATCTCTGGCTAGAATCTAAATAAATCTCCTGCTTCAGAATCTTAAAGTTAGAAGTGACCTCATCAACACATACCTGAAAAAGACACACTCAACATGTGGTGCTTTGCTTCAAGATCACATATGAATACTCAAATTCTTTATGAGAAATAACTCCATAAGGCTACTAAGAGCAGGGTGTAGTTAGGTGATACAGTGGATAGAGCACTGACTGAAGTCAGGAAGATTTATCTTCCTGAGTTCAATTCTGGTCTCAGACACTTACTACCTGTGTGCTTCTGAACAAGTCACTTCACCCTGTTTGCCTCAGTTTCCTCACCTGTAAAGTGAACTGGAGAAGAAAATGCTAAACTGTTCCAGTACATTTGCCAAGAAAACCCCAAATGGGGTCGTGAAGTGTCAAATATGACTGAAATGACTGAGCAACATTAAGAGTAGCCTTCACAAATCCTATTCAACTCAACAAACATCTATTAAACACTTACCAGTGTGGCGAGGGCTAGATTAGAGCATACCTCATAGATTGCTGAACTTGTGTCCTGCAAGGAAATAGCTCGGAGCTGAAGGCCTTGGGCCTTTGGGGATGTGCTTCAACAACCCAAGGAGGTGTAGAATGGCTCTAAGTTTGTTTTCTTCCTTTTGATCTATCTTTCTGTCTATCCATCCATCCATCTACCTATCTATCTATCTATCTAATTGATCCATCTATCTATTTATTTGTTTGTCTAACTGGATGTACACACACACACACACACACACACACACACACACACACACACACACACATAACTACCATCTCTCTTTTTTGAGACTGACTAGGTACACTTTCAGACCTTTGCTGTCTAGCAGCCTATTGCTTGCCTGTGAGAGTAGGACAATATACTTTGGCCTTCACTACTCCTTTCACTACCAGACATTGGAATAATGTGCCCCTCCCCAAACCCCTATCTATGTATGCATTTATGCGTAACATACCTATGTGTATATACATACATATATACACATATCAGAGTGGGTAAATAGCCGGCTTAAGAGCCAGGAAGATCTTGGTTCAAATCCTAGCTTTGATAATACTTTCTGTGTGAGCTTGGGTAAGTCATGTAAGCTCTCAATGCTCCTGGCAGCTCACTAAGGTTTCAAGTTATAAAAAATGTGCCAATCCCTATTGAAAGTGAGGATTTACAGTACTGGGGAATCCAAACAGATATCCTGGATAAGCTCCCAAAACACATCAAATAAATGCCCCTAAAAAGTTGCCCCATATTTATAACATTCTCTGGGCCAGTACCCACTGAAAACCATCACGCACGAGCCCCCACCAATATAATTTACCTTTACCATCCAGCCAAAAGAAACATTGATTCAAAACAAATGACTCCTAGAATGCAGTGGCGAAAGATTATCTCCTTGTCAAGGACAAGTTCATGTTCTTTAGATACACAGTTCAGATTGGGAGCCACTACAAGTAGGCAGGCAGCCAGCAAATATCAGGATGCCCCTAGAGAGGGATTAAGCCTCCTTTCTAGACTGAATTTGCTTTGTGTGGATTCAAGATTCTTGGTCACAGACCAATATGATTTAGGGTTATAATTTTCTTTGTAATTCCCATTATGTCTCTGATTCAGAACTTGTCTCCCCACCCCTCACCAGTGTATTTGGCAACAGTGTCCAAAAGCATGCACAGGAGAAGTGAATGCCTGAATGCCAAAGTGAAACTAGTGCCCAAGGTTCCCTTTTATTGGAATGATAATTAAGTTGGGGACCGAAACAAAAAACTATGTGAAAAAAGGACCTTTACTTTCCACTGCCTTGGTCCACATTCCTGCTTTTGTTATGCATATCTGTCCACTACAAAATGGATTAGGTCGGCGTCCGAGGAGTGGGGAACCCATGGCCTCTAGGCCACATGTGGCCCTCTAAGTCTTCACTGCAGCCCTTTGATTGCATCCAAATTTCACAGAACAAATCCCCTCAATAAAAGAATTTGTTTCCCACTCCTTCTACGATTACCTCAATTTCTATTATCCAAAAAGTATCATTTATGAAAGTGGCAGTTAGCCTTTTGGAAGATTTAAGGTTAGTCTGCATTAGGGCAAAATAATCTCTCTTTCCAGGAATGCAAAACCATAATTTTCAGAAGCGAGTGTCAAGTTGACCTGTTGATATGCTGATATGCTGATACGAGTTTTTAGATTACCTCTCAATTTTTGCATTACTTTTTAATATCATTAAGTCTTCCTTAACCAGAAATGCTTTATAGGGAGGAAAATAGGAAATGTATGACACATGTGATACCTAAAAATGTGAATATTTTATAAGGAAAGTCTGGTTCTAACATTGCTGAAGTTAGCCATTGTACTAGGTCCTCTACAGAAAAGACAAGGGAACATAGAGTGTAACAAACATATATCTTTCTTCTTTTTTCTTTTCTTTGTCTTATACCTATGACACAAAAAGTCTAAGCTTCTTAAAGACTCTCATTTTTCATCTTTGTATCACTGATGTCTCACAAAGTGCCTTGTGTGCAGAAGGTTGTTAATACATGTCTGTTGAATGAAATAAAAGAAAAAGAGTCATTATTCATGTAATTATAATTTTGTTCTACTTCAATGTGACTATAATATATTATAATATATTTTAATTACAATATATTTTAACATGCTCATTAAAAAATTTTTGGAAAATGTGAGACTAAGGGGTACAGGGAGCAAATGACATAAACGAAGACTTCAGTTTTTAGGAAAGCAGCGAGTAGAACGACAATTAGATTGACCACATTGGAGGGACAGGAAGCTCTTCTAAATGTGGCTTTCCTTATACTTGTTTTTTGCTGTTTTATTTTTGACAGATGAATTGTCTAAGTCTTAGACTCTAAGAACTGTTTGTTCTTACCCTCTTGAAATTAGTTTTGTAAATTAATTGTCCAATATGGTATGGAAAAAAGATATTATTTCTATCCACCATGCCTCTTTAGTCTCATTCCTGAGATTTACACTATATTAATAGACTCAAGATGCCTATTAGGGAAAGGATTGATGAAATATACTATAGTTACTGCAAATAAAGGTATACCAGCCCCCAAAGTGCCTCTAAATGATATGTAGAAGAGGAGAACAATTGGGAGTTTTGTTTGTTCTAAGAAGACATATAACAAAAACTTTCCTATGTCAAGTAAGACGTAGTACATCTTTAATTAATAATAGGAAGTGAAAGTGAATACGAAACTATTTTAAAGGTTTTAAATTTGATCCACCTGAAGTAACAGAAATTAGAGTGTTTTGTGCATGTCGATGTGAAAATTAATCTATAAAATTGTCAGTAATTTATATTTCTTTACTCATACAAATCATTTAACTAATCTAAGAGAAATCTTATTGTCAAAGCTTTTATAAATTATCTTACTCCAAGCCCATTCACTTTTTAATGATGTTCCTTTCCCATGTCATTATAGAAAGAGATCTATGGGCCTTCTGTGGTGAGTAAAATAACATTCCCCAACAACGCGCCAACACAGTTTTCTGTTACTATTATAGATGCAGTGGAGTTAGCAACCATAAGGGCTGTTAAATACAAGATACTGTTTCTGCCCCAGTGCTGGGCATTTGGAAGAGGAGGAATGATGAGGGAACTTCCAAGATCATAATATCTAATGACTTTATTTTAGGAATGAGAAAACTGAGGGAGATGGAGGATAAATGACGTTGCCTAGTCATTTGCCCTGTACAAAAAGCCAGATGTATAGAGCACTGGACCTGGAGTTAGAAAGACCTGAACTTGAATCCTGCCTCTACCTCTCACTAGCCATGTGACCCTGGGCAAATTGCTTTACCTGTTTGCCTCAGTTTCCTCAACTGTGTAATGAGGATAATAATAGTTCCTAGTTTCTAGGTTTTTGAAAAGGTCAACTGAGATCATATTTGTAATGCACTTAGCAGAATACTTGGCACAAAATAGTCACATCGAAAGGAGGTTCCCCTCCCCTATAATGTGGCTGATAAAATTGTAATTCTGTTACCTGCTTTTCTAAATATCAGAGGCTTTGTTTAGGTAATTTTTTTT
The DNA here is from genome assembly GCA_028627135.1 of Pseudochirops cupreus. NCBI lineage: Eukaryota > Metazoa > Chordata > Mammalia > Diprotodontia > Pseudocheiridae > Pseudochirops > Pseudochirops cupreus. The sequence continues at coordinate 250,335,920 of CM053580.1, forward strand.
CTCCTCTCTTAGTATCCTATTTTTCCAGTAATTTTTTTTAATGAATGTATTAAAACACACCAAGTCACATTAAAGTAGAACCAAATTGTAACTATGCATATGAATAATTTTAGAGATTAATTTTCATTACTCTGTGTACAACACTTATACAATTATTTCTGTTGCTTTAGGTTGATCAAATTAAAAACCTTTAAATAAGTGCTTGGGGGTTTTTTTTGTTTGTTTTCTATACTTGTGAGCCAGAGCAGCCCTGAGGTGTAAGACAAGACACTCATTCTAAATATCAGTTTTATTTTCACAATATTGCTACATAATCCTATACTAAAGGGAGTAGTCACAAGTCTTACCATTGCACTCCCTGATCTGAAGTGAATTCTAGTTCTATTATAAAATACAAACCACTTACTTGAATGTTAAATACTTTCTACCTATATGCCTAGGGGCCTTAAAGCTTCATAAATATGGAGCCGCGAGAGACCTTTGAGGTCCAGATAGATTAAATGATTTACCCAAATTCATAAGTTTGAATTATGTAGATGTATATAGTATATCTATGACTCTACATTCAACACTCTTTCCACTGAACCAATGTTTTCTTCATTTAAGTTATAGTACTTCCCTTCATGTAATTTATTTTCCAGTCAAAGTAGATAGAAGCAGTTCCCCTGAATTCATCTCCAGCCTCTGTACATTTATTTAAACAAATCCCCATACCTGGAATGCCTTCCCTACTCATACTTACCTGTTGGCATCCTCTTGCTTCAAGATTCAACTTAGACTCCACCTCTTTGGCAATGCCTTTATAGATCCCCCCACCCCCAGTTGTTTGAACTCTCTCCCTTCCCAAATTATTTGTGTATATTATATATTAGGTCCTTTCTTGAAAATATGATGTTACGTTTTTCTATTTTTTCCCCAGCAGTAGTATATTGACTTGCATGTAAAAATGAATGTTGTTCAGGATTTGTAGAGGTTCTACTGCCTATCATCCTTAGGGAAAATAGATTTCCAGATATTTCTTAGGGAATATATATTTCAAAATATGATAAATAAATCAAGTTCCTTATATGATAAGAAATAAATTATAGACTGAATTATATAGATGATCTTCAGAAGAAAAGATTGTCATTAATAATATTGTTTAGCATACTCAAAACTCAAAAAATATGTAACATTTTCAAAAAAAGAAATTGCTTTTATTTTTAAACAAAGGCCTACCTAGTCAATCAAGAGATGGGAAGGAGTTACCTAGTGTTCTTACCCCTTAAAGGACTTTACCTTCTGTTATAATCACCATTGCTTTCAAAAGTATTGGAAGAATCTCTAAATTTAGATTGAGTTTCATTAATACTCATTTTTATACAATACTCTTTCACTTTGACGGTTGTAGTCATTTATCCTGACTGGGAACTCAGACCCAACAATCTTTCTTTCTTTGAGGTTCAGATACATCCATTTACCTGGTGTCAATTCATTTTGGCTCCATTTGCTATCCTCTGGGACCCTCTGCCCACTTTTCTCAAGGAGTTTTCTGCCTGGTTCTTGGTATTTTAAACTCAACTCTAGCCCTTATTATTGGAGGATTTCAACATACATGGTGATGTTCCCTGAAATACATTGCTTTGCCAATTTAACAGCCTCCTAAAGTTTCATAACTGCTAACTTTACTCTATTTTTAATTTAATTCTAATAAAAGTTAATTATACATTTAAGATACTTCATGTCACCTTTTATATTACTAACAAGGGTATGTTAATTTTTCTGTAAACCTATTATTGGTCATTAGAGGTCACAAAGTTTGCTTGGAAAAAAATCTGAACTTGGAAGATAAATTTTAATAATTTGTCATAAATCAACTATTCTACTTGAATTTATGGGTAGTTGATCTTTTTATTCATTAAACTATTTCTAAACTAAGTATGATAAGCCTAAAGAAAGTACGAATTTGAATTTGTCTTTGTCATTGTAGCATCAAAAAAGAAATCAAGATATGGAACTCTTATTAAAAATGCAAATCCATTCTTATCTTGTCTAAACATTGATAGTAGTTGAGCTGTAATGACATGGGTTCTCTGCTACATGGTGCATAAATCTGCAAATTCTATCGAACAGAAATGTCTATTATGGAATAATTTAGGCTGATGTAAGAAGTAATGTGATTCCCAAAATGTGACCTCTATTGAGTCAGAAATTCTTCCTCATTAGAATTTTCTAAAGCTTCTTCCATATTGGTCAACCCATATGCATTCACTGATTTTATTTCTGAATTGGGGATAAACCACCAAGTCAGATGTCAAATATTAACTCAAATCTTACTGGAACCATCAGTGAGTTAAAAATTGATGTTTAAATAGTTGTTCTGAATATACATATATATATATATATATATATATATATATGTTGTTATATATGTATACACATACATTCTATTATAAAGTTCCATAGTTAATGATAGCATTAAAATGTCTTTATTGCTTAAAGTTAGTTTTCTTTCTTTTTCCATCAACAGAATTGGCATTTTCAAATATTATAGCCTCACCTCCATTTGTAATGAAGTCAAGGTAATGAAAATATACATGACATGATGACTTCCCCAAAGCCATATTGTGTCAAAACAGACTGTTAAAAGGTGCATTTTAAAGGTCAACTACAAACTGGCTAGCTGCTGGCTTTCTTCCCAAAGAGTTAACTTTTCTCATTAAAATATAAATATATAAGTAAACAAAAAAAAAGAAAAATTAAATAAATAAATGAGAAATTAATAAGATTTCTAGATATTTTGTTTTATAACTCTCCCTTTTTTCTGTTTTGGTTTTTTAAAGAGAAAGGGTCTGGACTTATGATTTCACCAATGGGAGATCTCATGGTATGAAAGCAGCCTAAAAAAAAAAATGCAAATTGGCAACTCACCTGAAATATTTTATCCTAGAGATTTACTTGAGAAGGTGAGGGGTTAAGTGCCTATAGTCACTTAGTATGTGTCAAAAATAGAATTGAACCCAAGTCTTTCTGACTTTCAAGGCTAGTGTCTAGCCCCTACAAAAGTTAAAGAGAAAAAAAGCACTATTCAGTGTCCAGTATTCAGTTTCAACAGTTAGTCAATATCAAGAGTAGCCAGGTGGTGCTGGGCTTGGAGTGAAGAAAACATGAGTCCAAATCCATCCTCAGACGTTTACTAGCTGTGTATCCCTGGGTAAGTCACATAAACTCTGTCTGCCTCAGTTTTCTCATCTATAAAATGGAATCTGTAATCATAGTTCCTACCTTCCAGTGTCGTTTAGAGGACCAAATAAAATAATATTTATAAACCCACATTGCAAAACTTAAAGCACCATCTAAACAAAACATTATTGTTCTTGTTATTAAAAACCATCATTGTCATTATCAGGATCTTATTCCTATGGCTAGAGCTCAGTAATTGCCCCTTTTGCTTATAAATACACATTTGTATATGTGCGTCCTCTACTTGCTGATAACTCCTTAAAGCAAGAAGAAAGAGCTAGTTATCATGTGCTGTAGATTATGCTATTGACTAGAAGGGTACAGTACATTAAAGTTTATAAAATGACTTCCTCACAGGTAGTATAAGTATCATTATCCCCATTTTGTGGATGAGTAAACTATTAGTGGTAGTGGAACTTGCCCAGATTCAGAAAGCACAGATCCAAAGATAGGACATAAACATAGGTCTGTCTTTAAGGCTTTATCTCAGCCCAAGAAAGCATACTGTGTGCAGAGGACATGCAGAATTGACTTACATGAGCCAATGAGACAACAATAGGACACAACTCTGTTGTGTGCTAGATACCTTAAAAAGACCATAGAAATTGGTACTTACCATAGAAACTGTGGCCCAAGGATTAGACAACTTGATCATGGTGCAGTGGTTCTCAACCTTTCTAATGCTGCGACCCTTTAATATAGTTCCTCATGTTGTGGTGACCCCCAACCTTAAAATTATTTTCGTTGCTACTTCATAACTGTAATTTTGCTACTGTTATGAATCGCAATGTAAATATCTGATATTCAGGATGTATTTTCATTGTTGCAAATTGAACATAACCCACAGATTGAGAACCACTGGAAAGCATTGTCAGAGTCTTCCAGATTTCGTGGTCTCAAGCCCCAGTGCTCTTTCCACTAAACTATGTTGAATATATTTTTCATCCTCCAATATCCAGGTAGCAGTGTTTAGTTTTGCATATCTGTTAGAAGATGAAGCTAGTATTTGGGATTTTAGGATTTTTAGCCAAAATTAAGGTTTTTTTCTCTTGTTTCTTCACCCTCCTTATGGGAGAAGTCTTTATCTCAAGTCATATGATCTTATTCATGTAGGAAGGGGACTTCCACTAAAGGCACATTTCAAAATTTTGTTGTAGCTTACAGGTGATTTAGGATTCCATTCATTTATGCTAATGGATGCAACCTCTGGCAGAGTCTGTCAAGTTGGAAAGGGTTTGAACACAAGCTTGATAATAAAATGCATGTCTATCATTCTGGGAC
>CM053580.1:250340922-250359535 GCA_028627135.1 Pseudochirops cupreus
GTTTTGGTTTGCAGTGCTGGTATGGTTCCTCGTAGCCGAGCTGACTTTAGTGGGAAGTATCTTTCTGTGCGTTTTGGAGTTCTAGGATTGGTTTAGAGTCCTATTTTATGGGTATTTTGGGGTGGCTATGTGAGAGCTGCGATGTGTTGCTGTTGCTACGCCGCCATCTTGGCTCCGCCCCTGTTAATTTGTTTTTAGAGAGAATAACTTCAGTGCTTAGGACAATGCCTGGTACATATATATATATATATATATATATATATATATATATATATATATATATATACATATATGTATGTATGTATATATGTATAAATGTATATATATGGCATTTAATAAAAGCTAGATGAATGACTGATTGAAGAAAGCTATCTGCTAAGGCATACATGTTTTGTAATCTGTGTTGCTAAAGAGGGTTCTCATCGTGTCAAAATCACAGATCTTTGGAATAATGAAAAAGTAAATGAAAAATTCCTTAGTCTGCTTTAGAGAAAACTTTTTTGTGTTTACTCATTAAAAAAGAAAATTAACTTAAGAGCCATTGATTTTAATAGCTAAAATATTTCAAAATAAATTTAATTCTACATACATTATAGAAAACAGGAAAATATTTTTAAATGGATGCATTGCAAGGCACAAAGTCTAATATGTGATCCCTGACCTCAAGGAGCCTACAGTGTGTGATGAGAAAAAGTACAGATAAATGAATTGTTAAACAATTCAAGTGCTAGAACTAGGTAGCATGCAAATAATGGACAAATGAGTAGAGATGAGGACTGCTTTTCTCTGATCAATCAATGCTTTCCCTTCTTATCCCAATTCAGCAAATTCTGTCTCTATCTTGCACACAGAAGTTGGGTGGTACTATTTCTGTCAATTCACAGAATAGGAGAATTCTTCTTAATTAAAAACTTCTAAACATGAAAGATATCCTTATACTTCCAGATAAGCAGGAGTTTAGCTATTTCCACTAAGAAACTGGCCTTAGTTCGCTTAAAAGGATCAGAACACATCTTAGGAGAGTTCAATTGTGTTTTTGAATAGGTTTGTGTGAAATAAAAAAAGAGAACCTGTATTAAGTATTACCAGAAAAGACACTTCCTTTGGCAGTGTAAAACAATGAAAAAATAAACCTTGGGGAGTATTGATGAAGGTTGAATAGAAAGTTACAGCACCAAGAAATGCTACATTATCTCCACTATACATGAACTGAGGGATTTATTTCTGATAAACTCATATCTTTATGCACCACAAGTTTCAGGTCTGATCAAAGAATATGAAACAAAAGAAGCAACAATTTACCTTCTTGTATATGTGTTGTACTGACAGATAATAAAACATAGAAAAAAGGGCTATGCAGAATTACACACCATTGAATGGTTCTTTGGAAACTACTCCTAGCAAAGTAGAGAGCACCCTTAGTGATCCTGTGTGCATTTTTTTTTCTTCAGTTGATGGTAATGCCAATGCCAAAGCATTTTTTGAAAATTTTAAAACGATTTCTTTGTGTGACGACAGTTCATTCTTCTTGAACAAATAACGAAATGGAAAACTAACTTAATGTATAATTGTTTACCTGTTAGGTGTCTTTAATTTTGTTCTAAAACCTTATAGAAAAACTCATTGTTAGGAGCTTTAAAAAAAAATCGAGGAAAAAGAGAACATTACACCACTGTAAAAATTACTCATTTCCACCCAAGGGAGAAATAAAATATTTTTAAGTGCCAGTACTAAGTGGTTTTATAGCAAGAGATGTACTAAATCAGACTGAGGATTGATTCTCTGAGCCAAACTGAGATCATACACTTGAAAACTGGACAATGGGACTGTATTTTCTACTTAAGTGCAGATTTGGTCCCAGAGTATTTTGAAAAGTATCATGAAATTTCCTCAAATATACTTTATTATGGATTTGTAGTTAAGGGAGCATGAACTCAATATTAGTTGAAACCAGCAATGTAAATTTTAATGGTACCAGAGGTTACAACAGGTTACAAGGGGGGAGGGAAGGGAGTTGTACTTGAGATCAAATTAAAAGTAAAATGAAAATGTGATTTGCACTACACATTTACAAATGCCTAACACCTAAGGTAACCTTATCTGAGATTTGCATGTTTCCTACTCGGCCCCATCAGCTTCTTGTTGCTATTATATGCCACGGTAAATAGCAAGTGATATTCAGACTAAGGGTTCCATTGGTATTGAGACCCACTGCTATCCATCCACCTAATATACTAGGTGTAGAACATTAAATCAATTTCCACTTTTGCTTACAGGGAGTATCTGATTTAAGAACTTGTGATTTATGACTGATCTATGCATATATATAAATGTTGGGAGTTCTAACATTTACATCTGAAAATACAATTGCCTTTTAAAGAATTTACTTCCTCTGTCATGTTCCATTTATTAATCCATTCCCTATTTCATGTTAAATTATAAGCTGCTAGAAGGATATATAATTTCTCATCTTTGTATCTGGGGGCCTAGCACAGGGCCTTACATGGAATAATTGTTAAATAAGTATTTTAATTAATTAGCAACATTATTACATTTATACACCGTTGGTTAAGCTATATCCTTAAGTAATAATGAACCCAAATTCTAATGTTAATGGTACCATTTCAGTACCAACTAACCTTGAGTTGCTTCTATTGGAAAATGTATGTATGAGTTCCAACTTGCAAAACAAAAACTTATCAACCCTCTTGGTAATGACTCTGAGAGAAAGGATAGATACCAGTGCAGGACTAACTTGATAACTCTCTTTACGTTGAAGAGCACATATATTCAAACCCTGAATTAAGGACAGTGGATTTAAAATTATTTCTCCAAAATCTCCATCCTTTCAAACTGGATCTGAAATACCTCCCTAGGAAAGAAAGAAATGAAACAACCCACCAGCAGCAACAACGATAACAAAATTCTAAGGAAAACCCAGGACAAGGAATGTGTTTAACCTGAATGTTGGCTGGCTGGAAAGTAGGCCTAATAAACACAATGAACGTTTCCCAGTACCCAATGCTAAGATAAAATAGAGTCAATAAGAGTGTAAATGGGATTTTGAAAACAAACATAAATTCTTTTTTTCCACTTTTTTTGGTGCATTTTAAAATGTTGGGTTTTGAAGCAACCTACAGCATGAAGTAGTCAAACGATTCAGGAGTTAGGAGGAAAAGAACTTCTGTTTTATTCCCAATTCTGCCACCATCTAGTAGTGGGAATTTAGATGTCACTCTACCTGTCTGAGTCTCCGTTGCCTTCTCTGTAAAATTATAATTTCCCAGGTTCTTTCAGCTCCACAGTTCTTTGATTCTTAAATAGTTTCTGTCAAACCAGACAAGAACCATTGACAAGTTCTTGGTATGCATCATTTACAATGTCTGGGCTCAATATTACATTGAACGCTGCTGCAGTCCTGAAACTGACTTGATTTTATGGATAAGTGAACATTTGAAAAATGTTTTGATGTCAATGCGACTTTGCAATGGTATCAAATGAAGCTGATCAGAAACAATTGGCATCATCTTGTTAAGTACCTAAATGTAAGAAACTAAGAAAATAGGTTTTCATGTTAGCTTTAGTACACTTCCCTACAAAGAATCCTACCCTGAATATTAGCCCTCTGTGTTTGCTTAATAATAAAAAGGAAAGGTCAGATTGGAGAAGGTAAAATATGGCATAGAGAAGAGGTAAGGGCACGGGAGGTTTTGCCTTTATCTTGCAAGTAGTGTTGATTCAAAAAGAATGAAAAATGATGTAGCATCATACATACCTTTCCTAAGAAACTAAGGATAGGGTGACCATGCCCCAAGAGGATAGTTGACAGTGCCAGGAAGACTAAAAGGATGTTAAACAACTCTATAAAGAAAAACAACTTTAGTTTTTGAACTCTGATCAATACAATGAAAAGCCATGTTATCCAGAGGACTGAAGATATACACCTACTACCAGAAGAGTGTGCACTTAAAGTGCAGAATGAGGCACACGGTTTGTGGACATGGACAATATGGGGATTTATTTGTATGGACTATGCCTATTTTATATAAGGGTCACAGGAGTGGCAGAGATACTAAAGCCTCATAAAAATAGATATTTTTAAGGAGGTGCGAGTGAGAAAAAATAAAAACCTATCCACATTTTAATCCTCCCATAACCCTCTACTCTCAGCCCTCAGTCATCCAAGAAAGAGCAGAAGTTTGTGGAACAAATATGAAGAGACTACAAATAACTGGCAATTAATGTTCATTTTCCTTTGCACTGGTGGTCACTATAAGGATTCTGGGTTTTTTTCTCATTTAATAAATATTTCTCCCTGCATATACACACATTTATAGCAATGTATGTTCATATTGCTATACTTTTGTGACTTTTAATCAAGAACTAAGCAAGCATTTCAATATGCAAGAAGCTGTGCTAGGTATTTCAGAAAATCATTCCCTTGTGTTGTGGCCTATATAACTACTCAAGTTGTGTTGATAACTTGTGTCATAGTAGACCTTCTGCAGAGATTTATCATTGAAGGCATCACTTTGGAGACTTGAAACTGGTTAACTTTATGGTTAAGAATGTTTGCTTCCATTTAACTTTATTTCCCTTTTCTTCCCATAATGGGGATAGGGAGAGCATGACTAGATTGCAGATGGGCATTTACATCCATTAAATGTGCTTGAGGTTGAGCATGTGCTGTGAAATCAAACTCTTTTAATGAGCAGATATCTTGGAATAATGTGTGTGCCCTCTGGTGGCACTGCAGTGCCTCTGCCTTATAGGTTTAGTTATTTGTGTCCGTATCTTCTCTCTCCAAGACTGTAGACTTCTGGAGGGCATGGCCTATGTCTCAGCAATCAAACAACAGGCATCTATTAGAGACTGCGTTACCTCAGGCACTGTGCTAGACACCTGGAAAACAAATACAAGAAGAGACTTCCTACCCTTGAGTTTACATTTTGCTGTGGGTGTACGGATTCACACATGAGTTAAAAAGATAATACCAGACAAATATTTCAATTTGTAGGCCTGCCCCTCCCTGCCCTTGATGGGATACTAACCCCAAAGGGCATCATGAAAAGCTTCTCTAAGGTAAGATTTGACCTGAACCTTGAAAGGTTTTAGGGATCAAAAGAGCATGGATTTATAAAGGGACTTTAGTGTCAATCTACTGATACTCCTTCCCCTTCCACACACACCTTCCTACCCAATGAGAGGGAGAGAGGAGAGGGGGAGAAAGAAGAGTCAAGAATGATTCTAAAATTGTGACTAGACAGAAAGTGGCCCTTTTAACTGAAAGGGAAAAATTATAGAAAAGAAGAAAATTTGTTTTAAGGTATATTGAGATAGTAATGCCTATGCAGACCTACCCAACTTGGCGGTAGGTAGGGGCTACTACCTTTTGCGTTTTGATCTTCCTTTTCACCACAGTAACTTTTTATGTTTAGAATTCTTTTCTGTTGTTTGCTTGTTTTTCAACCCATTCTTGACTTTTAACTCTATGCTAAAGTGAGACTCTGCTTCCCAAGTGGAGGGGGCACTGTTCCAAGCTTCGGGTTTTTGTGTAGCTGCTTTCAGAGCTAATTCTGGGGACTGGTAAACTTTTGGTTCTTCCAAGGTGGTTTGATCTAGAGAGAGGTGTGTTGCTATTCTACTGTACTGTGCACTGGTTTGTGAGTGATCACAAACATTCTTTTGAACCCTGGAGCTGTGACCAGGGTCTCTGCTCCTTTGTGGCCACAAGCTCTGCTGTGCTAGTGCTCTTCCTTGCACAGGAACTCAGGGCAGTGACCCAGATCCAATAGAATCTAGCAATAGAATCTTACCCCCCAGTAAAGGGACTTGTAAATCTCCTTCAGACCTATTGTTTGATCCCCTTGCCATCTTTGCATTAAGAGGTCTCTAGAAACTGCTATTGCTGCCATGGATTCAGTTGCCATGAGGCCTGCTCCTGATTTTCTGGGACCTAGTCTGCACTGGCACAGCCTTCATTGGTCTAGGTTTCACTCTCATCTCGATGCAACAGACCTTTCTGCTGAACTTATAAGTTGTCTTGGCCTAGAAAATGGTATCACTCTGCCTTTCTGTCAGTTCTGCTGAAATGAAATTTATTTAGAGTCATTATTTAAAGGTGTATGGATGGGCTTGGGGGAGAGCTCAAGTAAGTCCTTGCCTTTATTCCACCATCTTGGATCCCCCTTCTGTTTTTTCTTTATACTGTTGTTTAATATTCTTTATGGTACCACCAACTCTACTCTTGTGGCCTACTCACCCTGTCCTTAGTTTCTTAGGAAAGGTATGATGCTATGTCATTCTTCACGCTCTTTGTACCATCACTATTTGCAAGATAAAGGCAAACTTCATGTGTCCCCTCTTTCCTCTCTTTTAGTTGCCATCACTCATCTTCCCCAACATGACCTTTTGATTTTTTTTTAATTTTATGAAGCAAACACAGAGGGCTAATATGCAGGGTAGGATTCTGTGTAGGCTAGTGTAGTCAAATTAATAGAATATTTTTTCTTAGTTTCTTACATTCAAGGATGCAAAAGATGATACCAATTGTTTCTGATCAGCTTCATTTTGATTCTGTCTGTGCAATATATCTTATATCCATCTGCTTTCTACTCTCATGCTTACCTCCATAGTTCAAGCATTCATCTCCTTTTCATCTAGACCATTGCAATATATTACCTCCCAAATGGTCTCCCAACATCAAGTGTCTCCCCTGTCCTGTCCATTGTCCCCAATTACAAAACCTGTTCCTAATGTATGCCATTTTCATGCTTAAGATGTTCCAATGGCTCCTCATCAGTGTTAGAACAAAATATAAACCCCCATGTTTTCTTTGGTTTAAGCATAAAGATGTTTTCAAATTCAAGTTCTACCAGCTCTGACACATATTGGTAGGATGACCACGGACAGATCTCTTGACCTCTCATTGCTCTAGATAATTGTCTAAGTTGGAGACAAGTTTACTTACCTATTTTGGCAGAGGGAGTTTGCTATACTGCTGAAATCCAACCCCCATTCCTGTCCCCATTCCTAAAATCTGACTCTAGCCCCTCTTTCCAGATGGATTATTCCCCCTCATTCACTCTGCCCACAAGACACACTGGTCCACTTGCTTTTCCCCATATAGGAGATATCGTTACCTGTCTCTGTACAGATTATATATACCCTGGACCCAGAATGCTCTGCCCTTTCCTATACCTCCTTGAGCTACTAGCTCCTTTCAAGACTCAATTCAAATGTCACCCCCTTTAAGAAAACCTTATTTTATTCTGTCATTAGTAGCCCTTATCACTGTTCATTTATTGTTTGTATGTATGTATATGTGTGTGTATATATATATATACATATATATATATGTATGTATGTATTTATAAGGTTTCTTTTTGTGTATCTCTCTCTCTCTCTCTCTCTCTCTCTATATATATATATATAAATATATACATACATACATATACATATGTTGATATACACATTAGATGGGTATTGATACCATAAGAGTGAATATGTGTATATATACCGATATAGATGTCCTCAATGAGTTTACTTTCAACTGGAAGTTTAGAGAAAGGTAGATACACATATGTGTGTAACTGTGTGTGTAGATATAATAGATATAAATATACAGCTAATATCTATATCATTGTGCATATAGATGTTAATTATATAGCAATACCTATCAATCTCTTCATTAGATATTAGTATCTATTTATAAACACACGTATTTGTGTGGTCACTCTTCTATAAATCTATAATAGAATGTAAGCCCATTGAGGGAAAGGACTCTTCCACTTTTACATTGGTTTATGTAGTATCCAGCCCAGTACCTGTCAATAGCAGGCACTTAAATGCTTGTCCATTGATTAATTGATGTAAGCCCTAAATTTCTTCATTTTGTAGATGGGAAACTAAAGCCCATAGAGGTTAAATGAATTGTACAATAACAAGTAAGTAGTAAGTTGTTTTATACTCAGATCCTCAGATTACAAAGTCAGTCTTCTATACAATGCACCATGCTTCTGGTCAGTGATCTCTCTGTTCTACTCAGGCTACCCCATCCCTGAAGGGCCTTCCATCCCAGTCCAATTTAACCAATATATATCCATCCCTGTAAGCCCCTTCCTTCTCAAGGCCCAAACCAGAATCTGCCTTCACTATTAAACCTTCCCTGATCATTTTACCTTCCCTGTGAGAGTGATCTCCTCCATCCTTCATTTTTTTCTTATTATTCTGTCTAGAGCTCTCCTTTGTGCTTACCACATTCTCTCTTCTATCGTAGTTTATCGTTGTGTGTATGTGTGTGGGTGTATGTGTGTGTTTATATACTCTTTTCCATTAGTTTGTAAACTCCTTGAAATCAAGATATGCATTATATCTTTTTATCTATTCTCAGTGCCTCATGTGGTAACTGGCACCATGAAAGAGGATTAATAGGTTTGTATTGAATTAAATGAGTAATAATAAATAATTAATTAATAATTAATAATTAAATTATCAGCAATAATAGTTTTATTGTTTTTGTGTTTCCTGTACCTACCACAGTACTGAACATACAAGAGATGTTCAAATGCTTGTTGGTTGATGAAATGAGTTTCAGAATGAGATAGTTTCATTGTATTCATTGGCATTACTTTAATCAATGATCTGTTATTGAGTTTTCCTTCATAAGATCAACTGTGTGGTCATTTCTTCTTGTCTTAAAGATTTAGAAAAAAAGCTCATAGAAAGTTGGACTTTTATTTTTTTTTTTCTATTAGTTTACAATATTTTAGGATAACAGCTAAGGAAAACACTAGATTTTTTGTTTGTTTGTTTTTTGTTGCCATTGTGTTTGTTTTAATTTTTCTGTTTAAGTCTTCTAGGCATCTAAGTGGTGCAGTAGAAAAAAGTACCAGAGCTGGAGTCAGGAAGACTTGAGTTCAAATCTGGCCTCACACACTTGCCTGTGTTGTGACCCTTGTCAAGTCATTTAACACTTTGCCTCTGTTTCCTCATCTATAAAATGAGGTAGAGAAAGAAATAGCAAACCACTCTGTTATCTTGGCCAATAAAACCCCAAACAGAATCATGAAGAATTTGACACAACTGAAACAAATAAGCAACTATGTCTTCTAGAAAGATTGTTCTTACTTTTTCTGCTGGCTCTACAAATTTTATCAATTTTATCAACATTTTCAAAATTTAATCCTATATTCATCTTGTTTGATTCTATGATTATGATTATTTTTACCATAAGAATCTTAACAGACTAGTTGTCTTGTTTCACAATAAGCTACTTAATTGTTTTGCACACTTTATTTCAATCACTTATTTTCCTAGAAATTATTCCTGTATTTGTCTTAGTAAATGTCTTATATCTTCATGTCAACTCTGTACTAATCTTCTATTGATGTCAGGAATAATTTGGTTCATAGTATTTATTGCTTAGCAAGTAGTCTACCTATGCAATGAAGATATTATAACATCAAACTATGATAGGGTATTTTAAGTCATGTTATTGTTTCTAACATTAGCTTCTAACAAAGCATTAACACAAATAGTGTATATGGGGCAGCTAGGTGGTGCAGTGAATAGAGCACAGGCCCTGGAGTCAAGAGGACCTAAGTTAAAATCCAACCTCAGACACCTGACACATTTACTAGCCATGTGACTTTGGGCAAGTCACTTAACCCCAACTGCCCTCCAAAAAGCAAAAAACAAAAACATGAATAATATTTATTATCCCAAATCAATTGGCCTACCTAACCTGTCATAATTAAAATGCCCCTGCATTTTGTGAAGATTTGAACAATCATATAATATAGTTTAGACTAGGACTAGATTCCTTAAAAATAGTCCATCTATAATTTCCAGTGACACTGACTTTGTCATGAATTACCACCATACACCCCTCATTTTCCATATACAAATCTGCATGGTGCAACCTTTTATCATTTTGGGGTCAACATTCTATCAAAATCTTATTTTTGATCTTAGTCATTTAATAGATTCTACCTGTATGTAAATTATTTTTAATAATTTACTTGCTCCCATCATTAACCTTAGTAATACTTGATGAAATCATGTCTACTAGATTGCAAAGGTTTTTTTTGTTGTTGTGCTTTTTTTTTACCTCTTTATCATATGCTCTACAAATATCTAAGAATCTTTTCTTCCTTTTAGTTGAACAAATAGTCATCCTTCTAAATGTGCTTTGAGATGATTGGCTCTGATTTGGAAAGCCAAGAAAAACTCATAGTGAATGAAAGGAGCCCAACCTGTGTAAGGAACAAAGCGCAGAAGGGCTTTGACAAAAAAATGATTAACCACAATCTTGCTGGTCATGTGACACAGACCCAAATTTGCATTTGCAAGTTGGCATAAACCCCTGGAAGCTCAGTTAGCATTATAAACTCTATGTGATAAAAACTAAACTTAGTCTCTTTTCCCCCAATACCTGGTCCTCTTCTTAACTTTCCTACTTCTATTAATGTTAACCATAATATTCCTATTGAGCTATGATTGAAACCACCCAAAATTCTGTGGGTTTTTTTTTGCCCTCCATAAAATCTATGGCCATGTCCTGCTAATTCTGATCTTGAAATATCCCTGAATAATTATCCTCTTTCCCATTCCTACTTCAACTAATCAAATTTTGGTCTTTATTACTTCCTGCTAAATTATTGTAATAGTGGCCTAACTGGTTGCTCTGCCTCTAGTCAATCCTTCTTTTAATCTGTCAGACAAATCACTGCCAGATTAATCTCCCTAACAGCTCAGTGATATGACTTTTTTGGCCAGAAATCTTTGGCGGCTCCTCCATTATCAGCTAAGTGCAGCACAAACTCCATAGTCTATTATTAAAATGTCTCTGCAATTGGATTCCATTTTACTTTTCAACCATTTTTTCTCACTAATTCCTTTTACATATATTATACTCTAGCAATGCTAAAATATTCATTCTTCCCCAAGCATACCTAACACCGTCTATTTCCATATCTTTGTTCATAATATTCCTCATGCATGGATTGCCCAGCACCTGCTGAAATTCCACATAGCTTATTGAAAAGACAACTCAAATAAACCCTCCTTCATGAAACATTCCTTCTCTGATTTTCTTCTCACCACATCCTTTTTCTCCAAGATCGAAATGATCTCTCTTCTTTTTTAATTCCCCATGTTCTGTTTTGCAGTGTGGTAATTTGAATGCATATTTTATCTACTTTATATGATTATAAACTTTACAAGGGTACAGATCATTCTTAATTCAATTCAACAAATATTTCTTGAGCACCAGATAGAGTCAGGGCTATTATAGTCATAATGTGTGGGACTGTGAATGCAAAGACAAAAGCAAATCAGTCCTTGTCCTCAAAGGTATCATATACTCCTGCTTATCTTTTTAACTGTTCAGTGCCCAGTCCAGTTTTCTGAACATCACACATGCCTAAGTGCTTGTTGGTTTATGGACCTTATCATAGTATCACAGAATTTAGAGCTGGAAAATAAGTTAGAAATAATGCAGTTTATGGGGCAGTTAGGTGGCATGTGAATAGAACACCAGCCCTGCAGTCAGGAGGACCTGGGTTCAAATTTGGCCTCAGACACTTAACAATTACTAGCTGTGTCACCTTGGGCAAGTCACGACCCCAATTTCCCTCTCTTCCCCCTTCCAAAATAATAATGATAATAATAATAATAATAATAATCTAATTTAATGCCCTTATTTTACAAATGAGAAAAAAGGCCCAGAAAAGGCAGTGGGCTTGCCCAAAATCACACAATAAGTTGTGGTACAGTTGTGTCTGACTCTTTGTGACCCCATTTTGGGTTTTCTTGGCAGAGATATTAGAGTGATTTGCCATTTCCTTCTCTATCTCATTTTTATGGATGAAGAACTGAGGCAAACAGGGTGAAGTGACTTGCCCAAGATCACACAGCAGTAAATAGCGTAAGTGATATGTTAACTGAGAGGCAGAATTCAGATTTGTGACTATAATTCAGGATTCTTTTTCGATTTCTAGAGGAAGTCAGGTAAGTATAGTAGGTAGATCACTAAGTTTAGAGTCAAGAATTCCTGAGTTCAAATCCTGCCTCAGATATTTATTATCTGTTATCCTGTGGTACTCTGGAGGTAATAACAGCACCTAAATTATTGGGTTGTGGTTAGGAGCATATGAAATACGTGTAAAATATTTTCCAAACCTTAAAAGTCTTTAGAAATAGTTGATAATACCAATACTGATACTGTATATACCATGCTATATTCTACAAACAGATATTTTGACATTACATTTTAATCTCATCATTTTATAATATAATTATTCAATTATATCACAAATGAAACTGGAAGCATAGCTTCTGAATACAGTAATTTTTAATATGTATGAAATTCAAACACGATTCATTTTCCCAATACTTGCTAATAATAATTGTCTCCTCAAAGAAGTTTGTATGTTATTGTTACTATCATTACTATCCCTTAGGCTGAATTTTTGAAGCCCTTATAATGACAGATTTTAAAATCAGTGTTAAACTCTTCATATCCTGAAGAAACCCAATTTTGAGAGCATGTTGGGGTAAAAGATAAGTTAATAAATAAGCTAATTTTTTTTCAGTAGCTTCTAATTGTATTTTGAGCTTTTGTTGAGATGAGGCAGCATTTTGGTCCTGTCATTTATTTACACTGTCATTCTGTGTGGGGTATGCTGCCTACATCATGATCAATACACTGCTGGGAAACACTTTGTATTATTAACCTGTGATAGTGCAGAAAAAGATGGGACCAGGAAGCAATATTATCAGTACAATAACCTTACCACCAAATTTGGGAAGATTGCTTTTTAAGCATTCGCTAAGTTGCTGCCTTGCAGCTGTGTCCGTGCATGGTGGAAATATATTCCTAAAACCAAATCCAGCCAAAATCTGTGAATAAAGATAGAAAATGGTAGCATACACATTTAAACACTTTACTGAACAGGCAATTACAAAGAGAAATAAAATCAGGCTAGCCCCCAAAATGAATGCACAACTCTTGAGGGCAACTGTATGCCAATAACTGGTTTATTATTCACTGATATTCTTCTTCTTTTGAGACAGTTATGCTTCAGACTATACCTTTTTTTCTTTCCTGAAAGACTACTCCATTTCTGACATGGTCCTGTTTGACCATTATTAGGGAACCTGGTGGAATATGCATACCCAATTGACAGCTCAGAATTCTCAATATCAAGAGATCCTCTAGCCACATCACCCTACCCCACCATATTCCAGTAGCTGGCATTATAGGCGTATTCTACCAAATGCAGACCAGACTTTATCTTCAAATTTGTTTCATTTTTATTTCATTAGAGGGTAATTATACTTGAATAATTAAATTGAAAAGGATCTCTGTACACATGACACCAAAAGAAAGCATATTTGTTTTTATCCAATGACTTCCAGATTGAATGATTAAAGGTGAAGAAGAGCTGCCGGCCTAATGAACTCAAGTAGTATCCAAACGTGTGGCCTTTTTTGTTTTCTTGTCTTAGAGTCAAGCGCTCCAACCTACCTCTATATTCATTCTCCATTCCCCTTCATACATTTTGAGTTCCAGTTATCTTTCTACCTGAAGAAATGTTTCTTTTCTTTTAGGACCCAACTCTTATGCTCCCTATTCCCTAAGCTTTCCCTTAGCCCCCTGTCTTTCATCACATGTTTTCATATCTCATCTCTTCCCTAATCACATTCTACCACATGGATTATCTGTGTACAGGTTATTTCACTCCTAGAGTATAAATTCCTCAAGTTCAGGGATTGCAGTTGGTCCTGTTTGCCACAAAATTTAGAGAAGAGCCCTGCATGTGCAATAGAACATGGTCCACAAAGAATTGTTGAGTGAACTCAAATGTCTTGACAGAAGAGATTTCATAGTCTGAATTTAGGAAATTACTAGAATCCAAAATTAGAATTCTATTACTTCACTAGCACTGGTAGATAAACTGGAGTGAAATGTTTTTTTCTCAACAAAAAAAGAAGAAATGTTCACTCAATGAGGCCTACAGGTATGGGCATACATTATTTTGACACTCAACATAGAAAATATTTTCTGTATACCTCAAAATATTTGGAGCTGTTCACAGCTAAAAACCCAAGTCAAAAGTGTTCCTTCTCAAACTGAGTATGGATCAAAGCACGCTTTCATCACTTTCTTTATTTCTGTTGGTTTTTTTGTATATTTTGCAATATGGAAATGTTTTGCATGACTTCACATGTATATCAATATTACACAAGATAGGTAATCTTATTAAGGGAATAGAGGGAGGGGGAGTATTAGGGACTCAATTTTTTAAATGAACAGTTTTTTACATGTAATTAGGAAATACTTAATGAAATAAAATATATTAAAATGTAAAAAAAGTACTCTATCTCTAGAGTCAAATAGCTATTCATATACTGCCTTGTTCTTTAGTTATTTATATGTGGGATTTGTCACTTCTTCTAGACTGTAAGATTCTGAAGAGTCAATAATATGCCATATGTGTCTTTGTATTACCCACAATACCTTGTCTATAGTAAGGCTTCCAGATGAAATGAGTAGACAAATGAAAATATTTATCAAATAGTGTATAAATTCCTTAGGTATGTATAATATGGCTCCAAATTACCTTTCCAAACTTATTTCACACTGCTCACTGATCTTGCCCTACTGTTTCTTCGTTTTTCCAAAATACTTTCCTGATGACTTTCCACATAACTCTTTCTAGTGATCTCATTTTTCAAGGCATAGTCCTTATAAAAGTGTATCACTGGTCACCTCAAGTGAAAGAATCTGTCCCTCCTCAAATCTTTCATACTATATTGGATGTTTCCTCTATACATCATTTATACTGTGGTTGTTTGCATAGGTTTTATCCCTTCCTCTAGATTATAAGCAATTTGAGGGGAGGGACTCTGTTTCTTTGGACCCTTCTAAACAAATCAGTTTCTGTTTACGTCCAGTTTCATTGCCAGATTTTTAAAGCTTGTCTGAAACAAATTCCTTAACTTCCTCATTATTCACTGTCCAATTCTTTTTTAATTTTATTTTTAATTTATGGAATAAAACAAGCATTTCCATAACATAGTACAGTAAAAAAAATGATTATACATGAAACTGCAAATCTACTATGCACAATTTGCTATTGCTTTAAAATATACAACAAAATTATCATGCAAATAGTTTTTCCTCCTTTTTTCCTTCCCTCCCCCCTGCCCTAGAGATTGCTATCATTAGGCACAAATAGGTGTGTGTATGTATGTATGTAGGTATGTATATAATATATATGCATGTGTCCTTTACAGTTAACTTGTGTATTTATAATAGACAAAATAACTTATTTGCTCAAAGCCATTCTTAAAACAATATTGCTTTTACTATATACAATGTTCTCTTGGTTCTGCTCATTTCACTGTTCATTTTTTTGTGCAAGTCTTTCCATGTTTTTCTAAAATCACTGAACTCATCATTTCTTATAACATAGTAGTATTCCTTCACAATCATATATGACAACTTGTTCAGTCATTCCCCAATGGATGGGCATTCCTGCAATTTCCTGTTCTTTGCCACCACAAAGAGAGCTGCTATAAACATTTTAGAACATAAAGGTTCTTTTCCTTTTTTTTCCTAATCATCTTTGGAAATAAACCTAATAGTGGTATTGCTCAGTCACACCAGTATAGGGGATTTAATAATTCTTTGGGCTTAATTAATCACTCTCCAAAATGATTGGATCGCTTCACAACTCCACCAACAATGAATTAAGGTCCCAATTTTTCTACATCCTCGCCAATATTTTTCACTTTCCCCTTCTATCATCTTAGCCAATCTGGCAGGTGTAAGATGATATTTCAAGGTTGTTTTTAATCTGCATTTCTCTTATCAATAATGATTCAGAACATTTTTATAGGACTATAAATTGTTTTAATTTCTTGACTGAAAAATTGCCTTTTCATATCATTTGATCATCTATCTTCAACTCCTTATAATTTATTTTGTCCTCATGATTCCATGGAAATTATTCTTTTCAAGTTCACTAATGACCTCTTCACTGAAAAAGTCTACGTTCTTTTCTCAATGCCTAGTCTCCTTGACATTTCTTTGACTTTCCACTGACTTCTATCTTCTCTTGGATATATTCTTCTCCCTTGCATTCCATGGCTCTGGACCCCACTAACTTTCCTTCCACTTTCCCATTTCTTCCCATTCCATCTCCTTTGCTGATTCATAGTCTTCCCACCACTACAAAATGTATTTGCTAAGCCTCTGTAGTCAGTTCTTCCTTTCTTTCTCTGTATTAACTATTTATTTCATCTATTCAAACATGACATTTAAGAAACTGATTACCAATGGCAGATTTAAATAAATGTATGCATGTGTATATATGTGTGTGCATGCATAATAAACATATATGTACATGGATATATCTATATATGTATGTATACATACACACAGGTATGTATCTATATATATGCTTACATATATAAATATTATTTATGTTTTATCCATGCACATATAGCTATGTATATTTTATACCTTTAATCCTAATCCCTCCTTTGAGTTAATTTCACATGCCCAGTTGCTTGCTGACATTTTACACTAATTCTGTTTAAAATTGACTTCGTCTTTTGCCCCCTAAACCTAACACCTGACAAATTCACCCTGAGGAAAGTGGCCAAGGGAGCTGTCTGCGGTATCTATTTTCCCTGTCATTGTGCATTTTGTTGTTCTTGCTGAGTCTGGCAAGTACTTCTGAGAAACTTAGCTAACATTCCTGATATTGACAACTTCTAGAGTCTCTCTTTCCCCACCAATTAGTATATTTAAGATCCCTAGACAAAGCCAAAGTGCAATCCAAATGCATTATTCTCAATAAAGCTTTCCTAGTTAGTCCTGATCAGATTTCACAAAAGCTTTGTTTTATATCTCTTTCATGTATTATTTTCTATTTCAGTCACTTGTAATTATGTTATATTCCCCACTCAGCAGTAAGCTCTGTAGGGGTAGGGGGTATGTCTTTTCTGAACCTTATATCTGCTTCCGAACTGTCCATCTCCCCCAGTGTTCTTCACCAAGGAGGTGCTCAATAAATGTTTACTAGTATGAACTGTCATCCTATCAAACTGATGCTCCAATATTAACTAGGCTTTACTAATGCTTTATTTTATCTAGGAATGCAGGGTTTTTTTCTTGATAGTTAAAAACTAGCACTGATAAATAGCTATTTTTATATTAACACATTGGAACAAATCTTGCTGTTTATTTATGCTGCTTTGTGGAGCACATGGAGAAGCCTGTAAAGAAGCCATTTAGTAAATTATTGCCACTATTGCCCCCAAGGGAAATATCTGATAGACTCCAAGTCAGTATTTTGAAAACTGTGAAGAAATAGACTGGCTGTAACATGTCATATCATGCAAAGAACAACACTTAGAAGAAATGGAAAGTAATAAGATCCCATTAAAAAGCTATGGGTATGTTTTCTATTTTGATCACCTTTTAAGTTTCTTTTTGTATTCTTTTTTTTTTCCTTTTCGGAGGGGGAAAGGCAAGGAGACTGGGGTTAAGTGACTTGTCCAAGGTCACACAGCTAGTAAGTGTTAAATGTCTGAGGCCAGATTTGAACTCAGGTCCTCCTGACTCTAGGGCCAGTGTTCTATTCACTGTGCCACCTAGCCACCCCATTTTTTTGTATTCTTTCTTTGTCCCTTTAGGAATATCTTTCTAAAAGAATGTGTTAAAAAAAAAACTAAACTAAAATCACATATTCCAGACTTTAATTATCAAATCATTTTGTTTTTCTGTCCCTTTTTACACACTCTCTTGCTAAGTAGTATTTGTATTTGAACTAATGTGCTGCTATAGTATCCATTAATTATTCTGCATTAATCCTTCTGATAGAACTATGTCTTATTAACTCAATAATTGTGCTCCAGGAATAGAGTGTATTTTTCCAGGACCATAATGTATACTTGTCATCCATTTTCTGTTTTCTGTTGCTCCTTTTTCTAGATGCCATGTTTGCCCAAGGAATCTTATAATTTCTATCTCTATAAAAAAACAAAACCAAGTTTATAATTTATTTTAGTAACATTTACCAAGTAAATTATCACCTACCCAAGCAAAAATATATTGGGAGGGTAAGCTGGAAAAACAAATATTAAAGTATGAAAAACTAACTTCACATATGTAAAATGGAAACCAGAATATAAATGCAAAATATTTAATATCTGAATTCCATGCAATAAAAATTGACTTAACCTTTCAGTACATAATTTTCCTCATCTTATCCAATCTAATTCATCAAGTTCATATTATGCATCTATTTATATCAGACAACTAGATGGCGTAGTGAGTAGAGTATTGGACTAGAAGCCATAAGAAATTGAGTTCAAATACTGCTTCAAACACTTAACAACTGTGTGGCTTTGGGCAAGTCACTGAGCCTCAGTGGTTTTTTCTGTAAAATTGGAATAATATTAACATCTACTTCCCAAGATTTTTGTGAGGATAAAGACAAGCAACTTATTTATTTTTTTTTTTATTTACTCATTTACTTTTAATTTACAAGATTCAGTTCCACAATCACTTGAGTTTCAGATTTTCTCCCCTCCC
>CM053580.1:250360035-250382043 GCA_028627135.1 Pseudochirops cupreus
TCTTGTGTCTTAAAATTCAGTGCTTTTTCTATGGTACCATGCTACTCTTCATTCTTCCTTTCATTTCCTTAACTCCTGCTCATTTAAATCTTCCTCAGCCTATCTCCTCCCCTTCCTTGTCTCAGCTGCTTTCCCTCTGCTCTTCCCTCATCTCCTCTTCCCCCTTATGTCATTCCCTTTGTGATCAAGGAGAAAAACAAAGGAAACCCTGATCTATTCTGGCTCCTAAGGGTTAGATTGATGTGGACCTTCATAAGGCACCAATGCTGTCAACCTCCAAAACTCTTGAAAATGTCTAGAATTTCCCTTTAGGCATTCCACAAAAATCTCCATTTATGCACGCTTACTAAATCTTCTTTTCTTCCAGAGCCACCTTTCAGAACAAAGATTCATCTTAAGGAGCAAGCTTCATGACAGTATTGTTTTCTTCTAGGTTTTTATTGCAAATATATATTATTTCAACTAGATAGAAGATGGATAGATTTTTATGGAAAGTTCTGTGAAACTAGTCACCGTTTATAAATTTTTCCTCACTATGTCAAAAACAACATACTTATAAATAAACTTTCAGAACACAACTCATTTCTACTTCCAAAGTTGAGAACTATTTCCCTAGAGGTCACTGGGGGGCACAATCAATCAAGAGCTGGGTCTGAAGTCCAGACAACTGAGTTCACATATGGCCTTAGAAACAATAGCTAGGTGATGCTGGGGAAGTCACTTAACATCTATCTGCCTCCATTTTTTCAACTGTAAAATAGGGATTATAATATTACCTTGCAGGGTGGTTGTGAGGATCAAATGAGTTGTTAATATTTGCAAAATGCTTAGCACAATGCCTGGCACACAGTAGGCTATATAAATGCTTATTCTCTTCCCCCTCCCCCACTCTGGACCTCAATTCCCTCCTTTGTAGAATGAAGGGGTTAGACTAAATGATGATTAAAAATCACTTCCAGCATGGTGAGGTGTACTCATCACCATTCTGCTAACTCAAGCCTTAAATGACACTACCTCCCCTGGCCTGCTCTCCCCTCTGAGTGGAAGGCTGGAAGACAGAGGACCAAACTCCTCCCAATGCCTTCCTTTATTGAGTACAAAATTTGGACTTGCATCACTCCAACTTGCACTTGATGCCCTGACTGGTTGCAGATCTCTGGAACAAGATTCCCCCTACTGCCGCACCTATTTCTACCTGTCCCCCTACTTTCTACATCCTTGTGTATGTCATCTCCTTTGTTACTATTCTGTCTTCTTATTTATTATTTATTGCCTTGATATTTAAATCTCGGCAAAGGCATGACCGATTTTTTGTTTTATGCAATGTCATTGCTCCTTCCAACTCAGAAGCTTATTAATTCTTCATTTAAAAAAAGGAAAACAAAAAGAGGGCTAAAGTCACATCATTTCTGATTATATCCTGTGACTACATCAACTCAACTGAAGGTGAGAAAACCTCCACCCCCTCCCACCCCCAAAGCCCTCCTACTGCTACCTACCCTGAGATGCCACTGATTTATAATAGTATCATTGTAAATACTTCATTAGATCATCTACTCTACCAGGGACCCTCCTTTTCACCATGGGAAATACAATTAAACTTTATTTAAAATAAATTCTTGTTGATTGAATTGATTGATTACAAAATGTATACTTCTAAGAATTGCATAGTTGTGCAAGAAAAGAGAGGAACAAAGGCAAATGAAATGTGGAAAAGGATGGCAAAAGTTGCAGCATCCGAGTACTTTTACTATTTTGGCAAAAAAAAGAACAGAAAACGAGATCAAATTATCATAATACTATTATGTTTTAAATTTCACTTTGTAGATTTGTTTTTGGAATACCTAGACTACAATGTGATTCTTTACAATTTAAAGTTGAAGTGTTGCTTTAGAGAAAACACCAAAAATGTTTGGGCATTACATTTTCCTTAATATTTCAAAGAAAATGAATCTGAGAAAACTACAAAAGTGATAGATGAAAGTCACAGCCCAAGCAAAGAGACCAACCAGGAAGCAGGAATTCTTCAAAATGAGCTACTGTTCCTATAGATGACAGGAAGGAACAGTCTCTAAATCTTTAAAAAGCCTTCTGCTTTTGTCTCAGTCTATCCCAAACTTACATAGCATTCCTTTTTTTAAAGGGGATCACAAGGGAATTCCGAAATGTTCACATGCCCTTAAGCAGGCTGGCATTCAGTGTTTTCTTAGATTATATTCCTTTGTGAGGAATCTAATGGTGGTATCTCCATTTTTATCACTTAGTCAAAGAAAAAAAAAATATATATATATATATATATGTAAAACTCCAGATGGATTTGATCATTTTTCAGCCAATATATTTTGGATAGATTGAATTGGACCAAATTACTAAGGTTATTTAATTGCTTTAATCAGTTTTAATATTTGCAGGGTCTGGACTATATTGGAAAGGGGAACAGATGTTCTACACTAACTGTATGGGCTTCTCAATATCTGCTAGTGAAATAATTACAGCTCAAAAATCACAGTCAAAAGTGATCTTCATTAGAGTCAGTACAGCAAAAATAAAGAAGACAGGAATATTATTGTATTGTTGCACTGTATGCAAGGTCCTTAGCAATCTTCATTCTTAGAGATTTTCCACTGAAAATTGTCCATGTGGATATTTAAAGTATTTGTTCTGTGATTCCAACCAGGGTCATTTGATTGAACTGGCACAATTTGCTATATTAATTGCTAAAAATCTGAAAAAAGCACAAAAATGAATTTTTTCCTTTTTCATTTTTATGATAAAATTAGAAAGAAAATTATACATCATAAATTAGGTATTTTAATTGTTCAGCATTGGCTTACTCATATGAAACAGGTGTCTATTTTTGTGTTTTTAACTTTTTTCAGGAAAAAACTTTTTGAAAATTATTATGAATGTAAAAATATTGTTAATTTGATAAGAAGCATTAAAAATACAATTTAGTAGAATGTTGTACATTTTAACATAATGAGAAATTTAAAACACCTCATTTATTTCCCTTCTTATGATAAATCAATAACATTTAGTTCTCTTTGGTAGCTCTATAGAAAAATCTCAAAAGATAGAAAATGAGAACTTTTATCATTGCAAAGTCTTTCTTTATCAATTCAAATTTCTCTCTACACTTGTTCTACCATTTGGGTCCTAAAACATAAAAACAGTTCTACTCTTCCCATGATAGTTTTTCAAAAATGTGTAGTTAGATTTCCAGTCTCCTCCTAAGCTTTTTCTTCTTCAGGATAAACGTTTGCAGACATATCTATCTTTTTGCCTCAAGGAGACCAGTACATACAAAGGACAGCAAAAGCAAGCCAGGGGAAAAAGTTCTTATGAGGGGTAAATGCCTCTTGCAAAAAGAGAAGTGGGCCCCACAAAGAACCTGAGTTCTACAGAATTCAAGATACTTACATGAGTAGGAAGCCAGGTAAAGGCTTCAAGTCAGAAGCTCAGTAATAGATTAAAAAAAAATTAAAGATGTCTGCCTGTTTAAGCTGACCTTTCTTGCCTAAGATTCGAATTTTTATGATCAGCACATGAGATCTTTATATACTCACCCTGCAAAACATTTGTCTACCTAGTCACAGGCCAGGATGATTATACATTTCTTTACTGAACCAGGTTGGTAAGGTTATGTTTGGGCTTAGACACCTTTAAGTGCAGTTTGTGGCTTGGTCTGATGTCCCCTAACCATTCTGGTTGCCTTCATTTGGGTGTTCTCAAGCTTACTAATGTTCTTTATAAAATATGACACTCATAACTGAGCATAGTACACCAGGTATGATCTAACCTTCTCAGAATGCATTAGCATTCTTGTCTCTCTTGTTCTGGACACTGTGTTTCTAAGTTAAGATTTTAATTACGATTTCAATTGCTTTAATAGTTATATTATATTGTTGCCTTAAATTGAGCTTGCAGTTCACTAAAACTCAGGGGTTTTTTCATGCAAATTATCATTTAAATCTATCATTCATCTTTCCTGCAAGCTATAGTCCTTTTCTATCTACATCTCTCTGCTTTCAATTGCTCACCCTAACTCTGGTTTTACTTTCCTTCCTTCACAATTTTGATCCTATCTATAATTAACCTGGGTATTTAGGTGGCGCAATAGATAGAGTACCTGATATGGAATCAGGAAGACTCATCTTCCTGAGTTCAAATCTGACCTCAGACACTTACTAGCCATGTGACCCTGGGCAAGGCACTTAACCCTGATTACCTCAGTTTCCTCATCTGAAAAACGAGCTAGAAAAGGAAATGGCAAACAACTTTAGTATCTCTACCAAGAAAGCCCCAAATGAAGTCATGAAGAGTCAGACATGACTAGAAAACGTAACTCAACAATAAATAACCATTTTCACAAAGTACCGAACCCTAAATTTAATCCCTTGGCCATTTTCCTTCTGTCATATATGACAATTATGTCATTTATGTCAATTATGACCTGGAAATTCTCAGGACTTTGTCACCAAATCCCTTCTCTATTCTGACTTTCCTACCTCTGTTGGTTTCCCTTCCCTTTCTCTTGTTGAAGAAAACATTCCTCATACTTCACAGAAAAAAAAATTGCAGCCATTTACCAAGCCAAGAAGCCGTGCACCACTTCTTTCATCTTCCTCATCTCATATGTCGATGAATCATAAATCTATTTATACATCCCAAATCTCTCTCCTGACCTCAAATCTCACATCTTTAACTGCCTATTAGACATCTGAAACTGGATGTCCCATAGACATCTTAAACTGAGTTTGTCCCAAACTAAACTTACATACATGCACATGCACATACACAAACACACACACACATACACACACACACACACACACACACTCCCTTTCTCTTAGCTTCCTGTTACATTTCAGGATATCACTATTTCCAAAGACATCTAAGCTCACAAGCAAGCTGTCATCCTTGACTCCCCACTATCTCTTATCCTCCCATAACCAATTAATTGTCAAATCCTATCAGTTTTGCCTTCTTAACATCTTTTGTCTATGCCCCATTTTCTCCTCTGACACTCTCATCACCCTGGCACGAGCCTTTATCACCTCATAGTGAACTATTACAGTACATTTCTGGTTGATCTCCCTGCCTCAAGTCTCTTCTCACTCCAGTCCATCCTTCACTAAGTTATCAAAGTATTCTTCCTAAAGCACAGGTCTGACCATGCTGTCCTCCTATTCAACAGACATCAGTGACTGCCTGTCACATCCAGGATCAAACATAGAATTCACTGTTTATGATTTAAAGCACTTCATAACCCTTCTCCTTAGTATCTTTCTAGTCTTCTTACACTTCACTCCCCTCAATATAATCCATGATCCAGGGACACTGACCTCCTTATTCCTTACCTGAGACATTCCATCTCATGACTCCAGGTATTTCCTCTATGGTTCACTAACCCCTGTTCCCCTACAGGAGGATATATATCCTTTATACACAGTGTTTGAGAAGTAATATGGCATAGTAGAATAGAGAACTGGCCTAAAAGCTAGTAGTACTTGAGTGTCAAGTCATATCATTAACATATACTGGCTTTGTGATTTGAGACAAGTCTCTTAATCTCTCAGTGTAGATCTAGGCCAGGGCTATCAAACTGAAATAAAAATGGGGGTTGATAAACATTCAAAAGGACCCCTGTGGGTCATACATTGACTCAGAAAACCACCCATGCTTATAGATTTCTTTTTTAGATTAATGCATTGACACAGTAAAATCAGATAGGGATTACATTTTAGTTTGGTGCTAGTCAGGAGTGTTGGGGCTTGCATATGGCCTGCAGGCCACATGTTTGACATTTCTGGTCTAGCAACTCTAAACTTGTAAATTACCTAGATTCACTGGCACAAGGAACTTTTGCTTTGGGGAGTCCTCCATACCAATGAAAGTGTAGCTCCAGGTCCTGTCTCTATGACTATCCCTATACAGAATTCTATTCCAACTCTGATTTCTTGAAGAATTCGTATTCATTACAATATTTTAGTCATAGATTATTTTCTTTCCATGTCTAGAATATCTATAAGGTTGTCTTTAGATGCCTAGTTTTCCTTACTCAGGTTCTGCCTTTTGAGTATATATGTTTGAAATCACAAACTACTGTCCCTCTCTTGGATTTTATCTTCTATGAATTACTATGATTTCCCACTGTTCTTTATATATTATGTTTGTGATTCTCTGTGCTTTCTAGCTTATCAAATATGCATATGGATAATTTATTTTTCCCCTTTCCCCTTCATATTTAATTTAAAACCTTCTTGATCAGATCTACAAACACATACACATGTATGCACACACATATGTATGAATTGCATATATGAATTTACCAACTTTTGTTATATGCATTCCATCCTTGATTAAGAGCCTCTCATTTATTTGAATCTTATTTCCTGGTCCAAATATCATACTGTTAAATTATTCTTTAGTTATAAGACAGAGTTGGATGTTCCTAATATGTTACACAGCACGAAGTTTAATTAGTATGCTAGAAAGGAAGATGCCAAATGCATTCTCGAAAACAGAGCCTTATTCTCTCTGTAATACTAAGCATATTTATCTCTACAATTAATGAAGGAAATTTTTTAAACCACTGTTAGTCATACAGGAGAAATTTTGTTTTGAAGATATTTCTAATTAACCAGTGTTAACACAAAATACCCAATTATATTTGATTCTAAATTGTCACTATTGTTAGCTGTATCCACAAGGCATTCAAAAGTCAATTGGGAGTGTAAAACAAAATCAATTGTTCATCCCCCTAGGTAACAAGCTAGTCATATTTACAGAGAATTGTTTCCATTCCAAAACTTAGCTATATCTTTTGTTTATACACAATTGCCACTTTTCATAGATGCTCTTCCAGCTTACCAATAAAATTATAAGCAGTTGAGCCAGTGTTTTCTCATTTGGATAAAAGTGGGGGCAAATATGCTTAACTAGAAATATTTCAGTGGATTTATGGTTGCACTGGTCTGAATATGGCCTCCATTTGGGTAAATATAACAACCTTACACTACTTATCATGTATGACTCCCCTTCATGTCTTCCCACAAATTACCCAGAAGGTCTTACACACTGTCCTGAGGATCTTCCTTTAGGATATTTTAACATAATATTATTACCAGAGGAGTATGGGGGCCACAAATTAACTATCTTTCTCTGTCACAAAATGACCAACCTGCTTCCTTTTCCAGTTATATATTGCTATGATGATATCCTTTATACGTCTTCTCCTGCAAAATTATTTTTGTGTAATGTTACTCATGTCTACTGTAAGCCTTTCTACTGCCTTTCGGATAATCTACTATTTTAACTTGTGTAAGACACATGTTGCGAAAATGGTTGTTCTTTGATTTAAAGACATCCTAAAAAGGCAACATAAATCATGGGTATTGAGAGGAAGGGAAAGTAAAACCAAGACACTTAAATCTCTAAATTGCTAAGCACAAATTACCTCATAATTATTACCAACAAAACATAAGACATAACCTTGATCAGGCAGGCAAACTAAAGGACTGTTAACATAATTTGAAGTGATATGACAAAATATAACACATAATTAATATGATACTATGATAGTATAATATGGTATGTGATGTGATATGATATACAACATATGGTATGATATATTGTAATATGTGGTATATAAGTACATGTTAATAAATCTGTTATCATTAAAACAATGATTTGTTCAAAAATCAATACATAATTTGCCTTAAAGTAAAAAAAAATGTTCATTACTATGATCTTATAAGTATTCACATAAGCCACTGATCTGGATTGGGTGGTTTGAGGAGATAATATGGTATGTAAGCTCCTTGTGGGCAAAAATTATTTTGCTTTGGTCTATATCCTTAGAACTTAGGACAGTATCTTCTTTACATGGAGTCCACATTTACTAAATATAGTTTTCACTAAATTGAATGGAAAGAGTCCTGGACTTGTATTAAAAAAAAAACTCAGTTTCAAGTTTTGGTCCTTTTATTTATCAGTTTTATGACTATAAACAAATCATTTAATAATCTTAAGCTCATTTTCCTATTGCTAAATTGGATTTGCCTCTCTTTATGTGTGTATATATATTTGTATATATACACATGTATAAGGATAGGCAAATCCATTATATTTGTGTATACACATATATGGATTATGGTGAGGAAAACACTTCGTAAACTGTAAAATATCATATACGTGTGAGCAATGTTCTTAAGGACTAAAATACATAAATATTGTCTGATCTTTTCCTCGGTCTAGACACTTGTAAATAAGTTTCTTTTTCAAATTGTGTATGTAATTAAAATGAGAAATTGTCTCAATAGTGTGCCATATGCAAAAGATAGGATTATTATTTAAATGCATTTTATAAATTGGCCAGAAGCAAGATAATATAATTACTGTATACTTGAAATGAAATGTTAAAATGGGAGCATTTAAATTGGCAAAGCTATTATGTTGGACTTGTGTTATTAATCTTCAAGAGGTATAGCAAAGAGGTTTTTAATGAGTTTTAAATGTAAGACTAAGATTGATGAATATTCTACATTTGGTGCTCACAGCTGAGAAGCATGTAAAATGTTGACGGGAGGAAATCCTATCTAAAGTTCACTTGTGAGAAGAAGTAATCTTTGGAGAGTTCATTTTGTTCTCCATTTGCCTGCTTCCATTATGTAGAAATGGTCTGTTCATTTCAAACAGAAATCAGAGACACAGAGATTGAAATTTTAGCGGCTCATTTCCTTGTTGACATTTGTAATCATTTAGGTTTACCAGAAAGTTAGCTACCAAGTGATAAATATATTTAACCTTGTCAACTAAGCTTATCTCTGTACAAAAAAAAAAGCCTAACTGTGTAGTGAATGGAACTTATTTCCCATTTATATGTTTTCCTTATTATTGACTGTATTTCTTTTTGTTTTACTAAAGCCTGTTTCTATTTTGAATATAATGTTCCCTAAGAAAGAACAATGAGGCGTGACATTATCTTTTGTAATAATACACTGAAGCAAAAAGTCCAAGCTACAAATGCAATGCATAGTTAATATCTGCCACCTACCTGACCTACCAGGGCATGGAAAATGGTAAGCCAGACATAGGTAGGAACAGCTGAGACTTGGAGTATAGTTAAGCTGGGGGAATTTTGCAAAAAAACCTAAGCCTTGAGGGGAATGTGTTGAAACTAGGGGTTTGTTCTTAACAGGAAAGAGTGAATAAGTACTGTAGATCTAGGTACTCAAGCAGAGTATGACATTTGGGAGGCCTACAAAGATAAAGGAGAATAAGCAGATACTGAGGTTTGGGGTAGGTTTATAGTCAAAGTACTGAAAAAGGTCCTCCAAGTTACTGAGGTACAACAAGAATGACTCTCATGTACAGGGTCATCCAAGGCCAGAGGCTGTTTGCTCTTCATCTTGTTATCTGTTTGTGGCTATTTTTTGATGGGCAAGAACCTGGAAGTAAATTTTGGTTGGCAGAGAAAAACTTCATAGGTGCTAGAAGATCATTGTTATTGTGGAAACAGAGGCTTTGGCCTTCCAATATTTTAACTACTGATGTGACCTTAGAGTTAAAGCAAGGCTGATGGTTTATGAATGAGAAAAGGCTGTGTTTGGAATCCAGTTAACCCAGTGGAAGCCTATGTATTGTTGTCATTATCAAACTTCCCTTGTCACTTTTCTAAATGAGCTCAATCATCCCTCTTTGCTCCAGTTTATCAGATGAAGTATGATTGTTAAGATTTGAGCTCAAACTAAATTGGATCATTTGAGTTCATAATGAAGAGTAATGAAGAATGTGACAACATGAATATCATCTTAGAAACATATTTTTAGCTTTTTAAATTTTTCATTGATGCCTTCTGGGAATAGCTCAATCCAGCCCCAGAGTGTACCTACCTGGACACCAAAAAATTTTTTAACTTAAACCACAATCTGGGATAGACAATTTGTCTTCATTCAGAGGGATAACTGACAATCCATTTGACATGACCATCTTTGGGCCAGTAAGATGAAGAAAGGGCTCTAGTAATTCATCTGTGATCCCTGTTCATTGAACAGACCTAAACTATTCTGTAATGGATACTTTGATGATAAAGGTACCCAGAGGACTAAATCTAGAAGTAGCCACCTGAAAAGTAGTTTAGATGCTTAAGCTACATATAAATGTCTAAATCTAAAGATTTATCCTGAAAGACAAATATGGAGAGGCAGAATGGCATAGTACTAGAGAGACTGTCTTGAGGCCAGAAAGACGCATGTTGGACAGTTCCCTCTGACATACGCCCTTATAGTGAAAGACAATTCATTTAAACCATTAGTGCCCCAAGAAGTTGTCTGCATGTTAGAGGGAAATTTCTTATGTGAATCAGGGAAAAGAGATTCTGTAATGAGAGTTCCCTCTACTAAAGAAATCACAGGTCTAGACAAAAAAAAAAGTTTATTCCTGTCATTTAATTTGCATGTCATTGTCAACTTGTCTTACTGTAATCACACCAAAAGGCAATTTCAATATGATCTTAGATTTAATGTTTCAATATGAAGGATTTCCATATGATGGAAGATTATTTATAACATAAATTAGGAGACAGTTGTGTACATATGTGTATATATATATGTGTGTGTGTATATATGTTATGTGTATTATACTGACATATTTAATGACAATTAATATAATAAATATGTAATAACAATATAACATTATAACACAGTTCTAAATCCTCAGTGTAGATTCAGATCTTGTATTTGTAGGATATGCAGAAAAGGAAGAAGTAATAATTGATTACGTGCCTGAAGTACGATTCTTGTAATTTGATACAATAAATATAAAGCATCTCTTACAAAAATTGTGTCATTTTAAAACATGAATATGTAAAATAATGAACAATGAAAATAAATAGGATATTAGTTAAATATGTAGTCAAATGTACCTGGAAAATTCTTACAAGCAGAACAAGTTGGAAAATTTGAAGTGGGGTATCTTTTATGCTTATATGCATATTTTAAGTGATCACAGTGTTTGGCAACAGTGGTGTACTTCCATTACCTGGTAGAAAAATCAGCTGAATACCTATTACTTTTTGACTTAAGTTTTTAAGTAGGAAAAATAAAGCTTTTTGAAAACTACTTTTGTTCCTGATAGTGGGCATTGGCAGGATATGTTGAAGAAACATAAAAATTTGATGGCTTTTAAATTTATTTATCATATTGTTTTGGGCTTTTGTTTGCAGACAGGCAATAGAGTGCTGAATAATATATGGGAAACAGTATGTATTCAAAATATTATATTTAAGAAGACAAAGTATCTCCTCTCCATTGACTCTTGCCAATTTTTGATAAATGTCGGCAGGTGCTCTTAATTTTGTTTTTGTCTTTCAACACATAAGTAAGATTATTTCCTAAGTATGGAATCATATGTATGAGCTACTGTAGCTACATCAAATTAGAGGTGAGTTTCAATGAAAATCCACTTTGTCCATCTGCATTTCCTCAATCACTGAGAACATAGGGCTAAGTCCTAATTGCTGCCATCATCACTAAAACACTACATTGTATTTGTAGGATGCTCTTTGAAGTGTTTTGTCTCATTATCTATACAAGTATTTTATGTACATTATCTCATTTCTACATAAGTATTTTATTTACAATATCTCATGTTTCTAATATGATATTCATGTTGTTGCATTCTTCATTACTCTTTATTATGAACTCAAATGACCTAATTTAGTTTGAGCTCAAATCTTAACAATCATACTTGATCTGATAACCTGGAGCCAAAGGGCATGATTGAGCTCATTTAGAAAAGTGACAAGAAAATACTCATAAGGGGTGGCTAGATGGTGCATTGAATAGAGCACTGGCCCTGGAATTAGGAGGACCTGAATTCAAATCTGTCCTCAAACACTTAACACTTACTAGCTCTGTGATCTTGGGAAAGTCACTTAACCCCAATTGCCCTGCCTTCCCTCCTCCAAAAAAAGCAAATAAGAAAGAAAGGAAGGAAGGAAGGAAGGAAGGAAGGAAGGAAGGAAGAAAGGAAGGAGAGAAGGAAAACATTCGTAAGTATTTTATTTACATTATCTGATATCTACATAAGTATTTTATTTACAGTATCTCATAATATTATTAAATCATAGATTTAGAACCCAAAGGGTATTCAGAGGCCACCTGATCCAACCCACTCATTTTACAGATGCAAAAAACTGTGGGCCTGAAAAGTTAAATGACTTATCCAAGGTGAATAACACTAGCATAAGTACAATTTGAACTCAGATCCTCTGACTCCAGAACCATGTCTTTTTCCACTGTATCATGGTGCTTCTGTTGATCCTTAGAACAGGAGTAAACCAGGTAGACAGCATTGTATTTATGTAATAGAGGAATGAATTGAGAAGCAGAAAGTTCCAGGTCATAGCAAAGCTTTTATTAGCACCAAAAATGTTGAGTGTCTTTCCTACTACACCAGACTTCTTTCTCCATACCTCAATAACTCTCTAGACCATTTGGTTTTGGAAAAATTGAAGCTTTGGGGTGCCTGAAAAGATATGCCCTGACATTCTACTCTGGGGTCATCTGGGCAAAGGGGGTAGTGCAGAATGCTTAGTTCTCTGTCTCATCCTCTACCACTTGAAGTCTTTGTCCTGAATTTTCAGATAATATTTTACAGAAACAATCTTCAAGACAAAGATAAATGGAACATTTTTTTGTCTTCAAGAAGCTAACAACTAAGAATAATAAGAGCTCATGTTTGCACATCAATTTGAAACATTTTATATCCATGATTTTATGACCAAGCTTTCGAGGTAGGTAGTGCAAATAGTTATTATTAACCTAATTTTACTGGTGACAAAACTGAGCTTTGTTGTTCAGTTATTTCAGTTGTTTTTGATTCTTTGTCACCCCCATTCATGGTTTTCTTGGCAAAGGTACTGGCATGGTTTGCCATTTCCTTCTTTAGTTCATTTTATAAATGAGGAAATTCAGGCAAAAAGGGTGAAGTGACTTGCCCAGGGTCACACAGCTAGTAAGTATCTCACGCTGGATTCAAACGCAGGAAGGTAAGTTTCCCTAACTCCAGGCCTGGTACTCTATCCACTGCCCAACCTAGGTGCCCAAACTGAGCTTAAAAGAGATAGGTGACTTACCCACAGACATCAAAAGATTGAAAGTCATAAAGTTAAGACTTGAACCAAAATCTTCAGAATATGAGTCCACTCTTCTTAAAATAAAAAGAAGATAAGTTACCATAATGCAAAACAGATTTTAAGTGCACAGAGAACTACAAAGTGCCGGAATGAGAACTCTCTTCTCGAGGGAGAACTCTCTTCTGAGTATTGGAATCATGGAAAGCTTCATAGAAAAAGTTGGAATTGAGTCTGAGATTTGAAGAATGAATAGAATAACAAGTTGAAAAGATGGTTTGGTGTGGTGGGTGTATTCAGGGTATAATAAACAGCACATTAAAAGACTTTGAGGCAGGAAAGGATATGATGATTCTCATAATTGGAAGAAGAACCAAAAATTCAATTTGACTGGAGAATAAATTACATGAAAAGTAGTAACATGAAATAAAAGTCCATGGGTAGTCCATGTGAGGAAGATCTGGAATACCCGGCTAAGGCATTCATTTGGGTAGGCATCAGGGAAGTGTTAAAGCTATTTAAGGTATATGATGATCAGAATTCTCCATTAGGATAATTAATCAGGTGTAGAATAGGTTGGTTACTATTATTCCCTCAGAGATCTAGGGGGTAATCACAAGATGATCAGGCCTTCCTTAATATTGCTTTCTTGAATCCCCACTAGCATGTTCCCCATTGATTACAAGCCATCCTGACCTGATTTGCTTTTAGAAACAAATATATACTAAAGCATTTTTGTAAGAAGTTAATGTTCCCGAAAAAGTCTGTAACACACGATGTAACGAGTATTTACAAACTCTAGAAGAATGTAGGTTTAAGCTTAGAGAGCATATTTAACTAATGGCTAGCTCATAGTCTCCAGTTGAAAGGAAGTGCTTTTCTCCATTTGTGTAGTCTACTCAAATTCCTTTTTAGGGTGGATAGTTCTCTGCTGCAGTCTGAGAACCAGGGCTCTTATAGTCTTAAAACTACCATTCTGTCTGGCCTAAAGAGATCATGCTGCCTGAAGTTGCCTTTTCTTAGTATGTCTAATTTTTCCTTTCTGAGCTCCCAACTGAGCTGGGAGCATTGTTTTTTAGTCTCTACAGTGGCATGGTCAGTGAGTCAACAGGAGAAGGGAGTGGGAGTGGGAGATTGACATCCCTTTTGATTTACCCCTCCCCAACTGCCCTACCATCCAATTACAGACACAAAGGTCTGACTTTTCATAGTACTCTTAAAAGTTTATTACTGAAAGCTATTGCTAGAATGATCCTACTGGAATCTTTTTCTCTGATAGACATAGTCCCAGAGGTAAGTCTAATTATTTCAAACAATCCCAATACATTTTGCCATCTGATTTAAAGCAATGGCTCAAAGCACTTCACTCCTTTTAAATAGATTAACTACAGTTGTTTGAGCCTCCTTCATGCCTTTAATTGCTTGATAAAATACAATGGAGGTATCCAGGGATTTTCTCAACTATTTTATAGCTTTGATTGATTCTATAACTCAATCAAAAAAAATCTCATCTGATTCAGGTATCAGGATGAAGAGCATCTTGCAAATTACTTCAATTGGGGTTAAAGTATGGGATACCAGAGACAGACAGACAGACATAGATAGATATGCATATCAATATTTATTTATATCTATATCTATAGATTTATTTATATCTATAGATATCAGTATCTGTTATCTATTGATCTATCTATAATATCCCATACTCTAATCCCAATTAATGTTTTATACATATATATGAGAAATATGTAATAGTTATCCCTTCTACATTATGACCTTCCCCATAATGATTTCTGTATATCACAGGTTGGCATAAGTAATTACAATAAATGGGGATATGGGTATTTGGGGGAGGTTTTGTGGAAGCCACAGATGACATGTGAAGGCCAGCAGACAACACAGAGCCTATGACCAAATACTTAACCCATATTTTACAGTAAGATACTGTAAACATTCTGTAAAAGAAAAAGAAAAAAATTCAGACTTCTCTGGTACTAAGGGAGGGCCAAAAAATTGTAAGCAGATTTTCCAGATTGCAGGGGCACCATGACCCTTAGCCTCATGATGTGTCATATATATGTTAAATGTTACATAATGCTACATATCTGTGTGTATGTACACATAAATATGTGTTAATACATGTGTGTATACATATATATGTGTGTGGGAGTATGTGCATGTGTGTTTATTTTTCCCCCTAGTTTATTCAAGGAAATCTCAGAATGGAGCTTATAACTCACTAATATATGTGAGCAAAAACATCTTGCTTTTGCCTGGCAAGGTAGCAATTCATCTATATCAGGTACAGGGCATTGTTTTATTTCACCCCACAGAAAATGTAGAAAATCCAAGGGGCTCATTTAACCTCTGTGAGCTGCTGTTTCCTTATCTGTGAAAATGGCGTTCATGAGAATGAAAAGAGATAATCTCTGTGAAAGTGCTTTGTAACTAGGCAGTGTGATACAGTAGAAAGGGCACTCCTTGGACTTAGAGGTAGAGAGATCTAGGTTTAAATCTCACCTCAGACACTAGGTATGTGACCATTTATTTAAATTCACTGTGCCTCATTTTCTTCATCTGTAAAAGTAGTGAGTTAGATCCAAGGTCCCTTTCAGTTGTAAAATCTATGATCCTATAAATCTCTGAATAATAAAAATATAAGTTTTCATTATTATGACTTCAGTTGTTACATCAGGGAATAGAACAGTCCTCACTAAGGAAAGATTCAACGTACTCATTAAAAAAAAGATTTAAATTTATTTTTGAATGGGTGTGATTTTCACTTACCGATCTGAAGGACATAAGTTGCCACATTGTCGTGCAAGTTTTCTGCCACAAATTATTGAGCTAAAGGGTTAAATTTCATTATTTTTCATTTGAAAGCACATCCCTTTATTCTCTCTGTAGCCCACTAAACTTTCTTTTTAAATCTCTTAATTCAAATCTGTTATTACCAAGGTCTGTACATTTTCCCCTCTTTCTCCGACTGAGTTAGAATACTTATATATCCCACAACCTAGGGAAAATTGAGGAGGCACCACTTAATCTGCCCTATATCATTGAATCATCAGAAAACAACACTTCAGACTTTCCTCACTTAATATTACCCTTGTGAATGGTGCTGCTGATGACACATTAGCCTATCCTCTCAACAGTTTTTTTCACCTTTTTCTATCACTGAAACTGAGTGAATGTTAACCTTGAGACACCCCCTCCCCCACATAGGGACTTAATTTAGAGGCCTCCTTGCCTTTTCTCCCAACCTAGTGCTGCATGTGGACTCACCTTTTCCATTTCTGCTTCATTGTCACATCTGAAGGAAACAACGGTGACGATGGCAACAGCAGTTTCATCCCTCCAATGCATCCAAGCGTCCCAATACTTGGACCTTATCTAAAATAAGGTCTTGGTCACCAAATTTGACCGAAGAATCAAATGCACACTCTATGTCAAGAGAATCTTCTAGTTGTGTGTTATTTCCTGACATCTTGGTATCAGGAAAAGGAAGTAGAATTAAGCATGAGTTCACCTGGTCCCTGGGGGCTCAGCCATGAGGTATTTTTTTTCTCCTAGATGTCTGGTCTGATTTCCCTGCTGGTTCATCTCCTTTTTGGAGAGAACAGACTGATGTTACCCTACCATTACAAAAGTTGTGAGGGTAGTAACTCAAATGTGTAGAAATTTTGAATTCTGTAGAAGTCAACTGGTACCTCCTCCATCCTATGACTGGCAAACTCTCCAACATGCATGATGAGGGTTCTTCATGTAGAAAGGATTTTGGCAAAGCTATAAACTTGTAGGAATGATCTATCATATGCTCAATACCTCTGCTTTCCCTCACAGGAAAGGAGCACAGTTACATATACTTTATCTCCATCATCTGTATGACTATCCCCCACCTTGATCCTGCACGGTCTACTGCACCAGAACATATGGAAGGGATCCAAAAAATTATTTCCATCCCCTTTGGGTGCCTTACAAACTCTCCTTCTGAGAGATAAAGGGAGAATAGAAACTATCAAACTCTATTGCTGTGATGATTAAATGAGCTTGTAAACTAGAATGATTATAGTGTCTTTTTTTTTAATTAGAAGTCTCAGTAAAAGCTAAAAAATAATTCTCAGCTCAAGGAAGGCCTAACAGTGGAATGACAAATTTCATAATAGTGAATTGAAATCTCATTTCTTTTAATCTTAGTAATTTGATAGTAATCATTTTCATGATATTTGAAGAGTATTATTTTGCAGCCAAAAAAATATCCCATCGAAAATGAGTGAGGATTTTAGCTGATAGAATTTAAGAGAACATTACTAGTGTTATTTGTTAAAAGTTCTCATTGAAATAAGCATTATTAACTTAGAAGATGTTAGTTACTATCGTTTAAATTTAAAGCAATCTTTTCTTGTCCTCCTGTTATCTTTTGATTTTAAAACTGTGGAATCACACTGACTTTAAGCCAAACTGCCAGATCTGAAAGAAGTACAGGAGGAAGATAATAAAACCTACTAAATTACCTTCACCTGCAAAGGGTCACCAAACGATGTCGCTGAGAATATCTGAATGATGGTAAAGGGCCGCATTCAATCTTTTATTATAAATTCAGAGCTTAATATTATATTTAGGTAAAAATGGGAAAAAAAAATGAGTAGCCTTTGTTCAAACTATTCAAAAGGGGTTGGGGAGATCATGAAAGTCAAATATGAATGATAAAATCAAGAGAAATCCAAAGCAACTATGGAGGGGGTTAGGACTCAAGAGAAGTTGCAGATAATTTTATAATAACTTTTATATATATATATATATACATATATATATATATGTATATATATATATATACGTTAATTTATTTGATTTTTCTCACAATCCTGTGAGTGAAGTGCTGTTATTATCCCCATTTTATGAATGGGGAAACTCAGACTGAAGAAGGTCAAATGACTTGCCTAGAATCATACAGGTAGTTATTGTTCACAGTAGGATTCAAGTTTAGGTATTTCTAAGCACAGCACTCTATCCATTACACTACCTAGCTATTTTGAGTCCTATACATAGATACACTTGTTCATGGGTACAGATGAAGAGGATTGCCAAGAAAAAGAATGTAGAAAAAAGAAAAAACTACTGACAGAACCTGAGGTATTAAATACCCACCTTAAATCCTGGGAAAGAATAACCAACAACTGAGATATTTTGGAAGAGGCCTGAAAAGTAGAACAACAATCAGGAAATTGCAGTATCCTGGGAAAAAAAGAGAACAGAAATACAAAGAAGAAAGGACAAGTCAAAAGGATTTATTTCTTTGTGGAAATCAAGAAGAATGAGGAATACAGAAAGTCAATTGGATTTGTCAATTCAGTCACTGGTGACCTTTGAGAGAGCAGTTTTACTAGAGTGATAGGAACTGAAAGCAGATAGAAAGGGATTGAAAATGGGTAATAAGAAAGTGAATGAAGGAAGTAGAGAATACCTCTTTTTAAGAAGTTTGATTGTTAAACAATCAAACTTCTTAAAAAGAGGTATTCTCTACTTCATTCACTTTCTTTAGGGTCATATATGTATATGTATAAGCATAAACACATACATACACATATAGATGTATATGCATGTATATGTACATGTGTATGTGTATATGTAAATATGTGTGTATATGTATATATGTATGTATTAGAGGAGAATGGAAGGCTGTATCTTCCACAACTGTGATTGGATGGTTCTTAAGGTAGCACAATGATTAGAGCAGTAGACCTAGAGTTAAGAAGACCTAAATTCAGATCAAGCCTCTGACTAGCTAGCTGTGTGACCTTTGGGCAAGTAATTTAAACAACTGTCTGCCTCACTTTCCTCATCTATAAATGAGGGAGATATTAGTACCTACTTCCCAAGGTAAGATGGGATACTTGTAAAGTGTTTTGCAGACCTTAAAATGCTATAAAAAGCAAGTTATTTATTTTTGTTGTTAATAACCATTTATTATTATTGTCAATGAGTTTATTACCCATACACAAATTCATGGAATATGTAAAAAGAAAAAATAATTTTAACTACATAAGATTAAAAAGTTCAGATTTTCTTCATGAATAGTATCTCAGATGAGGAAAGAAGGTCTCAATTTGGGGAAAATCTGCAACAAATCTTTCCAATAAATTTCTGATATCAAAGATACATGGAACTAGCATAAATATATGATCAAGAATCATTCCCCAAAACACAAACATTAGAAAGATATGAACAAGTTTTTAAAGAGTTTTGAATTGTTAACAAGAGTATGAAAGGTTCCTCCAAGATGAATGGTCCAAGATTAAAGGTTCCAACAAGATGAATGTAAATCAAAAGAATTCAAATAGGAAAGATGACAAATGATAAAAATAGTCAATGCTAGAAGGACAGTGAGAAGACAGATGCATTTAAACAATATTAGTAGAGGTGTGAGATCATCAAACTCTTCTACATTTTAGAATTATGTGAGAAATCAATAAATTCTTCATACTATTTGAGCCTGACAACCCACTATTGGACATAGATCATAAGAAATTAATAAAGAAATGAAAAAAGGAAAGGTCTCATGTATTATAAAATAATTATAGTAACTCTTTTAGTGGAGGCCAAAAAAATATTGACATGAAATTGGTCTCATTGACTGGGGAAAGTCCAAATTGTGGTTTTTGAGACCTACCAAAGAGCAACCCTATAAATGCAATGAAATGTTACTGAATAATATTAAATAATACATTAAAAGAATGTAGAGGAATAGAGAAAAATTGTGTAAACTAATGTATATTTCAAACAGAACCAAAAAAAAAAGCTTAATGCCATTATAACAAATGAAAGATATGATCAAAAGAAAATGAATGGTATATGAATGTTACAACCAATCGACCCTGAAGAAGACATGAGAAAATATACTTCTTTGCTAAGAAAGGTAGGAAATGCAAAATGTAGCATATGCTATAAATTATGCTTGCTGTATCATTCAGATTTGCTTAACTTCATTTCATTATTAAACAGAAAGATCACTGTGTGGGTGTTGCATAATAGAATAGTAGATATGTGGAAATAAAAGTGAAATAAAAAAGAAATAGAAGATATCCCTAAGGTGTTAATTTTTAAAAATTTAAAGAAGTTGAATTATGAAGAGAAGAGGTAGATGGAATGGTAGCTGAATGGGGGTGGGGGGAGGATAACAGTCAAGGAAAAGGTTAATTTATTATTAGGGAGACCTAAGTATTATTTTATGCAAGCCAACAACAACAACAAATGAACTACTAGGAAGGGGCAATTTGAAAATACAAAAAGGAAATGAAATTATTGGTGGAATAAAATCTTAGAAAAAAAAGAAAAGGAA
This sequence comes from Pseudochirops cupreus, assembly GCA_028627135.1. Classification (NCBI taxonomy): domain Eukaryota; kingdom Metazoa; phylum Chordata; class Mammalia; order Diprotodontia; family Pseudocheiridae; genus Pseudochirops; species Pseudochirops cupreus. The sequence continues at coordinate 250,380,513 of CM053580.1, forward strand.
TAGAATACAGAACATAGCTATAGAAATTAGCTTTGAGAAGTAGGAATATTATTTAAGCAATAAACATTTATCAAGTACTATAGGCACTATGCTAGGCACTGAGTATGCAGAAACTAGAATTAAAGAATTTATCCCCAAGGAGCTTATTGTCTAGCAATGAGAGACATATATAAACATGGGTATGTACAAAGTACATACTGTTTAATGGAGGAAGGAGGGAAGGCACTAACAGTTGGGGATGTTAGGAAAAGCTTCATGTTGAAGGTCATGTTTAAATTGAACCTTCAAGGAAACTAAGGATTCTAAGAGATGCATATGAGGAGAGAGTGCATTCAAGGCAAGAGAGATGGTTGATGTAAAAGTACAAAGACGGCAACTAGAATGACGTATATGAGGAAGAATTTGACTAGTGATATGTAATAACACAGGAAGAGTTAGATTGAAGTCTGATCATTTTATAATCAAACATGAATTTATGTTGGATCTTAAAAGTAATAGAAAGTAAAGACTCAAAAGAGGATGGTAATAATATATAGGCTTCCCAGAAGTGGGGGGGAAAGGGGAAAAGCTATATCATATAGCTCCAGCCTTCTCAACAAAATAGAAGCACTTATAATGTCTTATAACTGTAGAGAGCTAGATGGAGGATTAAAGAAAGAAAAATGATTTGGAGTAATTTGAAGGAATTAGTTTGTGGAAGGAATTAGAAAATCATTAAATATAGAAGAATTGGCAATTTTCCTTGACTGTTATCCTCCCCCCACCCCCATTCAACAACAACAAAAAGTGTTTGACTGATGCTATTTATAAAAATCCTTTCCTTTCCTTAGCAGCGTACCAGGCATTGTTCTAGGCACTGGGGATACATTACAAAAAATGAAACAATCCCTACTCACAAGATGCTTCCTGCCATTAAATCACCATTCCTAAAATATTTCACTATCTGAATAACATTGAGCAAGTATCTTAACTCCTCTCTAGTTCCCTTATTTATAAAATGTGAAAGTTGAATTAGAAGATCTTTGAGGCTTTTCCATTTTAAAAGACTATGATTTACATTGTCCATTTTTAGAAAAAAAAAAAGGGAATCACATTCTTTATTTTAAAATCTCTTTTGTTCCTTCAAAATTGTTATTATAGTTTGCTAACATGTTCATTTCCCGTAAACTAGCTGAAAAAGGCATTGTACATATATGTGTGTGTACATAATACATTCATACATATACACATATGTGGGTATATTTCTAGTTCTTCCTCATTCAGAAGTGAGTGAAATAATGCCTTTTCTCAAGTGATATATATTCTGTAACTAGGGTACATTTTAATTATGGAGAAAAATAACCCATATGGCTATAGAAAGGTGTATTATAGGAGCACGGGCTTAAAAGTAGAGCTGAGCTAAATGGAATGTTGTTAGGCTGAGTTGAACGTTAAGATGTCATTTTATCTAAAATATAAGGTGTCTGCATTGTCCCCTACAAAAATACTGTTTATAGTGTTCATTATTGAGGTTGGTATTTTTAGAAAGTAG
>CM053580.1:250382543-250401140 GCA_028627135.1 Pseudochirops cupreus
CACACTAAACTCACTACTAACAACTTTTAAATCAACAATATAAAGAAAGCATAGATGAAGCTGTAGACATAAGCATAAATGTAGGATTTCTATATGTGATAGTGCATTTTTTCCTGTAATTATTAATTGCAAAGTCATATTCTATGTGAACAGACTATAAGTACCGCATGTTTAATTATTTGTATAGGTTTCCTACATTTAGATGCATTGTAGAAAGGTAATAATTTAAATGTTTTGTAATTCCATAATACAGCACTGCCAGAAGAGACTACAAACAAAAAAAATACTACATTATGAAAATCTCTTTCTCCTGTTGACTACTTTATTGAAGGTCTGAATTAAATGGAAGGAAATATATAGAGTTTGACAGGATCCTAAAAAGGTTGTTTCCTTTCACTTGAACATTGGATTTTTTAAATGATGCTTCATTTCTTTATTTAAGTACTCTTCTCATTATCTACTTTCAATTTCAAAATTTAAGTCCTGGTAATATGAGTCAAATGGAGGAAACCATCTAGGTGCTGCTTGTCAAGGTTCTAGTCCTCTGATATATAAATACCAGACTAAATCCAGATCTCCACGTCTGCAGACTAGCAGAACATCAAAAAAACACTAATAATTTTGAGATAATTTGGATATGTTAATGAACTAACCCCAAGATGGCACAGATAGGAAGGAGGTGGTCTTTTTCCCTAAAAATCCTTTTGAAAATGAGATCTCAAACTCCTGCCTCCAACACACTTCCATCTCCAGAGGGTCCCAGCAGCTGAGTGCACCCAACTAATAATCCATTGTTAGTGAGTAATATTCTCTGCCTCTCCCCGCCCCATGCATTTTCCTTCACAGCCTGCCTTCCTTTACTATCTCATTCCCTTTCCCCATGCCACCTTCCATCTCTGTATCCCTCACCACTTTTCACCACTTATCTCTGCACCTTACCAAAGTGTGATTACTGCTCTGTTTCCCATTACCAAATGTAGTCTTTCCAGGTGAGTGCCCAAAGAACCAGATGTGCCTGTCCCATTTGACATTTTCCTAAATTATCAATTCAAATTGGGGTTTTTTTTTGTATGTGCCATCTTATATGTGTACATCAAATGAGGAGATAGCCTCTGATAGTTATAATAAGACCAATACAATCAGTAACTCTCCCCTATTTATATTATTGTGAGGAATGAATTTTAAAAGAGCATTACTAATTGAGGAGTTTCCCTTTTGAAATATCCTATGTATAAAAAGAAATCTGTGCTTAAGATTTAGTTTTATACTCAACTATCTGTAACAAATCAGCATGTTGATATTTTTACTTTCTTGGTACAATTTAAATATGAAAATCAAGATTAAATTTTGGTTTGTGGTATTTATATGAATAACATAACATAATAATTCTTTTTCCTTTTCCTAAATAAGATTATAAATAAAATAGCATTTTATGAAAGTTTAAAAAAAGAATGCATGCTCACAAAACATTCTTATATCTTGCCCATTGAATATATTTCTTTTGCTCATCTTAATAATGCTAATCCAATTTAATGCAAATTTTTTAGCAATAAGCATTCTGTCACCAGATCTGAAGCATTCATTCTTCCAAAAATAGGAATTTTCACATCCTCTACCATATGCAAAAATAGAACTCCATTAAATTCCACCTCAAATTATTCCCCTACCCCTAGAAGACCAAAGGGGTAGGAATAAAACTAAACATGCCAAATTATTACATCATAGTGATTTAGAAGACATTCTGCTCACCTTAGATTCTTCCATGTGTACCACAAGTATTGGGATTTTCTAAGTGTATGTTTCTGTCTGAAGGAAAAAAAATATTAAGAAGTACTCTTTGCCTCTGTAGATCTCTATGCAAATGGTTGCCTTGATCTTGCTTAAAAACTTGTGGGGATATTTAAAAAGGCATGCATAAAACCAAGCACTACTTCATGCATGACTGAATGTGTCTCCTAAAGGGAAATAATCCATTCTTCTTCTTCATCATCATAATCATAACATCCAGGTTTTTATATTCAAACCTGTACACATCTAAAAACCTGCCGCTCCTGATCCTTCTCTCTACAATGATCTGAATTAATTAGTGGCTCTGGAGGCAGAGACATCAACATGTTTTGTGATTTGTAATTAGAAGAGGGGAAGGGACCAAGTATTTATTAAACACCTACTATGTGCCAGGTACTGTGCCAAGCTCTTTATAGTTGTTACCTCACAATTCTGTGAGATAGGAACTTAGAGGTCATCTAGTCCAACCCTTTCATTTTACAGATGGGGAAACTGAGGCCCAGAGAATTCCTAAGTGACAGAAGGGTGGAGGGAAGAAGTAAATAATCATTTATATCATGCCTTCGATGTGCCAGGCACTATAACAGGTGCTTTTTACAAATGTTATTTCATTTGATCCTCATGACGTCCCTACAAGGTAGGTGTTATTATTATCCCCATTTTAAAATTGAGGAAACTAAGTTAAGCAGAGGTTAAGTGATTTGCCTAGGTTCACACAGGAAGTTAAGTGTCTGAAGTCAAATTTGAACTCAGATCTTGTGACTTTAAGCCTAGCACTTTATCTGCTGTGCTATCTAATCACTTCATAGCTATTCTATTTGTTATATAAGTAATCACATACATAATAAGTCATTTCTAACTGTAATTATGTAAGTGGGGTAGTTCAGTGCCACAGTGGATAGAAGGCTGGGCCTGAAATTAGGAAGACTCTTCCTGAGTTCAAATTTGGCCTCAGGCACTTACTAGCTGTGTGACCCTGTCAAGTCACTTAATCCTCTTTGTCTCAGTTCTTGGTCTGTAAAATGAGAGATGGAAATGGCAAACCACCTCAGTATCTATGCCAAGAAAACCTCAAAGGGGATCATAAGGAGTCAGACATGACTGAAAAACAACTGAACAAAATCACATAAATTAAAAAATAGCGTACCTGAAGTATGAAATGACCTTCCCTGTGATTCACTTCTTATGCCCTGAAAGTACTACCCTCTGCTTTAAAAAATAAAATAAAATCAAATAAAAAGACTAAGTGTTTAGTATAGGCAATGGCTGCAACCACCTGAATCTGAATTACTGTCTCAAATCCATCCCATGATTATATTCTCTGCTCAAAACAGATCTAATCATCTACTATATAGTCAGTCTCTACTTTCAGTTGTATTAAAACCTGTTAAATAGTAACTTCATCTACTTGAATTTTAGGATTGTAAGTTTAGAGGGAGAAGAAAAAATATAGATTGTTTATCCCACCTCTCTCACTTATAGGTAAGGAAATTAAGACCTAAGAATCTTGAGATTGGGGTCTGTTTTATTTCGATGTTTCTATCCCTAAGATAGCAGAGTGTCTGGCATGTAGTAGAAACTTAATAGTCAAGTCGACATACATTTATTAAGTACCTATATATACCAAGAAAATTCAAGAGATACCAAGAAAAGTAAAAAGAATCCCTGCTCTCAAGAAACTTACAATTGGATTGGGGAAAACAACATGTAAATGAATATGGGTTGGAGATAATCTCCGAGAAAAAGAAATAACATTAAGGTTTCTTGCAGAAAGTGGTATTTTAACTTTAACTTGAAGGAACACAACAAAGACTAGGGTCAGAAATGAGGAGAGCATATTCCCAGCATGTGGAGCAGCTAGGGAAGATGTATAGAGTTGGGAGGTGCCATATCTTCTGAGAATAACAGTCGGAAAACCATTGTCATTGGATCATAGAGTAGGAAGAAGAGAGTATGATCTAAAAAAGATCGGAAAAGTTGATCAGGTTTTAAAAGGCCCTAAAAGTGAAAAAGATTTCATATTTGATCCTGGAGTTAATAGGGAGCCACACAGTTTATTGAATAGTGAAATTACATGGTCAGAACTTTGGGAAGACCAGTTTGAGAGCTGAGTAAGGGATGAGAATTTCCCCTCCCAAATTGGAAGCAGTAGCCCAAAACACTGGATATTTGTGCATGGTATGTATGTGCACTTAATCCTTTTGAAGGGCAAGTTTAACTTTAGTATAAAAACAGCAATTGCTGTTGTCTGAATTCAAGGCTGACTTTTCAGTTTTGACAAAAAATTGGGAAACTATGGCCCACGGGCCAAGTATGACCTGATGCCTGTTTTTGGTCAGTCCACAAGAAGGGAAAATATAAAAGACATTCTTAAATCACAGGCTGTAAAAAAATAGGCAGCAAGCAGAATTTGGCCCATGCACCATAGTTGGAAAACCCCTAGTCCAGAAAAATCCTCTAGCATCTCTCATGTAAAACATAACTTTTTTTTTTGTTTTCACATCAGTCAAGTTGTAAAGAATGAATGGGAGAAACCACAAGAAAGAAAGAAAAACAACAACAGTAACAAAGAGCGAGCAAATAGTATGCTTCGATTTGTAATCAGACTCCATAATCTGACTCCATAGCTTTTTCCATCATGAGTCTTTTGGAGTTGTCTTAGATCCTTGCATTTCTGAGAAGAGCAAAGTCTGCCAAAGTTAGTCATGACACAATATGGTCATTACTATGTACAATGTTCTCTTGTTTCTGTTCGTTTCACTTAGCATCAGTTCATATAAATCTTTTCAGGTTTTTTTGAAGTCTATCTACTCATCAGTTCTTATAGTATAATAGTATTCCATTACATCCATATACCACAACCTGTTCAGTCATCCCCCAATTGATGGACATCCCCTCAATTTCCAGTTCTTAGCCATCACAAAAAGAGCTGCTGTTAATATTTTTGTCCATGTGGGTCATTTTTATCATTTTCATTATCACTTTGGGACACAGCCCTAGAAGTGGTATTGCTGGATCAAAGGATATGCACATTTTATAGCCCTTTGTGCATAAAAACATAACTCTTTTACATTGGATTTTGAAGTACTTAAAATTATTAAATCAAGCCTTTGTGGTGTATCACAAGAATTTACAAAGCATGTTAATGTCCAGAGATTAAAATGATCACCATCATTCTCTTCCCACTTTTACTCTTTTCTTAGTTCTCAGGAAAGAATGAATGTAAACCACCTGGTATCTATTATTTTTTGTGTCAAGTACTAACTACAATTCTTTTATAGAATCAACACACCACCATTTCATGTACTTGTTATTCATTTGAAGGTGATGATCTAGGATCAGGGGTGGGGGACATGTGGCCTTCTAGGTCCTTAGGTACAGCCTTTTGAGTGAGTTCAAGTTTTAAATAATAAATCTTTTTATTAAGGGGATTTGTTCTGTAAGTTTGGATTCATTCAAAGGGCTGTCCTTGAGGACCTAGAAGGTCACGTGTGGCCACAGGTTCCCCATCCCTGATAGGTGCCTTAGAAATCATGGTAAAATCTGTAACCTTTTGTTGTTTATCTGTGAGTTATGTTAAAATAATGTTAAAGATAACATTAATTTATAAGCCTATTTAACTTGGTTATGAAGGGTTAAATTAAGGTACTGTGAATATTGTGATTAATCCATCATTTTTCCCTTTTCTACCTCTCTCTGTTCAATGACTTCTGTATTGCTCTGCCTTCTTTCCTTCCCTTACTATTTCCCAAGTCATCTGCCTGAATCAAATTTATCAACCACTTATCCTTATCCTAAAGAGAGAAAGATCAGGGAGATCAATCCCTAACTGATGTGGGAACTCTGTTGACTACAGCCGAAATTAAGTAGTTAATCTACATGGTGATTGTTGGAGGTTAACTGTCCTTCCCATTCAAATTAGCTGCTTTATTTTTATGAAGATGTAGCAAGAACTCTAGACTTGGAATTGGAAGACCTGGGTTTGAATAACAGCATTAGCATTTATTAGTTGCCTGACCATGAACAAGTCATCTATCTACCTTCTAACCACTGCTTTCTAATCTGTGAAAGTAATGATACCTTTACAACTGATCCTACAGGGTAATTGGAAGTAAAATGTTTTGAAAACATTAAAACATTGTATGAGCTTTGCATGTGTCTATGCACGCACATTTCATGACACTCAACTTGCAAGGAGCCCAGAATTCTTCTGAAACAAAATTGATATTTCAATTACTTGTAGTTCATGTCAACTGAAATGTTTGACAACTAATTTCAAATTAAAAATAATTTCTAGGGGGCAGCTAGGTGGTGCAGTGAACAGAGACTGGCCCTGGAGTCAGGAGGACCTGAGTTCAAATTTGGTCTCAGACACTTAATACTTACTAGCTGGGCGACCTTGGGCAAGTTGTTTAACCCCAATTGCCCTCCAAAAAGCTAAAAAAAAAAAAAAAAGAAAAGAAAAGAAACTTCCTATAGTCTCTATTGTTTGTACCCTTGATTCCTAGGACAGTGCTAAGGACCCAGGGACAGCTATATACCTGATGCTTCATTTACTTCTTTCAGCATTTTTTTAAAGAATTTTGATTTTCTAATGTTCTTGAATAATCCCAATATTTTACCATCCCTACCCAAACCATTTTCTGATGATGGCTTTTAAAGCTTCAAGTTGTGACTAATGCATATATTCCTATGCTAAAACATTTAAATGTTACTTTAATTTCTAAGCATAGAAATACTTTCCCCATAAACAACAAATTGAGTACAAAGCTCAGTATTTATAGATACCAGTAGGGCAAAAACTTATTTTTGAATCTATTCCACTGGAGGTATGTCAAACTATGGCCAGTGGGTCATACCAGGTGTTTACTGTTTATTCCTAAGTGACAAGTCATACAAATCTATTGCACTATTAATCCTGTAATTTTTGTGATGGCATTTTAGGCAAAGGTCATAGTTTCAATCTAGGATATACTAGGCAGCTTCCTGTTGTATGTCACTCTTCTCCCCAACTGACTCATTGTGCATGTCTCTATGACTATTCAGCAGTGTAACCTTTGCATATATAAAGAAAAAGGAATGCAAATTCTTAATTAAGAATTCAAACACAGTCCTTGAAAATTGCTAGTTGATTGAACGTATTATTCTATTTTTTTCATGTGTCCGATTTTTTTTAAAAAGACAATGGAAAAATGCAGCATGGGCATAAATAGAGTAGAAGAAATTCCCAATGAAAATCCATGATCAAGAGATCACTGAGGAGATAGATGAACAGAAAAGGAGATGCTTGAGACACATAATGAGAGTGAGAAATGATAGAGGTACAGTGTAAGTTTTATTTCATTCTCCAGAAATTATTAAAAGACCAGCTGTGCTTTGGGGAGGTTCTTTAGGGAAGATTTATGGGAAGACATGAGTAAGAATTATACATAAAGAAAAGGTATGAATAGTCTGTGATCTACATAGTTGGTAAAAAGTATTTACCCATAACATGAAGTCCTACATCCATTCAGAATATCAGAATAAGATTGATTTAACCTCATGGAACACAAAATTAGAAAGACAAGAGAGAAAGAAAAGATGGGTCCTGAAATTAACCATAGGTATAAGGCATATAGAATTATAAAAAATTATAACCCGAAAATGTAAATGTGTGCAGAAGAAAGTCATGGTAATGGATTTACTGATGGTAGTGTGCTAAATTAATCTGCAATTTGTGTGTTTGTTTGAATGTATGCATTTACCTTAATTGTTTCTTTCTATCTCTAAAATTTAGCACAGTGCTTGCTTATTGACAAGCCTCCTCTTTGATGCAGTCCAAGGGATTCTTGTAGGGTACATTTGGAAACTCAACTCCCTCAAAGGGTATATTCATTTCACCCTTTTCATATGCAACAATATTTTCCAAAAGATTTTTAGCTCAATTCAAAAATGCAGCAATAGAAACTTAACTTCTGCACAAATTCTAGGCACCAAAAGTGCATTCCAGAAGGAAGGGTACTTTCCCCAAAACATTGTTGGGGTATTTTCTCCATATAAAGTAGAAATGAAACCACAACAAGACAATGATATCCATTTCTACAAAGTTTTCAGTTTAGTCTAAAAAAATCCATTAACTTCAGAATTTATCAAATAAGAAGAGCAATATGTAAACCCTAAACCATTGGTAGTAGGAACCACCTCAAGAAGCAGGGGTGGAACTGAATTTTGTTCCCCTGGCAATTTTCAGTGATGCAGCTGGATCACTAAAAAGAATTTATGTTTTGAAATGATGAAAAAATACACTTATTGATCCTTCAGTCTTAGAAGAGCAGCAAAAGGTCTTCCTGCGCCAAAGGGGATTGGCCACTGATCTACGAAGAACCACTTATTCAATAAACTTTAAAGAGAATGACAACTTTTGCTCTCATTTTTTTTCTTCAGCTCTCTGGTTTATGTAGCATGGAACTCTCTGGGACTTCTTATGCAGGGGGAAAATTTCAGGTTTTTGGCACAGGTCAATGGGTACATGTGCTTAGGTGAGCCACATCCTTGGCCTCAGGCAGTTTGCTGCTTCTTATGTTTGTGATTCTTTCCCTGAAAAGAAATGATTGAACAGAAATAGGTAGTTCAGATCTGAAAATTCAAAAAGGTGAATGTTTCCATCAGTAAAGATAACCTCATGAGTTCTTGGGGTTGGAAACTATTGGGTACTTCAGCAAAGTTGACTGATAGGAGGAGTTTTTGCAAGTAAATCCTTCACAGGGAATATGACCACAAGGAGATGATGATGCTTGGCCATTGGCCAGGAAGCATAAACCTTGAAGAAATTGTTAAGACAGTCGAGAGACAAGATGAAGGTTTGATGCCTAATCAACAGTCACACTAAGTACTCCCATGTTTTAATAGTTGAAGTATCAACTTCCCAGGAGTAAAATAGAAATCGTGTTATTGTATCATTCTTCAAGTCAGTGTCAATGTCTGTTTATGAGGCTTATTTTTTTTTTCATTGGGGGAAAATGAATTGTTGTTCTGTACCTGATCTACACTGTGTATTGGGAACCATTTTATTCTTTTCTCGGGAAGATCTTACACATATGCCATACTTAAACTTTCAATTATTTTCCCTGGGGTTTCAGCGTGGGATATAAAAAGATAGAGAGCAAGAAAAGGAACCTGGCCCCTCCCTTTAGAAGAAAAAAAATCCCCCAGACAGGAACATGCCCCATGCATGAGATTGGAACTTTGGATTCTTTAGTGAAAAAGGACAAGAATCCCAGATTTCCTGATGCAACAATGATATTTATTGTTACACATATAACCTTCAAATGTGAGAAAGAAAAATCAGAACACAGAATTCAAAGAAAAAAGTTTCCATTTTCTTTTTTCCATATTAAATACCTCTTGTTTCTATACCCACAGATTTCATTTATTTGCTAGACATATGTCATCTCCCAGTTATTTCTTTGTGAAAATTATAGTAAAATGTTATATATGTATATAACTATTCAATATTCTTAAGAAAGAAACTACAAAGTTTCTGAATCAAGAAAGATGGTGGGTGATGGTGGTGATGGTGATGATGGTGGTGATGGTGGTGATGGTGGTGATGGTGGTGATGGTGGTGATGGTGGTGGGATATTTTACAATATCATAAACCCAAGTTTCAAGCTACAGAAATTTCAGCTGAGAGAAAAGATGCAAAATCTCAAGTAGAAATTGAAGTTTATATAGTTGCTGCATTATTATTCACCTATGTAGCATTATCAGCTGGGGAAAAAAAATGGTCACATTTTACTCTAAAAAAATCCAATAATTCTCTCTAGCTAAATTTTCCTTGACTAAATTGATCAAACATAGTAAATTGAATCAAATAATGATTTGAAGTTTTAACATTCTAATGCTAGATTTGAAATTAAACAAACTAGATTCTAATTTTTACTCTGCCACTTACTATCTGAGTAACTTTGGGCAAGCCCTTTAAACTCAGTGACCTTCACTCTTCTCACCTGCAAAGTGATAGGGTTGAATGAGATGCCTAAGGTCCTTTCAAATTCCAAATCCATGACCCCATGATCTGATTAATGTTTTAAAAAGTTCTGTTGAGTAAAATTATGTGAATACAGCATATCCCCCTGTTCACACAGAAGAGTAATTTATACCATACATAAATAGGAATGAACATTTAGCACCTTCAGAAATCCAGTTTTCATGTAATTTTAGAATATTTTAGTGGAATCATTCTTTTATACAATAATTTATGAAGGTGCTTGGTACCAGAATTTCCTAAATGTGATTTTGAACTTCATTTTTTGTTTTCATATGTCCAATGCCTTGGCCAGTTCTTTGCACAAAATAAGTGCTTAATAAATTCTTGTTGAAGGGTGGGATATATGTGGCCCAAATTTTTAGATGCCCATCTACTAATTCATTCCTTTCTTCTGCACAAGCAGCTTTGTTTTGTCTCCTGAGTTAACAAGTATAACTCTTACTGTTAAACTCACCACCCTCATAGATAACTAAAAGTAAGCCACTAGGGTCTATTTAGCCCTGTAATTTTTATATCAGTTATTTAAACACCAAATAAAATATGGGATAATTAGGATGTGTGTTAAACTAATGGAACTCTATGTTGGGAAAATATATAATTAATAGCCACATTAACTAATAAGTAAGAAAGAAGACAATTTCACCGATGTTCTTCTCTCTAGGTAGTAATATATAGCTGAGGTAACACCTATTAGTATTGGTCTTCTCATACATTAGTAGAAGAACTGTCTTCACATTATGAATTTGAAATGACTCTAGATTTTACTTTAATCATAAACATGGACAGTTTTTAATGATAGAATGAACTGTTGTGTATATTTATGAATTTTCTATTAACTCAGCAGTATTACTGGATGATGGTAAATATTTAAATATTGAACAAAGTTGTTGAAAACAAAATGTGATATTTTATTTAGTTTCAATTTGGGGTGCACTTCTTTTAGAAACAAATAAATATCAAAAATCAGTTCCCCATATGGTAATATATTGAATCACTCTTTAAAATTCATTTAATTGAATTAAGGAAAATGGACTTTTACTCCAATTCCTTGAAATGAAACTTTCTGCTTACTTACTACATATCAGGCACTGTACTAAACCCGTTATGAAAATTATCTCATTTGATACTAGTTCTAAAACTTAAGTTTTCAATTCTACAAGGTGTATATTAATAATAATAATAATAGAATGTCAACAAGTTTATAGAGCAATTTAGTTATAAAACAATATCAAATGCATTAGCTTATTTAAAATAATGATTTTTAAAATTTTTTCCAATTACATTTTAAAACAATTTTTAAATTTTTTAAAAAAATGTTTGTGTTCTGGGGTGGCTAGGTAGCACAGTGAATAGCGCACCGGCCCTGGAGTCTGGAGGACCTGAGTTCAAATCTGGCTTCAGACACTTGACACAAAAACTAGTTGTGTGGACAAGTCACTTAACTCCAATTGCCTTACATTCCCACCTCCAAAAAAGCCATAAAAAAAATTAAAAAGTTTTGTGTTCCCTCTTTCCCTCCCCTTCCCCATCTCTGATATGATTAGAATTCCAATATAGGTCATACACATTCAGTCATGCCAAAAATTTCCATATTATTCATTTTGTTCAAGAAGACTCAAACAAAAGAAAAAGAAAGTGAAAAATAATTTGCTTCAGTCTGTATTCAGACATCATTTCTTTCTCTGGAGGCAGATAGAATGTTTTGTCATGAATCCTTTGAGATTGTCTTGGATCATTGTATAACTGAGAATAGCTAAATCATTCACAGTTATTCATTGTACAACATTACTGTTATTGTGTATGGTGTTCTGCCGGTTGTGCTCACTCTACTCTGTATCAGTTCATATGTTTCCAGGTTTTTCTGAAATCATCCTGCTTGTCATTTTTTTATAGCACAATAATATTCCATCATAATCATATACCACAGTATGGTCAGCCATTCCCCACCTGATGAGTATCTCCTCAATGTCCAATTCTTAGGCACTACAAAAAAAAACAAAAAAAAACAAAAAAAAACTGCTATAAATATTTTTTGTAAAAATAGGCATCCACTCATCCACACCTTTTTAATCTCTTTGGAACACAGGCCTAGCAGTAATATTTCTGGATAAAAGGGTATACAGTTTTATAACCCTTTGGTCATAGTTTCAAATTGTTCTCCAGAATGGTTGGATGAGTTCACAACTCCACCAACAGGACATTAGTGTTCCAATTTTCTCACATCCTTTCCAACATTTGTCATTTTCCTTTTTTTGTGATATTAGCCAACTTGATATGTATGAGGTAGTATCTCAGAGTTGTTTTAATTTATATTTCTTTAATCAGTAGTGATTTAGAACATTTTTTCATATGTCTGTAGATAACTTTGATTTCTTTGTCTGAAAATTACGTATTCATATCCTTTGACATTTGTTGGTTGGGGAATGACTTGTATTTTTATAAGTTAGATTTATTTCTCTATATATTTGAGAAAAGAGATCTTTATCAAAGATACTTGTAATTTCTCCCCAGTTTTCTGTTTTCATTCTAATTTTGATTGCATTGGTTTTGTTTGAGGAAAACTTTTTAAAATTTATATAATCAAAACTATCTATTTTACATTTTATAATGTTCTCTATATCTTGTTTGGTCCTAAATTCTTCCTTTATCCATCGATCTGATCAGTAAACTATTTCATGCTCTCCTAATTTGCTTATGGTATCAATGTCGTTGTCAAGTACCCATTTTGACCTTACTTTGATATATGGTACAAGAGACTGGTCTCTACCTATTTTCTGCCATAATGCTTTCTAGTTTTCCCCACCAATTTTATTAAATAATGAGTTTTTATATTTTACAGTAATTTTTTAAAACTCCACAAAGTCAAATTATGCCCATTTCACAAATTACAAAACTTAAAGAATCGAAGTAACTTACCTGTTGTTAGATACCTCAGTAAGACAAACTAACGGATCTAAGACCATAGTCTTCTGACTCTAAGTCCAAGAATCTTTATGTTACATCACTTGGTACTTTAGTGGCATACTTCATAGTTCATCTACTCTCCTTGCCATAAGAGGTGGGAAACTATTTACTGTAAAACAAGTGGCAGCATAATGTAGAGGAGAAAGTACTGAACTTGTGTATATATGAACACACATGTTCATATACTATATATATGTGTGCGTGTATATATACATATATATATATATATATATCACAAATATATTTAGTGTCACCAGAGATATATTAGTAGTATCACAAATGAAATTATATCTCTTTCTTAAAATAAAGAAATTTAACTGGATGATATTTAAATCCTTCTAGCTCTAAATCTATGATGTTCTAAATACATAAACCCTTTCTATATACCAGTTTAACATTCTTTCTGGGGGAATTTGTACATTTGTTTGCAAGTTGGTTCCTAAGAGTGTCTTCCCTGGTTCAAGTTCTAGGGACAGTCTTGGGCATGGACCTGGTCATTTTCTGCAGCTTGTAGGCCTGTAGATCTTGGGCCTCCATCAACGTCCTTTCCATTACTAATAATCCAGTCGACCTAATTAGATAGTGATAATGTCCACCATCAGAAGTACAGCCCTTAGATGAATGAAACATGGCTGGTTTGGAACCATTCCCTCAATGAAGACGCCAGAAAGAACTCATCAATGGAAGAAGAAAGCCAACATAATAGTCCCTATTTTTCTACATTCATCTAACCTCAGTGTGTTTTTATGTTCCTCCTT
This sequence comes from Pseudochirops cupreus, assembly GCA_028627135.1. Taxonomy (NCBI): domain Eukaryota; kingdom Metazoa; phylum Chordata; class Mammalia; order Diprotodontia; family Pseudocheiridae; genus Pseudochirops; species Pseudochirops cupreus. The sequence goes on from CM053580.1 coordinate 250,396,083, forward strand.
AATTCACTGTCAATCAGACTCTCTGATAACATGATCAGGGAAGTTTGACAGGGTGAGGGAGGAAGAGAGAGAGACAGAGAGACAGAGACAGAGAGATTGAGACAGAGAGAGAGAGAACTTGTCCTGGATCCTACTCTTGACTTGAACTGAAATCCTTTACTACTAAACTTGGTATGAACCAGACAACTTCTGAACTGACTTGCTATTTTTATAATTACACTCAAGGGATGTGACTGAATCTCTCAATCAATCATATGGTTCCCTTCTTGACCTAATTAGAGAGGAGTTTGTAACTAATAAAGTGATGAGGGCATAAAGAATCTTGTTTACACATTACAACCTAAGCCTATGCATTGTTATAGAGTTGTAGAAAATTCCTTAATATCTATTACTCCATTTGATTAACTGATTAATTGATTCAATTGATGTGGCTTGGTCTTCTGTTATTACATTAATTGAGTGGTATGTATGGGGATGGGGGAAAAGAATTACGTTCATTCTCCTACTTGTTTATGAATAGATGAACTAATGAAAAGCAATTATTAAATACTGTCAAAATATTTTGGAAATAACCTGTTTCCCAGAGCTAAGACCCAGCAGCAGATTGAGCCCTGCATTTGGCATAATGATAATCCTTTGTGCTAAGGATGTCACCATCTAGAAAAGTGTATTGGTTGTATCAGAGCCAGGTTTTCACTGAGTTATTTAGCTCCCCCTATTTCTCAGGACTATCCAGCACATGATCACAATCCCTGTTCTTTGTAACTGCCAGGTCCTATACTCTTGTTCCCATCACAGAACTCTGGTTCTGTACCATGTGGAGTAATCACCACTCTCAAGCCTTGAGACAATGACTGTTCCCATGGGAACCAAGAATGACTATATCATTCCAAGAAATGCCAACCGTGAAAACTATCTCAAGACCTATAGATGGTAAGGGAGCCGGACAGCTAGTTAGAAGGAGATTACAGAAGATACTTTGCTGGCACTAGGTGCAAAACTGTTGCATTGCCCATACAGAGATCTAGGTCAGAGGTCACAATCCAAGGGCAAGGAGGAGCAATAGCACACCAGAGCTCCCAGAACCAGGGGCGTAGGGATCCTGGTCGCAATTCCAGGGTGGAAAACAGTGCTTGTGGTTACTCAGGGACCAGAGCACAGGCCAGGAGAGTAGTAACCATATGTTTCCTCATATCATACCACCTTAGAAGAACTGAAAATTTGCAGGTCTCTAGAATTAGCTCTAAAAAACTTCAGCACAAAAATCCTGAAGTTTGGGACAGTGCCCCCTCTACTGCAGGAGCAGAGCCCAACTTTAACATAAAGTTAAAAGTCAAGAAACAGGTTGGAAAAATGAGTAAGAAAAACTAAAAAAAAGAATCTGACCATAGAAAGTTTTTTATGATGACTGGGAAGATTAAAACAGAAACTCAGAAGAGGACAACAAATTCTTAAGTTCTTCTGAGAACTCTTTGTTCTTGTGACCATTTGATGTTACTCTTTGGAGTAGGAGTGACTTTTTTATCTCCTTATTTTACTCTGAATATAAACTCAGATCTTCCTTTACATAAAAATAGCTACCTATGGTCAGGTTTTTTTTATTTGCTTATTCATTTTTATTTTGTTTTATTTTATTTTTGGCAACTCATTTATAATAAAATTTTAATCCCAAATTGTGAGTATTGTTGCCCTAGACCTGAGGTCCTCCTAACTGTCATTTTCTGAAACCTCTCAAGGGTGTTCAATCTCAAGGACTCTTCCCCATGCCACAATTAGTGGCTCCCAGAATTGAAAATAAAATATTAAAAAAAAAGAAAAGAAAAATAAGTGATATAGAAAACAGATCAAATGTTTGAAGAATTATTGGACTACCTGAAAGTCATGATAAAAAAAAAACAAGCCTAGACACTCTATTTCAAGAAATTATTAAGGAAAATTGCCCTGATATCTTAGAACCAGAGGGTAAAATAGAAATTGAAAGAATCTACTGTTCACCTCCTGAAAGAGATTCCAAAATGAAAACTGCTAGGAATATTATAAGCAAATTCCAGAGCTTACAAGTCAAGGAGAAAATACTGCAAGTAACCAGAAAGAAATAATTCAAATATCATGGAATCATAGTAAGGATAATACAGAATTTGACAGCTTCTACAGTAGAGGATAAGAGGCTTGGAATCTGATATTATAGAGGACAAAAGAGCTAGGATTACAAGCAAGAATCACCTTCTCTGTGATACTGAGTATAATATGTCAGAGGAAAATATGGAAACTTAACAAAACAGAGGATTTTCAAGTAAGCCTGATGAAAAGATAAGAGCTGAACAGAAAACTTGTTTTTCAAATATAAGATAAGAGAAGCATAAAACAGGAAGAAAAAAAAAAGGAAATTCAATAAGGTTAAACTGTTTACATCCCCATGGAGTAAAGTGATACTTGATAAATGCTTATTGACTTGCACCATATATATTTGCACTGGTTAACTCACCATTTAGAGCAATGTAGCACTAAGGTAGTGATTTCTAAGCTGAGTGAATCATTATCACAGAGTATGGTTACATGAGATCTAGTGGCCCAGAGGGAATAATTGCAGAGCAGTTAGAAAGGAGATGGCTAGAATGGACAATTGGATGGGATATGAGATACAAAAACCTTACTTTAATGTGCTTTAAAATTGAGACATTCCATGCTATGATAGTTTCAGTTAAAATTAGTTAAATCTCTATATTTTGCCAAAGTTTGCTTTTATATTTTACCTTTGAAAAGTTATTCAATATTAATTATTCATTCTAAAAGAGATTGCTTTCACATAAAATTCTGTCTACATCATTTTTTCTCAGAAATGCAAAAAAATACAAGTATAATTTTTTATAGAAATGTCTTTCCTAGAGTTGTGTGTGTGTATGCTATATTATTCACAAAATTGGCATAGCTAAACATTTTCTAATAATAAACTAGCTGTAGTAGAGTTGGCTTGTATTATATAGAATACACAGTGCCTTTGCATACGTTATCTCACTGGGTTCTTGATACAGTCATGTAATAGGCTGAGCAGAGATTTGTTCTTATATCAATTTTTATCGATATCTTGTGTTCTTACATTACCTTGATTTCCCAATACAGATCCATTCCTCATCTCTCTCAGATCAGCATATCTCATTACAAAAAGAGGGGAAAGAGATGGAGAGGTAATAGTTCAGTAAATTTAACCAACACATCAACTAAATCTGACAATTTCCCAAATCCATCTTCCTTCTCCTCTACAAAGAAAGGAGGGAGGTACATCCTCATATCTTGAAAGAGCTAAGTTATCTCTATTTTACAAATGAGATCCCTAGGACTCTAAGAAGTTAAAGGACTTGGTCATGGGTAGGGTTGCAAAGCTAATGAATGGCAGATTTGGAGTTTGAACCCAGATGTCCAAATTCCAGAATCATTGCTCTTTCCACTGCCTCATGCTGTTGTAGAAGAAAAATTGATAGGATTGTATGCTTTTAACTAGCATGGACATATAGATAGGATTTTGATGAGTGGGAAAAGGTAGAGGTTTTCAAAGCTAAGCTAAGACAGGTTAGAATGAGCAGTGCATATTCAGGGGAGACTGAGAATATTGTCTAAGTGGAGCCAAGGACTTCTCTGGGAGAAATGGGAAATGCTGTCGGAGATAATAGGCCCAAGGCGTACCTTTTCCAAACAAACATGAATATTAAGAAGAGGATAATAGGGGGGCGGACCCAAGATGGTGGCATAGAAGCAACAAGGTTCCACAGCTCCCACATAGGCACCTCAAATTGCCATAAAATAGGACTCCAAACAAATTTTAGGCTCCAAAACTCATAAAAATGGAGAAAAGCATATCTCCCACTGAAGGCAGGTCAGCAGGACGGGCTCATCACAGCATGTTGGGAACCGAAACCAGCCCAGCCTGAAACCGTGGCTTGGCCCTGGGGCAGCCAGGACGAGCTGCAGCTGAAATCTTCAGGAGAGTGTACCAGTGGCAGCTGTGGCAGTTTCCAGAATTCTCAAGCCATAAGAAACAAGGACAAAGTGAAAGGTCAGTGGAACTCACCTGAATGTGGGGGAGAAAAGCAGTCCAGCCAAACTACTTCCAGGATAATGAAGCAGCAGAAGTGGTGGCCTGGCAGCTGCCTCCACATGGCTGCTTCAGAGCTCCCAGCCTGCAGACTGCAGTGGGGACAAGAAATCGTCCAGAAGTTAAGTGCTCTTGCATTGAGGGGCCTGGATCCAGATCATGGTCTTGAGTGGTGGTCCTGGGGTGCACTTTCAGTGAGCCAAAGCTGGTGGGGGCTGCAGCCTCCTAATAGCTCTAGCAGCTGTGAAAGCTCAGCTATGTGGGCCAGAGCTTTCCCCTCTGGAAATAGAGTTTCATAGACCTAAAAAGTCAAGTAATTAGACTGGCAACAACATGAGCAGGCAAAGGAAGCAAAGTAAGAACAGCAATCGAACTCTAGGCTCCTTCTCTGGGGACAAAAAGTATCAAAGCATGGAATGGAAGGAAGACAACCCAGTCAGAACTCTCACACCAAAAGCTTCCAAGAAACATGAAGACTTCCTACAAGCCAGAGATCAGCTTAAGAAGGATTTTGAAAACCAAATAAGAGAAGTGGAGGAAAAATTGGGAAGAGAAATGAGTATCATGCAAGAAAATCATGAAAAGAGAGTCAACAACCTGACTGAAGAAAATAACACCTTAAAAAATAGATTAACTCAAATGGCAAAAGAGGCCCAAAGAGCCAATGAGGAGAAGAAGGACTTAAAAAGTCAAATTTGCCAGATGGAAAAAGATTCTCAAAAGCTTTCTGAAGAGAAGAATTCCTTCAGAATTACAGTGGAGCAAATGGGAGCAAATGACTTTATGAGAAACCAGGATACTATTAAACAGATCCAAACAAATGAAAAAATAGAAGACAATGTGAAATATCTCCTTGAAAAAACCACTGACCTGGAAAATAGATGCAGGAGAGACAATTTAAAAATTATTGGACTACCTGAAAACCATGAGCAAAAAAAGAACTTGGAAAGCATTCTTCAAGAAATTCT
>CM053580.1:250401640-250418547 GCA_028627135.1 Pseudochirops cupreus
TTTTGCCATTTGAGTTAATCTATTTTTTAAGGTGTTATTTTCTTCAGTCAGGTTGTTGACTCTCTTTTCATGATTTTCTTGCATCATTCTCATTTCTCTTCCCAATTTTTCCTACACTTTTCTTATTTGGTTTTAAAAATCCTTCTTAAGCTGATCTATGGCTTGTAGGCTGTCTGCATGCTTCTTGGAAGCTTTTGATGTGGGAGTTCTAACTGTGTTGTCTTCCTTTTGTTCCATGCTTTGGTCCTTTTTGTCTCTAAAAAAAGGATTCTAAGGTTCAATTGCTGTTCTTACTTTGCTTCCTTTGCCTGCTCATGCTGCCATCAATTACTTGAATTTTTAGCTCTGTAGAGCTCTGCTTCCAGAAGGGAAAGCTCTGTCCCAAATCACTGTGGTTTTTGCAGCTGCCAGGGCTATTAGGAGCTCGCTGTTTTTTTACAGCCCCCACCAGCTTTGACTCACTGAAAATGCACCCCAGGACCACCACCCAAGGCCATGATCCGGACCCAGGCTGCTCATCACAAGAGCACTTAGCCTCTGAACAATTGCTTGGCCCCCTCTGTAGTCTTCAGGCCAGGAGCTTTGAAGCAACTACATGGAAGTGGCTACAGGGCCCCCACTTCTGCTGCTTCCTTGCCCTGGAGGCAGTTCAGCTGGACTGCTTTTCTCCACCAAATTTAGCTGAGTTCCACTGACATTTCACTTTGTCCTTTTTTCTTATGGCTTGATAATTCTGGAAACTGCCACAGCTGCCACTGATCCACTTTCCTGAGGCCTCCAGCTGGGGCTTGACCTGGCCACCCTGGGACCAAGCCATGGTTTCAGGCTGGGCTGGTTTTTGGCTCCCAATGTGCTGCCATAAGCCCTTCCTACTGAGCTGCCTTCAGTGGGAGATGTGTTTTCCTGTATTTTTGTGATTTTTGGAGCCCTAAAATTTGCTTAGAGTCATATTTTATGGGTTTTTGAGATGGCTATGTGGGAGCTGTGGAAGCTTGTTGCTTCTACATCGCCATCTTGGCTCCACTCCCTCATTTATCTTATGTCCTAAAAGTTGATGCAAATAATTTAAAACACTATAAAAATTAATTTGACCCCAAACAATGAAAACAATAACAAGTAATACTGTAATACTGAGCTATGTTTTTAGGTGGGGAAGAACCCCAAGAGTTTTCTGACTAAAAAATAAATCAATTTTAGTGTCTGTGTGGACACATATCAAGAATTTTATGAATACCTATTGCGAATTATAAATATCATTTTTTCTTTATAGAAATTGTTCTCAATTCCATATAAATATCACAGTAATACAGAAAGTTTGATTTAGGTCTTCATTAAACTTTATCAGACCTTATTGCTCTATAGACAAATTTGTTTTTCAGTGAGGCTAGAAGAGGAAACAAAAATAGAACAGATAAAGAAACAGTAGTGGAGAAATTAGTAGGTTGGTTAGAAAAGAATGGAAAGCAGTGTTTTCCTATATTGGCTGGCATCTTTTTTTCTTTCTCTCATTAGTCATTGATGTTATCTCAGTCTCATTCTTATTTTCTTTTGCAGCTCTTTGAAGTTATCAGGCTAATCACATTAATTCCATCTGCTGCCCTATTGGAAGGACTGTGATACTACTGAATTAACACATGCTGAGAATAGCTAAATTTCCTTTTCCAAAAAAAAATGAGCATTTGGATTCATATCTATTGGTCGTATACATATAGAATCAATTCAACATCATATTTTGGTTTATAATACTATAGAGAGTGGTTTTATGTATAATAGTAATTATAAGAAATCTTAGAAGCTAATTAATTGCAATGAAATGTTGTTTCCAAAGATAAACACTGTCAAATATATCTTCCTATTCAAGCAATTTTAAGAGTGGAGTTTTCATAGAGCTGCACATCTCCCATATTTGTTTTTTCCCCAATACTCCTAGATACCGAAAAGCCTCCTGCCATAACATCTGCAGGGTGATTAAAATGCTAATTTTTAGCAGGAAAATGTCAAACACTGGTACCATTAAATGTGAATGTCTGTTGGGAACTGAACAAGGTCTATCCCACTTTTCATTTAGTTATGAGTAAATTTTAGTACAGTTGGAATTATTACTTAACAGAAAGAATAAAGATTTGTAGGTTGGCAACTTCCTAGAATACTAGCTTACTGCAAATAAATATAATGGCAATGACATCTATAATATGTTGTGCAAATTATTGCAGTGCAATATAGAGGGTCCTGGTCAGGGAGGGAGTGGTGCCTTATGCCTAATTTTTTGTAGTAATAGGTCATCTTCCCTTTAATTGAATATTTGGGAATGGGTTTGTTTACTAATGAAGGCAGTGGAGCATAATGGGAAAAAAGTCCTGGGGATTATCTAAGAATCAGTGTTTAAATCCACCTCCAATGTTTACTATCTGTGTGACATTTGGCAAGTCACATTGCCACCGTTGGCCTCAGTTTTACCATCTATAAAATGATCCTAATACTATTTATTTCAAAACCTATGTACCATCCTTTATAAAGAAAGAACATTCCTGAAAAATCCATCAGTAAAGCAAGGTATTCTAAATCAAATCATACAAGAAATGTCACTTCTTGGTTAGTCACTTCAATCATGTCAAACTCTTTGTGACCCCATTTGAGGTTTGCTTTGCGAAGATACTGTAGTAGTTTGCCATTTACTTCTCTAGTTCATTTTACAGATGAGGAAATGGAGGCAAACAGGGTTAAGTGACTTGTCCAGGTCATATATTGAAAAAAAAGTTTCAACGGTCACAATTGTCACTTTTCCATGTTGTCATGTAAATAGTTCTTGTCCAGGTCATATAGCCAGTAAGTTTCTAAGTGTGGGTTTGAACCAAATCTTCCTGATGAGGTTATGAAGGACTTTAAAAGCTAAATAGACAAGCTTATGTTTTATCCTTGAGGCAACAGGGAATGACTGCAGCTGGTTGGGCAAGAAAGTCACATGGGCAGATATGCACTTAAGGAAAATTACTTTACCAGCAACACATAGGAGAGACTTGGGACAAGGAGACCCATTAGGAGGATGCTGCAATAAACTAAGAGAGAAGTGATGGAGGGAAGAATGGAGGTAACAGCTTCAGTGGCCACCTACTGTTCTGTAGTGATTACATTTGTAATATTCACCATAATATGTAATATTGATTGAAAGCTTGTTAAAAAAACAGTCACATTAATTTATCTGTTTCATTTCATATTTGATGAATCAAAGAGGTTTGCTATTTGAAGGAACTTTCCACAAAGTCCTTTTAATAAAAAAAAATAGTTCTTTAAAAGTTGGTACTTCTCCTCTGGTTCCCTTGGAGGCAGCTAGCTGGCACAATGCATAGAGTGCTGGGTCTTAGTCAGGAAGACTAATCTTCTTGAATTCAAATCAGGCCACAGACATTTACTAGCTATGTGACTCTGGTCAAGTCACTTAACCCTATTTGCCTCATCTGTAATAGGAGCTGTGGTAAATCATTCCAGTATCTTTGCCAGGAAATTCCTAAATGGGGTCATGAAGAGTCAGATATGACTGAAAATGATAAGCAATAACACTCTCCTTATCCTAAATGTCTTATGATCATAGATCTAGAACTGGAAGGGACCTTGGAGGACACTGGGTCTAAGCTCATCATTTTTACAGATGAGGAAACTGAGGTGTGACATCCCAAAGGTAGTAAATGTAATATATTAGATTTAAACTCAGGTCACCTGACGCTAGAATCAATTCTCTTTCCATAGTACCAGTCTGCCTCCACTGAATTTATTAGCTCATAATTCTATAAATCCATATGGCAAGCTTTCTTAAAGTAAGAATGTACCTAGGTGGTGGTGTTTATATCTTTAACCCATTGGAATCCATAGAGTACATCATGATAAGTCTTGGTGAAATGCTCCCAAATGTAAGGCAAAGATATTTTTTTCCAAGTATCCCTCCCATTTTCATTCATTCATTCCATTTTTTTCCAGTTGATTCATTTCTCTCAGCCTACAAGTTGCAATGAATAACTTCACCTCTTATGAATGAGCCAGTTATCCCTGGTGAGTATTTTATTCACTCCAGCCCTCTGCCTACTATGACCCATTATCTTAATTTATAAATCATCTAAGATACATTCCTGTTGGATTTTAATTTAGGACAATCTTAAGACCCATCAAAACTCACTAACAGTAGTATTTATATTCTCTGTGCTTTTTACTAATTACATATTTGTTTAAGCAACACAGGCAAAAACAAGAAACTGAAATGAGAATTGATAAGGAAAACTTAAGGAATGAATAGCAGGAAAAAAAATCTATCATTTATAATCTGTTGATTTAATCTAGCCTAGATAGAAACTGACAAAAAAAACTTTATCAACTAAAGACTAATGGCTTAAGTGAAATGAATTCAGGGCATTAGAGCAAAAATTCCTACTGGACCTGTTTCCACATCATACATGCCCTACAAATCAATTCTAACAAGCATTGCCAGTAGGATAGGCACCAGGTCAAAGGGACTACATTTCATATACTGTCTAAACTTTCCTGAAGCTTTGAGAAATGGGTTTTGATGGATCAAGTCATTAGAGTGTAGGTTATCTCATTCCAACAAGTTCAGATCATCAGAATCACTAGAAAAAATGAATAAAAGATGAAAAAATAGGTAAGGTTTGATTCATTTTCCTTTATTTCTCAATAAACTGCCAAAGATGCTATTATTTCTTGGGTTGATTTTCCTTTTTTTAAGCAAAGCGATTTTCAACTAATAATAGAATTTTTATTTAAAAATAAACAGGGATATAGAAATGTGATGCAGAGTAGGATTAAATGGATCCTTAGAGAGAAAGGTTAAACATTTCTCCCTTTTTTTTAAAATACTAAAACATCTCTTTTTTCTATAAATAGTATACTTGGAATATTAAATTTTTTTTAAAGTTTAAAGACCAAAATGAAATTGAAAAGCAAACCTTTTTTTTCCAGCTGACAGTCAGAAATAAAGCCAAGCCTCAAAAATTGAAATCCTAATTATGTGACAATTCAAGCATGTTTTATTCACTCACATTTATTCACATATTCAAGCATATGTGATGTTTATTTTGTTTGTTGTTGAGTCATTCTCAGTCAACTCTGACTTTTTGTGACCCTTTTTTGGGATTTTGTTGGCAAAATACTGAAGTGGTTTGCCATTTCCTCCTCCAGTTCATTTTACAGATGAGGAAACTGAGGCAAACAGGGCTAAGTGACTTGCCCAGGGTGACAAAGCTAGTAAGTATCTGAGATCAAATTTGAACTCATGAAGATGAAGATTCCTTATTGCAAACCTGGCATTCTATCTACTGTGCCACCTAGCTACCCTCAAAATTTTGTAATCTAATGTGTTGGAGTTTAAAATACACACAGGTAAATATTATATGAGGTGGAATGTGTTGGGTTTGAAGGAGGGCTAACCATTAAATGATCTAGGAAAATCAGGAAGGAGCAGTAACTATTGGCTTCATGAAACAGAGAAGGCTACATGGAAGAAGTGGCAACTGAATTGAGTAATGAATGAACAGAACATGCCAGACAGATGGCAAATACTCTATAAATAAATGTGTAAATGAATTATCACCTTCTCATGCACAGTCCTAGTACACTTCTCCTCCTGACAAGGTGACAACAACTTTCATCTCCCAATCCAGAAGATTGGCCAGAGGTTTTTGTGCCAGTGCCCAGAAACTACAAGTAGAAATGATTTAAACCTTGACTTAAACGTTTTCACACTGAAGCATTAATTTGGTCAGGACACCAAGTGAAGCAAAGTTAAGGTTTTAATTCTTGATTCTGTTTCTTACCTACTAACTGTACAATGAAATCTGGCAAGTAAATTGTGAATGGTAACTTTTTTACAAAGGGTGGATGAAAAGAAAATATTAATGGTTCGGGAGGAATCCATCACTACTATTAGAAAAATAAAAAATCAGGAAGATGAGTCTTCTTGACTCCAGGCCCAGCACACTATCTTCTGTGCCACCTAGTTGATATACATGTATGCAAGCACGTGTGTATGTATATTATGTATATACATGCTAATATGTGTATTTAACTTAATGTATATATACATATGCACACATAAATGTACATACATATAATACATATAAGTGTGTGCATATATACATACATATATACATATACATGTATATATATACATACATATATACATATATATATGTATATATATAATTTCAAGACACTATTGGCTTCATCATCAGGACCTGAAAACTTTTAATAGTTCCCCAGGAGATATATATCTTTAAAAAAAATATATATATATCTACTTATCTATCCATCTCTCTATCTATCCATCTATCTATCATTAACTACAAAATTCAACTTTTCAATATCTTTCTATATAAGATAAGAATATGAATAAAACCTATCATTCAGTCTTAATGAAATTGATAAGAAACCATAGTGGGAGTGCAGACATTTCTAAATCCCCAAATCATTCAATTCTTTGGTGTATTTTAGGGATTAACACAGAAATAATTCATAAAGCTCATTTTCTCAAAAGATCACCTATCACCATTTGTAAGCAAGTAAAAAAAAATGAACAAAAAATTAACTGGCTGATTCCTTTTTGCCATTGTTAGTTTGCTTTTAAATCCAGGAAGATAAAAGAATAGAAAGAAAATGTCCATGTTTGTCTTGAAAAACAATAATATTATTGAATTGTTACAATTTAGTTGTTTTATAATATTAATTGGAGAATAGAAAGGAAGGCTACTTAATATGTGCTGACTCCTCCCCAATACTTTTACTATATCATGTTTTAAGTAATGAAAATTTCAAATATTTTGAAATAAACAAATCAGTTTGTAAAAACTATCCAGCAGAACCACCTGGAAATGGTGTAGCTCTCCAAAGATCAATTTGTTCAGTCACTTTTGATATATGCATGCATTTGCTACTCAAGCTACTCAATGAAATTATGAGTTGGCTGAATTATTATTTTAGCCCATTATAGGACATTTGCTGATGAGACTAAATTGCCTTTTTATGTTGTGAATGCTTTGATGGACTGAATTTAAAAAAAAAAAGGGAATCATGGTATTCATGACAAAAATGCTAAGATAACATAACTGGAGGTCAAATAGAAATTGTTTAAGAGATTCTATAACAATGTGAACAAAATAGACAGGACAAGAGCCAGAGGGCAAAGAGAAAAAGGGAAGAGAAGGGATGGGACTGGAAGTAGAGATGTTTTGCAGTGAAAGAGAGAAAAAAGATAGAATAGCAATAATAATTGCTGAAATTTGTATCATTTTGAGCATTTTGCAGACATCGTTCACATTTGAATCTCTCAACAAACCTATGAGATAGGTATTCCTCAACAGCAGGCTGGTATGGGGGTTTGAATCCTGGGTCTTACTCATTATCTGCATTTTCTTGGGCAAGTCAATTATACTACCCATTTTAATGGATATTGGGAATATGGTTCAAAAAGGTAAAATAACGTTTGTAGGGGTCTGCTCATTATCTGGCACTAAGTAGCTGGTTCCACCCTCTGTTGGTGTGAATAAAATGTAAAAAAAAGTGCAAGGAAGCCAATGCTGGTCAGAGCCCAGGTTCTTTCCAAGACCCTGTACTTCCAAGAGCTCAGAGGAGAAGTGCATCAAGTAAGTGACAGAGAGGCAAGACTGGCTGGACTATAGTCAAGCAGAGTGTACTCCTTTAGGTTCAGTAATTTTCTTGGCACTGGCCAAGCATCAATGGGCTGAGCCTGCCATGTTTCAGACTCAGGCTGAGTGGGAGATGAAACCAGGTTTCTCTTGACTCAAGTCCAGTGTTCTTTCCGCTACACTGTGTTGCCTCTGGACAATAAAAGAGAAAAATAGCATTTGCAAGCTACTTTGCTAAGTGGTTTGAAGGATACAAAAAGTCCAATTCATAATGATACATTTGTTAGTGTACTTCAACTCTAGTGTGAGAACAAGACAAGTTCTCACAAAAAAGTTACAAAAATAAAATTGGTGTTCAGATGAGGAAGACATCATACCCAGTTGTGAGAAATCCTGAAATACTTCATGAATACGGCATCATTCAAGGTAGTCTTTAAGGATGGGAAAAAATTTTAAGAGGGTAAGATGGGATATGATAGAGTATCTGAGGTTGAATAAATACTATGAGCAAAAGTGAATAGATAGGAATATTTGGAGTATATTTAGGGAATAGTGGTTAGTTCATTTTCACATGATATGTAGAAATAGGAAAGATATTAAATCAAATCAATCAACAAGTATATTTGTTAAGTGCCAGGCAGTGTGCTAGATTGGAGAGATACACGTACAAAGATGGAAATGATCCCTATTCTCAATGAGCTTGCATTCTAAACTGTTTCGATTCACCAATTACTATTGAACCACTCCACCCCCAAAATTATTTAAAAAAAACAACAACACATGCACTGTTTTTGCTTATCTGTGAAATCAATCACAACGTGATTTGAACACATAGCATCTCCCAGTAGAATGTAAGCTCCTTAAATATAGAAATATTCTCACTTGTGTGTTTGAATCACTAGCACCTAGCAAATCCCTATTACATACAAGGTACTACAAGCAAAAACAAAAACAAACTAACAGAAATATTTTGATTTGAACTGAAAGAAGACTGCTAATATGGATGGCTTGAATGGACATGTTCAATTTGCAGTGCTTGTAAAACATCTTAGTGTACTATTCAAAATTTATTTATTTATTTTATTTTTAATTTATGGAATAAAACAAGCATCTCAATAACATAGTATAATAGGAAAAAGATAATTGCACATGAAACTGCAAATTGATTATGTACAACTTGCTATTCCTTTTAAATATATAATAAAGTTATTATGTAAATTTCTTTTTGCCACCTTTTTTCTTTCCTCCCTCCTGAGATGGCTACCATTAGATACAAATATGTATATGTGAGAATTTATATAGAAATATATATACATACATGTATATATATGCATACATATACATATGTGTATGTATGTATATATGCATATCTATGTAAAAACATCCTATACATACTTCTATTTATCAGTTCTTTCTCTGGATTCAGATACTATCTTCCTTCATATATCCTTCATACTTAATTTAGGTACTGTATCAGCAAGCACACTAGCATACTCAGGGTAGCTGCTAGCACAGATTCTTAGATCTGCTTTTCTAAAGGAAAGCAACTCAAAATGGGTTAACAGTCTCACTTTAATCAATCAAACACATATTTATCTAATTCAGCGGGAAAAGTCAGCAACCTGAACTTCAGAGAATCAAACACAAGTTACAAACAAACAGGAAAAAGGATTAGCAGAGGGCTTCCAGCATCTGACCATTATTACATCAATTACCTATTCAGTTACCAGAGAGGGAAGCACCAACATCTGGGTTTTTCAAAGCCAGGGGACTCAACAGCTTCCCAGAGTCTCTTCTGGCCAAATCATACAACTCTTCTCAAAGTGAGCCCCAAACCAAAACCTTACATCAGGGCATATATATAGCCTTCTCCTGGCTTGGAGAATGTCACAGCCTTCTTGACCCACTGCCCAATCATGAAGCTACAAGGCACAGGCATTCCTGGAAAACAAGCCTGGTGCCACAGGCTCCATGTGACCACATTTAGCCTATTAGGGAACAGAGTATACTTTCAAATCTGGGAAGGTTCTCAGTCACGTAGCCACTTTAGCAAAGGGCCGAGGGGCAGGGAAGATCTTCAGATTCCCATAACAGGTACTTATAATAGTTAAAATTACTTAGACACTCAAAGTTCTTCTTAAAATGATATTGCTCTTTACTGTTTACATGTTCTTTGGTTCTGCTCATTTCACTCTTCATTATTTAGTGCAAGTAGATCCATATTTTTCTAATATCGTTGAGCTCATCACTTCTTATAGCACATAGCATTCCATTACATTCATATACCACCGCTTGTTCAGCCATTCTAAGTGTACTATCTAGCAGACTACAGGAAATGTGGAAGTGTAATGGAGAAGAAATGCCATACTCTTATATAGAGATTAAAAATTTGTCTTCACAGAGATGCCAGTAGAAATTATGGTCATAGAAAATTTCCTCAAGAAAGAGAATGTGGAGAGAGAAGAAAAGGTTGAGAGTAGAACTTTGGAGAATGATTCTATAAAAGAAAGAAGAAGAGAAGAAGAGCAAAGGGGTAGAAGGAGCAGTTAAAGGGGTTGTTATAGAATTTGAAAGGAGAAAAAGAAGAAAAATGGGGCCTTATATCAGAACAGAAGGGTTATGGAGGATATTCCTGTATTTGTTTTTTTAGTTTGTGGGCATATTTTCTTTATATTATAAATATTTCTTGGTGGGATTTTGGACTCGGACATGATTCTAAGTTGCCACAGCAAATTGGCTATAATGAATCTGTGTCACAAATTCATTGAATGCTGATTATTTGACTAGAACTTCTGGACCATTGTTTTCCCTTAAGATGTACCTTTGTTGGGGCAGCTAGGTGGCACAGTGAATAGAGCATTGGACCTGGAGTCAGGAGGACCTGAGTTCAAATTTGACCTCAGACACTTCCTAGCAGGGCAAGTCACTTAACCCCAATTGCCCTGCCTTTCCCCCTCCAAAAAATACCAAAAGAAAAGATGTACCTTTGTCAGATCATTGTTTACCTTTGCAGTAAGAAGTTGTAGGACCCTAACATAAAGTTACTAAAATCAAGAGAGAAGAATTTCAAGGAAGAAGTAGTTGAATGACAAATATTGGAGAGATGCAAGAGGGTAAGCAGTATATTGGATTACTGGGATACTCTTGATCAATAGCTTACTGATTTTAGAGAATAGAATTTAGAAAAAAAAGATCATCATATTCTGTGTTTGCAGTTGATCCTGACAATGGTCTTCATGGATAGAAAGAAGAGTAAAGCCGAATTTGAATCCAGAAACTGCATAGAAAAAATCATATGCTTTTGTGTAGTCTGCACAGGCTTTGATTTAGTAAATATGATTAAATGCAATAAATAAAAGAGAAAGAAGAAGTAATTGAGGGCATTTAAATCAACTGAATTAGAAGAGATATTTTCCATGTCTATATACCATGTCTATTACTTAGTTGGAGAAACTGTCCTGGAGAAATTAGCTTTCTTAATCAGATTTTGTAAATTTAAAAAATAGCTCATAGGAAAAGAAAAGAATGAAGTTCCTCTGATGAAGGTCTCTTATCCAGGGTTGACTTTATAAGAACCAGTGATTTTCCCTAATAGATAAATGGTCAATGTATATGGAAGGCAGATTTTAGATGGAGAAATCCAAGTTATCAACCATATTAAAAAATGCTCCTAATCACTGATAATTACAGAAATGCAAATGGAAAGTTCTACCTTATGCCCATCATATTAAAAATAATGACATAAAAGGAAAATTACCATTGCTGGAGTATCTGTGGAAAACAAGCACACCAATGCTCTGTTGGTGAAGTTATAAATTGGGCCAACCATTCTTGGAAGACATCTAGAACTATGTTTCCACAGTTATTAAGGTGTACATGCTCTCTGACCCAATAATACCAATGGCCCAGTAATACCAAGACTGGTATATACCCAAAAGAGACCAAATTAAAAAAAAAAACAGACACACAAATATATACGCACATTTATAGCAATTATCTTTGTTGTAGTAAAGAATAGAAAAATAAGGAATTGCTCATAAATCACAGGCTTCTTGAAGAAATTAACGAATGTAGTGGGATATGTATGTAATGCTATTATGTCATAAGAAATTAAAAGGGGAGCAGGTTTCAAAGAAACCTGGGAAGACTAGCATGAATCAACAGAGTCAAGAAAGCAGGACCAGGGGAGCAATTTGTGCAATAGTAACACTTTAAAGAACAATCACAAAGACTGAAGAACACTAATTATATGAGTGAGCATGATTCCGTATGACTAGTGATGAAGCAGGTCCCTCCTGACACAGAGGTAATGGAGTCAAAATGAAAAAAAATAAGCTATACATTTTTGGATATGACCAGTATGTGAATTATTTTACCTGAGCATGCATATAGGTTACAAGGGGTCTTCTTTTTCTTTCTGGAGAAGAGTAAGAACGAAAGAGACAAGTATAGTATAGCCAAAAGAAAAGAAAAAAAAGGCTATTTTTAAAAAGGCACAGAAAAGAAAAGAAGGTAGCACATAAGGAATCTCAGCTAAGCAGAGTATCTTTGAAAGCCACACGTTGAATTTATTATATAATTATTTAAAAAATTTTATTATGAAGAAAAGCTAGCTATATATAATAGGAGAGATCTTCAGTTTTACATGAATTTTTCTGTTTTACTATGTATATTGAAATCCTCTTTTTATTTAAAGTTTAAGTTCAGAATAAGAAACATAGAAATAAAGTTAATACAGAATAAAGCTAAAATGAAATAAATGAATGTCCATAACTAAAAACTCATGCATTTAATTAGAATCAGAGTTCTGATACAGATGTCTTAGTTTTCTAAAGGCCATTTGCATATAATTACCATATTTCCTGTTGCAGGATTCAATGCATATAAGAAGCAGTGCTTTGCTCAGGGTGGATACATATTTATTTTAAGTGATTTATGGAGTGTCAATTCATTTCAGCACCAAATGAAAGTCTTGTAACAGTTTTACACTCCATTATAAATGGTCTATCTTCATTGCTGATAATAGCCCTATTATTGATCAACTTAGTTACTATTATAGATTTTGTCAATATGCTTCCAGTTAGGGTTTAATCCTTAAGCATACATACTATTTATCTATCTATCTATATATATATCATATCTATTTATCTATCTGTCTATCTATCCATCCATCCACTTTTTGGTCTGTGAGCTACCTTGGTGAACATAGTTCCCTATACTGACAATCACATATGTTTCTCAAGTTTGCACAGATTTTGCCTATATAAACACATACCTTTTATATCTTACTTTGATCTCAATTTATTCAGTAAGCTCAAAAAACAGGTCTTCCTGATGGGGGTGAAATAAAGGAAGAACTGATGTAATTCACTGGTGGTAAACTCTGTTTCCATTAAATCAAGAACAAGTGAGAATTTAGGTTGAATTTAGCGGTGAAGAAATGTGATGGTGGGGAGATGCCAGGTCATGTAGGCTCTGGTGTTGTGATGGCACCATGTAGAGAAGTGGTGGAATGCCTCAGCTATTATGGTCTGAAGTTCTTTAACATCCCTCCAGTCTTATGTGTTGTGCTTGCAACCCCTTGGAGAAAGCAGTAGGGAGCCTGAACTCTCCAGGAGCCTACAAGGTCAAGGTTAAGTCCTCTACTGCTTCAGAGTCCAAACACAGAGTACATCAGAGGAGGGATGTGAACAATATCAGTTTGCTAGAGATTCAGCCAGTTTTATGTTATCTGATATTCTGAAACTCAACCTCCGATCTCTAAGAAAGGTATTCTTGATGGTAGGTACTGGGATGTCATAATAGACTTAGAATGGGATTGCTTTATTTGGAGAGATTTCTAGATCTATTTAAAAATTATGACTTAGCTTTCATTGAGAGCATACATTTCTTTTCCTTGTCCTTTGTTTCCTGTCTCCCAACCTACTTTGAGGGCTAAGTTTACAGAACAATTCATCCAGCAAATCATAGGTTTAGAGCTTGAAGGGACCTTTGGGGCCATTGAGTACAACTCTTATTTGAGGTGATATACAGAGGTTAAGCCACTTGCCCAGAATCCCACAACCAGTATGTGTCTGAGGAAGGATTATAAATTCCTGTTTTCCTGATTACCATTCCAATTTTCAATCCTCTGTGCCACCAATATGCCAATGTTAGTCGTGACATTTTGCCATTTTAATGTGTCTTTCATTGTCAGCAGAGACATATGCACTTAAAAAAATGGATTTGAGAGTTAAACATGTGGATCTCTGATATCAGCTTCATTGTTCCCCCTGGTGGGTATCTCTAGCTGACAGAACACATTCCTTTGACTTCATGTAGGATTCATCTAGCTGAGGGGCTTGCTCATCCAAGAAGGAAGTCTTTATTCTCATTCTATCTAAGCCTGTTGCCTGTGGTCCAATTTGTCCTACCACTGTGACCATCCCAAGCTTTCATATTGTCAAACACAAATGTCAGCACACATAGGGCTTTTCTCAGCCACTGAATAGCTAGAGGCATGGCTGAATTGGAAGCAGGGTAATCCCTTTGGCCTAGCCTGGCACAAGCCTGGATGCTTCCTAGAATAGTGAGAGAAGAAAAGCAGGTTTTTGTTTCCAGGACTCACAGGCAGGTAAGTTGCTGTACCTTCCTAAGCGGAAAGGGAAAAGCAAACATTATCTACAGAATCATTCCTGTGGGAGAGGAGAACACAGTAATTGCTTCCCAAGGTATCTTCCGCAAAGATGTACCTCTAACTTCCCCTAAATAACCTTTTGCCAAAGATTCTATCAGCTCACTGATGAATTCATGTGTATCCACAGGGCCCTACTAGAGAAATAGTGTGCAGCTAACCAGGGACAATCAATAAACAAGTGAAGTAATGTAGACAGCCTGAGAGAAATCCACTTTAGGTCAGGCAATACCTTACACTTAGCATTAGCAGCCATTCTATACACATCAGACTATTTCCCTTTCCAGGGTCCTCTTTTCCAATGTCACTATACACAACACTTTCATATTTGAGACTGGCCAGACAATTGCTGAGTGCTATTTCTTGCATAGAACTTTTCTGGTAGAATCTGTGCTTTCTTAGCAAATTAAAATCATGCAAACTTATTTTCTCTGTACTTTGGAAGCCAAAATTCCCGTAAGAGAAAAAAAAAAAGAAGGGTCTATGTCCTGTCAACCATAGATACCTATCAGAAGTTGTAAATAGTTTAAAATCTCAAGACCTTGCTTTGGAAATCTGCCTGCACTATTACAATAGCCTCTTCATTGCTCTCCCTGTCTCCAAGATTAACCACGTCCATTCTAGTCTTCACACAGCAGCCAAAATAATCTTCCTAAAGTATGGGTCTATCCATGTCACTTCCTTTTTAAATAGACTCAAGAGTCTCCCTATAACTTCTAGCATAACACACAAGTTCCTGCTTATTGCATTTCAATCCTTTTACAGCCTGATTCCAGAATGCCTTTAAAAATTTATCACACATTATTCCCCTTCATGAATAATATTTTCAAGTGAAATTATCTTTCTTGATGTTCCTTCCTCAAACCACACTCTAACTCCCAACTCTTTATCTTTGTATGGGTTATCTACTTCCATACCTAGAATGCAGCCTTTCTCATTTTAGAATCCTTTTAGAATTCTTCTAGAATCCACCATTACTTTGAACATTCAGTACAAATGTCCCTCCCAACTAGAGTCTTCCCCCCCTCCCAAATTCTTTTTTATATACTTACATGTGCAAATTTTGTTTCCTTTGATAGAATAGAAACTTCTTGAGTCAGGAACAGTTTTGTTTTTCTCTCTATCTCCAGCAACCAGAAGAAGAGTGCTTGGTCTACAGTGGGCACTTAGTAATTGTTTATTGATTTGGATTTATGCCATTTATGATATTTTTAAAAACTACTGGTATCTATAACTAGTTATAAGCCACTTTGAAAAGTGAAAAACCGCATGGTTGAATTGCTGTATGAAGTCTCTCTGGCAATGACAAAGCAACTTGGTAAACTCTAACCCCTAACCCTAACCCCTCAAAGTTAACTATTACTACCCTCTTTTTTTGGGGGGGGTTCAATTAGTTTACTTCCTATTATTTATTTATTTCTTATAAATTAATTAATAAATTTTCTTGTTTACATCATTCATTTCCACGAGATTCTGAGTAACAAATTTTCTACCCATCTTTCCCCTACTCAGCACCTCAAAACAGCCATTCCACTGTATAACCCCTCCCCCAATCTGCTCTCTCCTATGCCCCCCCCCCCAAAGTTCTGGTAGGGCAGAATGGATCTCCTTACCACAGTGCCTGTATATCTTAATTCCCAGTTGGATGTAGATAATAATAATAATAATAATAATAATAATAATAATAATAATAATAATAATATATATATTAACATTTGATTATAGAACTTTTCTAGATTCTTTCCCTTCCCTTCGTCACCCATCCCCACTGGAAAGAGAAGCAATTAAATACAGGCTGTACATGTGTAATTACCCAGAACATCTCCACAGAGGGCATATTGTGAGAGGCTGATTATATGTCCTTCCTTCCTATCCTACCCTCACTCCCTCGTTCTATTCTCTACCCTGTCTCTGTCCTTGTCCCTTTATAGAAATGTGTACTTCCAGCAACCCTCCCCCTAACCCTGCTCTCCCCTCCACCATCCCATCTCTCATCCTCACCCCCCCTACTCTCCTGTGTGGCAAGATACCCAGTTTGGAGTTTATGTTATTCCTTCCCTGAGCCAAATTCAATGAGAGTAAGGTTGACCTTTTCCCTTTTGCCTTCCTGTTCTTCCCCTCCATTCTAAGAATTATCCCTTGCTTCTTCTATATGAGATGATTAGCCCCATTCTGTCTCTCCCTGTCTCCTCTCATTCTAATCCTCTCCCACCTCAGAATTTCACCTTTTAGAGTATTGTCCCTTCTTATTCAACTGATCCTGTGCCCTCTATGTACTCATATATACAGATACTCAGATATTTGTTCATAAGCATATATAATAAACCCTCCTATATAGACATATGTGTATGTATACATATATATACATTTGTATTCCCTTCACCTATCCTCATACTGAGAAAAGTTTCACAAGTTACAATTATCATTTTTCCATGTTGGCATGTAAATAGTTCAACTTTGATAAGATCCTTATGATTTCTTTTCCATGTTTACCTTCTCATGCTTCTTGTATCTGAGTATCAAATTTTCTTTTCAGTTCTGGTTTTTTCAGCAAGAATGTTTGAAAGTCCTCCACCTCACTGAATGAC
>CM053580.1:250419047-250466063 GCA_028627135.1 Pseudochirops cupreus
ATATATATATATATATATAATTACTATTAACTACATGCAACTGGGAATTAAGATATACAGGCATTGGGGTAGGGAGACCCATCTTGCCCTACCAGAAAGTCAGAGGGGCAATGGGGGAGGACATAGGAGAGGGCAGATTGCGGGAGGGGATATACAGTGGGATAGCTGTTTTGAGGTGGTTGGTAGGAGAAAATTTGTAATTCAAAATCTCATGGAAATGAGTGATGTAAACAAGAAAATAAATAAATTTATTTTTTTAAAATAAATTAAATTAAAATAAATGAACATATATCAATTTTATTACACGAGTATAGGCTTTTAACATTTGAAATTTTAACATCTGAAGAACACAATAGATTTACAAACCAGAGAGACATATAAAAGCAATGGCCATAGCCATAAATATTGAGATATGATCATGAGATCACTCCAGAAAAATTTTAAATTATCATGTGGCTAGAAAAAAATGTCTTCTCTCAGGAATGGTCCTCTTGGCAAGGCTTTCATGCTTTCAACTCGGTGACTTAAAAAATCCCATCCTTCTATGAGATTCCATGGTTTTACATGGAATGTAAAGTCAAGCTGTGAAACAGAGATACTGGATCCAAATCTCTTCCCTGAATTTAGAAATATATGCTCAGTATATACAGCTATAGATATATAGATATAGATATATACACACCTCAAATTGAAACCCTCTAGTACTATATACAGCATAATTCCCTTTTGATGATATAATCAGCAAAACATAATCACATTTTGGTAACAGGCTATTACTCCCCCATTCTCACCCTATTTCAGTACACAATTCAAACATTACCACCTATAAGAAATCATCTCCAATCCTACTAACAAGTACTAATATAATCTAATCTTATGTTATACTACACACACACACACACACACACACACACACAATATTGTTCTTTTCCGATGCTGCCTCATCTTGGACTAAATAACTATTTGTATATGTGTCTCATCTATCTTATTAAACTATAAACTATCACAGGGATCATGTCTGATTCATCCTTGTAATCCCTATATGTCATATATATTAAGGTGTGTGTGTGTGTGTGTGTACATCTATCTATAGCTAAATTTGCCTAATTAGATAATGAATTTAAAGAATTGGTACCCTATTTAGCAGATAATCTTACTTTGAGGGTTATTATGCACATGAATGACTGAAGAGATAGGAATGATTAAGTTTAAAATCAAGTGAATCTAATAAAATAAAAAGAGTAGTGGAGAGATAGTCTGATTTAGGAAGACTTGGGTTTCAGTATGCCTTTGACAATTACTAGCTCTGTAACGCAGGGCAAATCATTTAACTTAGTGTCCCCAGATAATTCTCCAAGAAAATAAGGCACAAAGAAGTTGTTGATCTGCATTGGAAGAAGTATATTCCTTTTTTGGAAGCCCCCATACCAATGACATGACAAGTCAGGACCAAAACAATCCAAAAAAAGTAACTTCCATAAAGACAAGTCGATATGTTTGATGATTCAAAATGCCTTTCGGTTAAAAACATCATCGTGAATGATGATTCCAAATGTGAAGGAGGGCAAGTGTATTTTGCTTTTAGTTTCTCGTCTTAAAAATGGCATAATGTACATGTTGTTAATGTAGTTAATTGATATAGTTATTAATGTAATTAGATTTTCTGCAACCTAAAACCAATGTGTTGAGAGAAGAAAGACCTAAAAGAATTGATTTTAGTAGATTATAATGCTAGAAATCAACTCATCCTTCCCTTTGTTTTCTCCTGCTTGCTCACCTGAATATTCTGTAGTGTTCTGTAATAAATATGTGATTAATGGTCATCCGTATTGCATTGTGGCAAATATTACCATGTGCCAGTTCAGTTCCTCAAACAATTCGTCAGCAATCTCACTAACAAAATTACTTTAGTAATTTGAATTTTCATTGGCTCAATCTAAAAAGAAATCAATCATAGTTACTTGGCCCAGATTTCGCTACCACACTGTAGAAAGCAAATGACCTTTAAAAGTTCATACTAAAGCTAGACTTGTAAATATTTGCCAAGTGAGATACTTTACTTTAAGTTGACAGTAAAACCATAATGCTTAATACAAATCCTAGTTCTAGTTCATCTCAAATACAACCTCATCCCTCTGCACACCCAAAAATGTTTAAAATGGAAAAGTTACTACTATTGAGCTTCTTCAGAACCTTCCAAACAAAATTATAAATATCCAGTTTATAAATTACTTGCCATTGCTTAATATAACAAAAAAATTCTTATAGAATTTAGAATAGAAAAAGCATTAAATATATATCAAAAAAGTAGCCTCTTGTAGGTCAATTACTGGGAACTATGGGATCTATGAATAGTTGTATCTCTAAATACAGAACCCTAAGGCATTGGTTTCGATGTGGAAGCAGCACTTCTTTCCAAGGGCAAACCTCCCTTTCCATCTTTTCCAGAAAATTTCTTTCTTTCTCTCCCTCTCCCTCTCTTTCTTTCTCTCTCTTTCCCTCTCCCTCTCCCTCTTTCTCCTACAAGGACACACATTATTCTCTCATCCTCAAAAATAAAAATAATGAAATCAATAAATCCCACTATCCCCATTGGCTATGGTCCTATAACTTTCCTCCCTTTCTCAGCTCATCTCCTTTGAAGAGCTGTCTAGTTTCATTGACTCTGTCCTCTCTCTCTCATCAACCCTTTCAAACTGGTTTCTTACCTCATCACTTAAGGAACTAGGTTCTTCAAAATTACCAACATTCCCTTAATACAAACTAAAATGACCCTTTTACAATCCTCAGTTATCCTTCTTGACATGACTCCTACATTTGACACTGTTGATCACCCTTTCCTTGTGAACACTCTCTTTTTGTGTTTTTATATCACTATTCTTTTATGGCTCTTTTCCTAGCTCTCTGACCATTCATTTTCAGTCACCTTTGTGATATCTTTGTTCATATCACTCTCCCAATAGTTGGTATATCCCAAGGCTCTTCTCTTGATTTCAGTTTCCTGAACTGAATTGAACTGAGGCCCTGAACATCTTCATGGAGCTTAAAGTCTAGTAAATAACTGTACCATGCTGATATCTATACAAAGACAACTATAGTATACGTTAATGATGTTGGAGATGAATGAACAACAAAGTGATTCGTGATGTCTGAGAGGGAGAAGGAGGACTTCCTTTCTGGGTTAGGAAGCTTAGAAAGTGGGCAATAGAAAGTATCTACATACATAGATGTATACATGTACAGTCAGGATGTTAGTAATTGTTCTCACACATACTCTTTGATTTGTTGACCTTGACTTCCTATGGTTCCATAAGCAACACATTCCATCTTTTGGCTCCAGGTATTTTCTCTGGCTGGCTGTCAGGCTTGGAATGTTCTTTCTCCTCCTCTCTGACTACTGACTTCCCTGGATTCTTTTAAATCTCAAATAAAATTCCACATTCTATAGGAAGCCTTCTTTAATCTCTCAATTTCACTGATTTCCCTCTTTTAATTGTTTCCTATGCATATAGCTTGTTTTGTATATATTTGTACATTGTCTTTACCATTAGATTGTAAGCTCCTTCCTCAATTGATAAGTGGTCAGAGTATATGAACAGTTTTCCAGTGAAGAAATCAAAACAATTTATAGTTATATAAATTGTTCTAATTCATTATTGATTAGAGAAATGAAGATTAAAACAACTTTGGGATATCATTTTACACCAATCAGATGGATTAAAGTGATTGAAGTGAAAAGTAGCAAAGGTTGAAGAAGATGCGGAAAAATTGGGACGTTAACTCATTAATGGAGGAATTATGAACTGATTCATCAACCACTTTGGAGTGCAATTTGGAACTATGCCCAAAGAGTTATTAAACTACCTATATATCCTTTGCCCCAACAATACAACTACTTGATCTATTTCCAAAGATGATTAGGGGAAAAGGAAAAGAACCTATTTGTTCTTTAATACTTATAGCATCATCAGTTGGAGAATAGCTGAACAAGTAGTGGTATGTGAATGTAATAGAATACTACTGTGCTATAAGAAATGAGTTTGGGGTCACTAGGTGGTGCAGTGGATAGAGTACCAGCCCTGGAGAGAGTTCAAATCTTCTTCAGACACATACTAGCTGTGTGACCCTAGGCAAGTCACTTAACCCCAATTGCCTTAGCCAAAAAAAAAAAAGAAGAAAAAAGAAAGAATGATGAGCTCAATGATTTTAGAAAAAAAAAAACAGACTTACATGAAAAAAGAAGAGCAAAATGAGCAGAACCAAGAGAACATTGTACACAATAAAAACAATGTTTTAAGAATGACACTGAGCAAAAAGGTTATTTTATTTATTATAAACAATTATAAAGGGCATATAAAGAAAGATACTATCTGCTTCCAGAGAAAGAAATGATAAATAGAAGTAGATATAGAATAGATTTATATATATATATATACCTATTTGTGTTTAATAGTAACCATCTCTAGAGTGGGGAAGAAAGAGGCAAAAAAGGAAGAAAAATAAAAATTTGCATAATTTTGTCGTATATTTGAAAGGAATAGCAAGTTGTGCATAGCAGATTTGCAGTTTCATGTGCAAATTATCTTTTTTATTGTGCTCTGTTATGAAAATGCTTGTTTTATTCCAGAATTAAAAATAAAATAAATTTTATTTTTTTTAATTGTAGGCTCCTTTAGGGTAAGGAGTGTCTGTTGCCTCTTTTTGTATTTCCAATACATAGCACAGTGCCTGGCACATAATTAGTATTTATTGAATTATAAATTTTGCATTGATAGCCCCTATAACCAATAAGATATTATCAAGCAAGAAGTGAATTTCGAAAGATCCTTTTCTGTATTTTCTTACTCACAGCAATGAATCTCTCACTATCAGGAGAGATAACTCCTTATTTTCTCCTTGGATAATCTGTAAGGATGACATTTCAAAATCATACTTATTATATATTTATTACCTGATCATTAAAAATATACAAATATGATATATACATACAGATTTTCTATTGAAATAATTATGCATATATGTCATTACTAGTTATTGATGGTCCTATTTTATATGGATAAATATTTAAACTCTTGTGCTTATTGTACTATACATCAGTAACAGGCAAAGGGAAAAACATATTTGCAACATGGTATACTTTATTGCTACAAAAATTACTCCCCCTTTCAAAAATATTGCAGCTTACAGCTATTGAAAATCAAGAGGAACAAAATGAACATAAGAATTCTTGAGGAATCAAGACACTAACTTTAGGCAGCTATTCATATTTCTGCTATCTCCCCTGATTGAAATTGAGCTTCTTAAGGGAGGGAGTGCTTTGTTTGTTTGTTTTTCTTTGTATTCCATGCACTCAGCATAAAACCTGGAACCTAGTGGTTATTGACAGCATGATTTGGTGGAGAATATGCTGGGCTGGGACTCAGAAAGACTTGGGTTCAAATCCTGCTGCTAATTTCTAGCTAGATGAAAAGTATTTTTCTTATCTGCAAGATAGTCTGTTAGTCAATCAACAAACACTTGCTATACCATGATTTCTCCAACTTTTTGGTCTCAGGAGCCATTTAGCCTCTTCAGAATTTTCAAGGACCAAGATATCTATCAATATTTACTGCAATAGAAATGAAAATTTTTACTTTAAAATATTATTTAGTAAAATTTTTAAAATAATAAACCCATCACATGTCAATATACTTTTAATGAAATGTAATTATATTTTCAAGCATTTTGAGGCATTATTTTACATATTTTTATAAATTTCTTTAATGTCTGTCTTAGTAGAAGAAGGCTGTATATCATATCTGCTTCTGATATCAATCTTCTGTGATATGTTGTTTTAGTTAATATGTGAAGAAAATTCTGCCTCACAATGATGTGTAGTCGGAGAAGGAAGGAATATTTTAATACACAAATAGCATCCTGGTATCATGAAAATCATTTTGACATCAGAGACCTCCTAAAATGGTCTCAGAGATCCCCATGGCCTTCAGCATATTAATAATGGACAAAATATACCTTAACCTTACTGCCACTACCAACTTAGCACCACTAATCCTGTCAATCAGTATCCCCTACTTTTGGTCCTTTTCTTTCCTGTTCTCTCTGCTACATATGTAATCTTTCAGCCTGGTATAGTAGGTGAAGTTTTAGACTTGGATTCAGGACAAAGTAGGTTCCAGTCCTACCACTGATACTTACTAGCTATGTGAATATGGGAAAGTCACTTAAAATATCTGAGACTGAGTTTCTTCATTTATAAAATGCAAGCTATAAAATTCTACCTAGCACACAGAATTATTATGGTCCAATGAGATAATGTATATAATCAATTTTTCAAAACCTTAAAGCATTATGTAATTTTAAATAATTATTGTTATTATTTCTAATCTTGTGTTATAATAGGAGTACAGTAACCTGGGTATAGCTTCAGGAATTCAGTATAAAAAGTGCCTGACTTCACCCTCCCCTTCCATTCCTCAGTCTCCATTCTCTGTGTCCTGAACCTTATATGTGAATGTATGCTAAGACTTCATATTTGGCTCCTTTCTGTATATAAATTCTCTCTGTGGGTGGCCCCATCAGCTCCTTGGGGTTCAGTGATCATATCTATGTAGATGACTCTTAAATCTATATGCCATGTTCTAGCTTCTCTACTGAACTCTAGTCCTGCATCACCAACTGTCTGTTGGACACTCACTGAAAATCCCACAGGTATCTTAATTTTATTTGCTCCAATATAGAACTGATTCTCTTTCCCTCCAAAAGGTGCCTCTTTTCTCAACTCCCTAGTTTCTCTTAAGGTGATTATTAGTCTTCCCATGACCCAGGT
Organism: Pseudochirops cupreus; assembly: GCA_028627135.1. NCBI lineage: Eukaryota > Metazoa > Chordata > Mammalia > Diprotodontia > Pseudocheiridae > Pseudochirops > Pseudochirops cupreus. The sequence continues at coordinate 250,425,874 of CM053580.1, forward strand.
TTGCAAGCTCAGAAACATCACTTTTTCTCCCACCTTCCATCTCCAATTAATTGTTTTTGTTTTTGTTTTGTTTTCTTGGGGGGGCGGGGGGGTGGTTGTCAAGGCAACCTCCACGATACCTCTGACTTGTAATCCTTAATCTTCTCACTCAACTCAGATAGCTACCGTCCTGGTTCCAATCCTTGTTATCCCCTCCTAAATCTTGCCTTTCTGCCTTGATTCTTTCCTTTCTCTAATTCTTTCTCCAGTCAGATGCTGTGTTGATATTCCTAAAGCAGAGGTCTGGTCATACTAAAAGAATTCTAGTTGATCTCCCCAGCTACTTGTACACACCCCACCTGACCCAGTTACTTGTATTCACTTACATGTGTACTTTGTTGATTTCCTCATGGGTTACTAACACCTTATAGAATGATGGTGTTGGATCTCTTCTCTTTGCTCTGGACATGGCTGGTAGTGTTAACAGATAAGAAATTAGTCCCTAGATTCAACAGCTGAACCCATCCAAAGGAACTCTTCTCCAATCTTCATAATTGTCATCAGCAGGATTTATTCTATCTTCTTCCCTCACATAAGAGAATAAGAAGCAGCCATATTCCACATTAAGGATAATCTCTGCCAGGGCCCTTGAATACACTATTTTATACTATCTGTCCAGGACTTTACTCCAGCAACCATACCTCTCTTTCTTTTGCATCTTCAGTCTCTCAATATCTGGTGGCTCCTTGACTACAAACATGTTGGAACATTCCTACTTCCATAGATTCCTTCCTTTTGATCTTCTCTTTTCTACATTACCAACTTTTTTTTTATGGATTCACCCATTTCTTCATCACTCATTTCCACCCCAATCCATTATAATCTGACATGAACCTGTACCAGTATAGTGATATTTATTGTTCTCTCCAAGGTCACCAATGACTTCTTAAACACTAGATAGACTGACTTTTTGTCATATGCTCTGACCTCTCTTCAACTTCTGAGTCTATCGTCCTTTCTTGGTCTCAGAGGTATTTCTTGTTCTTTGTTCTTCAGTTTAGCTGACTACTCTTTAAATATTTCTTCCTTTTCATATTTTTCTTTTCTTTTTCAAAGTGATCTTGCCATTGATCCTCTTCTCATTGATCTTTAAACTCTCTCATGGCAATTTATGGTTTCAGCTATCAATCTCTATGTAGAAGAATCCCAAATTTGTATTTTCAATTTTAATCTCTATTCCAAGGTCTAGAACTGTAACTGTAATTGCTTATAAGACTTCTCCACCATAATCTTTCATCAGTACCCCAAATTGAATGTGTTCAAAACCAAGCTCATTACCCTCTTACTTTGCTATTTCCATTAAAAATGTTTTAAAAAAACAAAAAACAAGTGTGATGTTAGACTCTCCTCACTCACCTCTCAGCTCCAGTTGGTTACAAGGTTATGTTCATTCTTCTACTCAAATATCTATTGTATCTGTTCTCTTCTCTCTTTTCTTATTTCATCATCTAAGTGGCCTTCATTACTACCTACATAGATTATTTTAATAGGTTTCTAAGAGGCTTTCCTGCCTTCACTCTCAGTCAGTTGCCTATGATAGATTTAGTCAAATCATTCCTTTTCCCAAAGATTCTTCAGTGTCTTCCTTTTGCCTGTTGAATATTGCTCACGCCCCACTGCCTAGCATTCAGGGGCCCACAGAATCCTGTACAACCCTAATTTTTTAGAGATAACTAATATATAGCCCTGTTGAATGTTCTACACTCCAGCCAAACTTGTACATTCCATCTCCAAACATGTCATGTGCTTTTCCTACTTTTGTTCATACTATTCTCTATGCTTTCACTACTTCCCTCCTGTACTTACTTATTGAACCTTAAACACTTAATAAGACCCAGTAAGTCATGATCAAATATTTATTAAACTGACCTCATATCAGAAGACCTAATTCAAGACATGTATCTGCCATTAATTAGTCTTGTAACTTTCAATAAGTCTTTAATCTCACTTGGGTTCAGTTTCTTCATCTATAAAATAGGGATAAATTCATCTTCTACTAACCACACTAATTTGTTGTAAGGAAAACAGTTACAGGAAATTGTGAGAGGAAAAGTACTAAATCTTACATAAATGTGTTATTGATGTTTTAATTTATTTCTGAAACCCTTGGCCTCATCATTACTAAGCTATTCTTTGTCCCATTTCCCTATGGCCCTGATTTCTTTGGGGCTAAGCTAATTCATATTACCACGTTAAAAGGGGTTAATATATTCCTTCTCCTATATATACACAATAGTCACAAATTTGCGTTACATGACAGGATGAACACAGCTTTGATAAATGAGTATTTGGGGAGCCATGCAAGTTATAACATATGGCAAAGTGTTTTTTCAATCTGGTCCTGTACCCCATATATTCATTCTTAGAGCAAATATATTTTAGATCTCCATGTTATTTTCAGAGCTTGTCTTGAAGAGGGATTCATATAGCCATTAACAATGTTATGTGATCACATAGAGTCCCCTAAAACAGTAGTCTGCAAATGTTTTTGAGTGAGTTTCCCTTTCAATTAAAAAAAAAGCACATAATCTAACACATATATATTTAATTATTTATAGTTTATGTACATGTCCTGCTATATATAAAGAGACATATTATAAAACCTACCAAAAAAAGAAAAAAATTTAAAGATGCTAATATTTGATGCTATAGTCAATAGTGAACCTCTTGCAGCTTAAGCAAGCCACTTGGGCAGATAGATAGATAGATAGATAGATAGATAGATAGATAGATAGATAGATAGATAGATGATAGATAGATGATAGATAGACACATGCATACATACATATTTATATATATGGGGTATGTGTGTGTGTGTGTGTGTGTGTGTGTGTGTGTGTGTGTGTGTGTGTGTAAAATAGACTGTAGAAGGGAGGTACTTGAGGCAGGAAGAATTAGGAGACTATTTCAATATGCCAAATAATGAGTGATGAGGACCTGAATTTGGGTCGTGGCTTATATGAGCAGAGAAAAGGAGGCATAAATGAAGACACTGAAATAGAATTAACAAGATTTAGAAACTAATTAGATGTATGAGGGATAGAGAAAATAAAGACTTAAAGATGATATGACAATTGGGAAAATCTGAATTACTGGAAGGATGGTGGTTCCTTTGAATGGGACCTTTAGAAGAGGAGTAAGTGGTTTTTTGGAGGGAGATAATGTAATGAGGTCATAATGATTATCTCTTTACTGTTTACATTGAAGCAACTGTTTTGTTTTTCTGTACCACTGGTAATTAAAATGTGGATTCTTTCAACAAACCATATTCTTTATTTTTCAAAATACATTATGAAAGCAAAATGCAGCTTAAAATGGGGGTAAAATGTACTGTATTTCATAAAATGATGTGGAGTAAGACCCATAAAATAGTCCATTTTTTTGTAGCAAAACAAAGGAGTCCTGAGGGATGGTAGACAATGATATACCCACCTTGTAAGCATTCAATTTACCATTAAATCTCATGAATATGGAATAGACCCTGGGTAGAGCTTTTATCACAAAGTGTCCTTTAGTATGTATTTTAAACGGAACTGAAATGAACTATTGCATAAAAGGCTGACTTTGCTTTACAGCAGATAGGTCCAGGAATTTGCCTTTAGCTCTGTCTACTTTGTTTCAGAAAATAAAACACAAAACAAAACGAAAATTTCTTAACAAAAACTTCCTAGAAAAGGAGGCTGTCTATAAGTGGAATGGCTTGCCTTGGATGTAACTTTTGAGAAGGCTTTTTTCTTCCTAGAGATCTTCAAACAGTGACTAGATGGCCACTTATTAAGCAAGGTATATGCTTAATAATTCTTTTGAATATGGGTTGGATTACATAGTACATAGCCACTGTAATACCCTCTGGTTTTGTAGTTCTGTGATTCTATACCTTTTTAAAATGGTATTTTATTTTTTCCCTATTACATGTCCAAGCAATTTTTTGCTTATATTTTAATAAGATTTTGAGTTCCAAATTTTTCCTCTTCCCTCCCTCCCTTTTGCATGTACTATGATGTAAACCTATTTCCATATTATTCATAGTTGTGAAAGGAGAAACAGATCAAAGGGAGAAGTGCACACAAAAAACCGAATAAAGTAAGTGAAAAAAAAATAGTATGCATAGGTCTGCATTGAGAGTCAATCTATTCTTTATCTGTATGTGCACAGATAGTATTTTCCTTTCAGAGTCTTTTGTCTTTGTCTTGCTGAGAAGAGCTGAGTCATTCATAGTTGATCATCACACAATATTGCTGATATTGTATAAAATGTTTCCTGATTCTGTTCGCTTCACTTTGCATCAATTCGTACAAGTCTTTCTAGGTTTTACTAAAATCTATGTGCCCATCATTTTTTCTTGCACAATAGTATTTTATTACATTCATATACCACTACTTGCTCAGCCATTCCCCAATCTATGGGCATCGCCTCAATTTCTAATATTTTTGCCACCAGGAAAAGGGCTACCATTATTATTTTTATGCATGTAGGTCCCTTTTCCCTTTTTTGTGATCTCTTTGGGATACAGACCTAGTAGTGGTATTTCTGAATCAAAGGGCATGCAAAATTTGGTTACCCTTTGAGCATAGTTCCAAATTGCTCTATAGAATGGTTGGGTCAGTTCACAACTCCACCAACAGTGCATTTTTCCAACATCCTCTCCAACATTTATCATTTTCCTTTTTTTGTCATATTAGCCAATCTGATAGCTATGAGGTGGTCCCTCAGAGTTGTTTTGATTTGCATTTCTCTAATAAAAAGTGATTTAGAGCAGGGCTTATTAAACTGTATCTACTCAACCTCTTTTTGTCTGAGAAATTTTTATACAACCTTGGGTATATAAAATAGGTATACAAATTAAATGTTTACTGAAAATAAATTATAAAGAATTTTATTTTAAAACAATTCTTTGATATACATATAATTTTACCATTTATTAAAGACAAAAGCAAATTTGCATACTGAGATAGATATGCTTGTTTATTTTTACATAAAGAATTAAATCTTGTCAGAATATTTGATACAGCAGGATGTAGAATATCATCAACATTTTTCAGAGTTGATCAATATTTTGATTTTATAATCATCAATGCTGAGAAAACTGCTTTGCATAATAGATAGTAGACAATGGCAGAAGTATGTTTAGGATCATTTCAGAAATTGTTGAAAATTTTTCTAATCCCAAGCCAAAATTCATTTAGTGATTTTTTTTTAATATTAGGAAGCTCAAGTTTTAAACTTGTGTCACTTGATAAGTTGACAAATTCTTCTTGAACTTTTAATGGTAGATGATTGATGATTTTTTTTTATTTGAATTGAGTATGGCTTATGAACTCAACTACATTTTTTAGAATAAAATTTGAAGGGAAGTATTTCTGAAACTGTGTCTCCAGGCACTTCAGATGATCAATTATAACTCTTACTTTAAATCTTTGGGAAAGTTATTTTCAATTATGAAATCAAATATAGCTGTAAACATTTTTTTAAAACCCACAATTTCCCATATGTTAACTTTTTAGTAAGATTTTGAATTATATATTTTAACATAAATATATTTTAGAAATTTCCCTTTAAGTGACATATTTAAATCATTGAGTTTTTGAGTAATATCCGACAAATAACACGGTTTTGAAAGTCACAAGTCATTATGGAAAAAAATTAACAAAATCAGATTTCTCAGTCAAAAATGTAACAGCTTCATCTTTCAATTTCATTATTCTGCTTAAACTTCACCCTCTTGAGAACCACCTTCCCTCTGCAAGTACTAATAAACTTTTGTAATTGGAGTTCATTTTTTTCCAAAGGTTTGAAAACAAACTATAAAGGGTATGGTTTTTAATGAAGTTAATGATTTTGATAGTGTCACAAAGTATAACATCTTACTCTGGTGATATTTTTTTTTTACTATGAGTGCCTCCTGATGGATCATGCAGTGAGTAACAGTGGTATGTTAATTGCCACCAGCTTTAATTTTTGTTATAAATCCAACATTCTCTCCCACCATTGCTCCAGCACCATTGTACAGAGTCCAATGCAGTTTTTCCATTGTAAACCTTCATTTGTGAAAAACTCATCAACTTTTAAGATAAATATCCTCTCCTCTTGTGTGCCCTTCCAAAGGACAACAAAACAGTAATTCCTCATATATGCTTCCTTCATAAATGTATCTTCTATAAAGTAACAACTGTGTCATGTTAGAAATGTCAGTTGTTTCATGTGAGTTGTAAACTTTGGGCTGCCCTTAAGCCTGGTAATGAGTTGCTGGACTTGGTCATTACAGATTTCAGAAATTCTTTTAGAAACAGTATCATTTGCAAGGAAATACTTTTCATTAACAATAAGAAATTTCTCAAAACATTGTTTTACTTTATTGGAAGATTTTTAAAAGTCATTCAAAATATTCCTTTGGTTCATTGCTGTCTACTGCATGCTTGGTATTAAGAGATAGTTTTAGTTTCACTGATTTCATGCTCTCTGCAGCCAAAACTTCATGACAAATTAAACCAAGAGGTTTTTCCACACCATCATCATTATTAGAAATAAATTCATATTGCAAAAATTATTTGACATACTTTCTTTTTCTTGTCAATTGAGGTGGATTCCAACCTAATAGTAGACTCTGCCACATTGTTATCAGTAGTTTTACTTCTTCAGTCTAAATTTACCTACTTATCCATAATCAAAAAATATTTTATCTTAAAATATAAATGCTAATAATTTCTCAAATACTGGCTTTAGCTTATTAAATTACATTTGATTTTACTTAATTTATAAGATCGATGTTTACAATTATACACACATACAGCAGTGATGGTGGACAAATATTTTTAAAGGGCTTTTGTCTTGACTTGCTGCAATTAAATACTTATATTTCTGTAAAAGAAGAAGACAATAGCAATTTTAAAAATCAATCATTCCAACATAATCCAAAGATACACTAACCTAATAGTTACATGCTGAGAAATGAGGGTAGAAAAATATTAAAGTCTTTATTTTCATAATTGAACTATTATATTTCTGTAAGAGCAGAAAATGTTGTATGTACAGTAAAACAGAACAAAAAAAACCCCACTGCAACCCATAAAATAACAATGATCTCAAATCTGAACCAAGATATTTCTGGCAGTGTTCATTGGCATTACGCGGCATGACAGCATGAGCAGTGCAAAGTGTGCATGTTATATGTTCAGAAGCAAGGCTTCAGTAAAGTCACATGATGTAACATGTGCAGTTGCTCCCAGAAACATCTCAGATTCATTATGCATTTGATTTTGAATTAATTTTTGATCACTACACATTCAGAAACCTTTTACTGTTGCCAAATATCTTGTGAACCCCACATTCAGTTACACGACCCCATATGGGATCACACTCCACAGTTGAAGAAGTGCTGGTTTGGAGCACATCTTCGTATGACTATAGATAACTCTGATTTCTTCATCTGAAAACTGCCTGCACATATCCTTTCGCCATTTACCCGTGGTGAATGGCTTGTATTCTTATACATTTGACTCCAGTCTCTATATATTTGACAAATTGAGGCCTTTATCCAAGACACTTGCTATAAAGATTGTTTCCCAGCTTTCTGCTTTCCTTCTAATCTTGGTTGCATTGATTTTGTTTGTGCAAAAGCTTTTCAATTTAATATAATAAAAATTACCTATTTTATATTGCATAATGCTCTCTATCTCTTGTTTGGTCATAAACATATAACTCGCTTAATACTGCAAGTGGCCAGAAAGAAACAATTCAAATATCTGGGAGCCTCAATATTACACAGGACTTAGTAGTTGCAACATCAAAGTATCCAAGGTCATGGAACATAATATTCCAGAAGGCAAAGGAACTAGGACTGCAACCAAGAATCACCTACCCAGTGAAACTAAGTATAATATACTCCAAGGTAAAAACAAAAAATGATCAATCGATTAAATAAAAGAATTTCAAACTTTCATAAGGAGAAGACCAGACTTGAATAAAAACTTTGATCTCCAATATCAAGACACAAAAGAAGCTTTAGAAGGGGAAAAGAGAAAAAAGAAAAGAAAAGAAAACAAGGAATTCAAGCATTTGTATGTTACCACTTGATGCATATGTGTTTAGTATTGATGTTATTTCATTGTCTATTGTACCTTTTAGCAAGATGTAGTTTCCTCCCTTATCTCTTTTAATTAAGTCTATTTTGCTTTTGCTTTTTTCTGAGATCAGGATTGCTACCCCTGCTTTTTTTTTTTTTAACTTCAGCTGAAGCATAATAGATTTGGCTTCAGTCCCTCCCTTATCTTTGCTTTGTTAGGTCTGTGTCTCTCTACTTCAGGTGTGTTTCTTATACACAACATATTGTAGGATTCTGATTTTTGATCTGTTCTGCTATCCATTTCTTTTTTATGGGAGATTTCATCCCATTCACATTCATATGTATGATTATTAGCTGTTTATTTTCCTTCAGCTTATTTTTCCTCCTGTTTGCCCTCTCTCTCCTTTTACACTTTGCCTCCTTGACAGAGTTTTGCTTCTCTCTACTACCTCCCCTGATCTATTCTCTCTTCTCTCATGTCCTCTTTCCCCCTATCTTTACTTAATCTCCTCTCCTCCTACTTTCCTGCCAGGTAAGGTAGATTTCTACATTCAACTGATTGTGTATATTATTCCCTCTTTAAGTAAATACTGATGAAAGTAAGGTTCAAGTGATGCCCATCACTCACCCTCCCATCTTCTCCTCCACTGTAATAGGGTTTTTGCAACTTTTCATGTGAAATAATTTATCTCATTCTACCTGTCCCTTTTTTCTACACTCAGTGCACTCCTCTTTTTTATCCGGTCATTTTTTTGTGTCATTTCCTCAAATTCACCTTATACCCATACCCTTTGTCTATGTGTATTACTTCTAGCTGTACTATTAGGGGTAAAATTTTTAAGAATTATAACTATCATCTTCCCATTATGCTTAATTTTGCTGGATAGGTGATTCTTGGTTGTCGTCCTAACTCCTTTGCCTTCTAGAATATCATGCTCTATGACCTTGGGTACTATAATGTTGCAGCTGCTAAATCCTGTGTAATCTTGATTGTGGATCCCCAGTATTTGAATTATTAACTTCTAGCCACTTGCAGTATTTTTTCCTTGACCTCATAGTTCCATAATTTAGCTATAATGTTTCTTGGAGTTTTTATTTTGGTATTTCTTTCCTGAGGTTATCAATGGATTCTTTCAATGCCTATTTTACCCTCTAGCTCCAGGATATCAGGTCAGCCTTCCTTCATAATTTCATGAAAGATGCTGTCCAAGTCCTCTTTTTGATTATGGCTTTCAGGTAGTACAATGATTCTCACACTATCTCTCCTGCATCTATTTTCCAGGTGAGTAGTTTTTCCAATGAGGTATTTTACATTTTCTTCTATTTTTTCATTCTTTTGAATTTGCTGGATTGATTTTTGGTGTTGATTTCATACCTTTTTGAGAAAAAGGAAAAGAAAGTAGAGTATATCAGGATAGAATTCCTTCTAACTCTCACCTCTTAAAAGTGGTAAGGCTTAGCAGGAGATAAGCAACTTACTCTTTCAAGGATGTTATGGGAAGTGTTCTGAGAATTGTGGTAGTTAATCAGAGTAAGTTTCAAAAGAGCACAGAAAATATTCTAGTCCTATATAAAACCAGGATGCTTTCATGTTTGAAATGCCTTAAACACTTTAAGAGGTAATTCAGGTCGACAATTTAGAAGTTAAATAAAGTTTTAATTGGTCAATAATATATTTTTAATGAAAAGATTGTGATGCATTGAGGAGAGGATAAAATTTGTCTCAGGACTGAGAAGTTGTTTCTGGTTCCAACTCTGTAATTGACTGATTTGAGCTCTTTTGAGAACTTTCTAACATGGTCATCACTGAAAAAAGCATATTATTGAGAAAAATCTAAATCCACGGAGTCTAAATCCAGGAGTCTAAACTCATGCTAGAACTTTGGACATCATCCTACACTATCCCCTTATTGTACAAATGAGGAAACTGAGACCCAGATTGGTTAAGTGACTTGCCTATTATCACAGCGGTAGCAAGTAATAGATCAAAGGTTTGAAACCTCATATTTTACTCCAAATTCAACATTTTCCTCTACTTCATTATGCCGTTGACATTTCTCATGTTCTTAAGATAGACCTGCCCTAGAGAGAAAAAAGCCTTCTGATTGTAAGAAATGGATAGTATGGGTATACTAAACAAGTAAGCTTTTCAATTCTTTTTTTTTTCTTTTTGGAGGGCAATTAGGGTTAAGTGACTTGCCCAAGGTCACATGGCTAGTTTTTTTGTGTTAAGTGTCTGAGGCTGGATGTGAACTCGGGTCCTCCTGACTCCAGGGCCGGTGCTCTATTCACTGTGCCACCTAGCCTTTTGATTCTAAGCTTTGGACTTGGAAGGTAGATATGTAATGTGTTCCATTAAGTTGTTTTTATTACAACTAAATAAGAGTTTGATTAGATAGAATTTTGTAATTATCATTATGTCATGACTACTGCTGTTAGTCATTCAGAAAATTTCAAACTCATTTTCCAATTTGCTCCTAAAAGAACAGTCCAGCAGAAAATACACTGGAAAGCAGAAACGTCTTTTAAAGCAGAATTCTTATATTCATTTACATCAACGATTTGTTCCCTAGACACAGATTTAAAGACATGAATCTAGTTCATTTCATACATTTATTCAGGGTCTACTACCAAAAAGAAGATTAAAAATGTCAAAGTCTTATGTTTTTGTGAAACCAATAAGTTATTCACAGCAGTTTCTTGAACAGAACAACAGATCTAGTAAAATAGCTGTACAGAGATGATCACTATCAAAACAATGCCTATCACTGACTGATATCAAGATCTTTCATCAGTTACTGGCATACTGAGGGGGAAATATAGGTAAGATGTGCACAGATAATGTGCACAGAAGGAGTATGTCTGCACATCATTGCTTACTATAACGTATTCATGATACATTTAACAGGTCACTCAAAATAAATCTGTCAAAATCATAATTCATCTACACTGAATTCCCTCAGTGTGTAATTTAAATGAAGGTATAACTTGCTACCTGGACACAATTCTCTCTTTCCTTCTGTAGGTATGCTACAGAGAGATATAAGTATAGATAGATATCAATATGTCTTTAAATATGCAAGTGTTGTTTTTACAGCTACATTATAAACTTGGGACTTATTCATAAGAATTATAGTGGAAAACATATTGTATTTCCTAAAATGGTATGTATTGCATTTTTTAAAGTTTCATTATTGTTATTCAGTAACGTCCAACTCTTTGTGACCCTCTATAAGGTTTTCTTGGCAAAACTATTGGAGCAGTTTGACATTTCCTTATCCAGTCGAGTAAGGCAAACGGAGGTTGAGTGACTTTTCCCAGAGTCACACAGCTAATGAGTATATGAGGTCAGATTTGAACTCAGATCTTCCCGAGCCCAGGCCTAGCTGTCTATCCACTGAGCCATCTAGCTGTCTTAGTGTCCATTGTATACCAAAACATATTTGCTAAATTATTATAAAGAACTATACACTTGCCTTTTAAGGATAGAATTATCTTTTAAAACCTTTGTACATTTAGCAGTATCTATGTAATTAAATACATATATGTCTATATATGTATATACACACACATATATATGTACATATACATGTGTGTTATGCTTACATAAATATATATGTATGCACAATTCTTATACATATTGCTGTAATAAATATAAATGTAAAATTTATATCTATATATTCTTGCAACATACATACATATTACATACTTAAATACCCAAATGGTTCTGTGATCTAATTGATTTAGAAGTTCTGTGGAACAATGGAGGTTTCATCCAATCAATATCTGATCATCTTATGTGACACTTATCCATGACTTCCAATAAATTCCCCATAGAGTGTTCCCTCAGTGTGCTAGAGGACCTCCTTGATTTCTCCTGAAATTAAGAAGGTTCCATGAAGGTATTTTGGATGTCCATCTGTCCTACCTTGCCACATGATCCATGTTCTCTTCTCACCATACAAATCCTAAGTGATATTTTTTTCTCTTGTTCTCTCTTAGAGTTTCTCATTGGTAATATTTTTTATGTGTACTCACACCCAACATTTGCTTCTTCCTTGCACTCTGCATGATATCCATTTTTAATTTTTTTCTAGCCATTATATTTTATGCCTTGGTATCATACATCAGAACTGATAAGACATAGGTATTAAAAAAGATTAGCATTTGATTTTGTGGGAAGCTTGGAATCATAAAAAGAGTTGGTAATTTCTTGAAGGTAATCCAGCCTGCTCTTATCCTGTCCTACTCTAGGCTCAAATCATGTTCTATCTGGAATGTATGCCTCAGATAGCCATGGATATGCTGAAATGTATAGGTTGTCCAGTCAAATGCATGTTGCAATCAGTGAAATAGAAATTTAATGTTCATTTGGTCTTTTCTGTGTGAATGTTAGGTCAAATTCTAATTGATGGCAAAATTCTTCCAAGAGGCTTTGCAATATTCTGGGGCTTAAGGAAGTCAACACAATGTCATATATAAATAGGATCATTAGGAGGAACTCATTGTCCAAGGATAATCCTCCTTCAACTTGAATTCTGTGCTAATTGTCTTCCATCATAGCAGTTAACATCTTTAATAAGCATATGCTCTGTTTTTTGCTTGAGTTCATAATTACAGGAGTGTCACTGAAGAAGGTGTTTGTACTATTATATCTTTCAAGGAATCTTAAGTGATTTTGATGTATTGTGAGGGATACCTTGTTGAAAAAAACTTTGCAAGGCAGTGCTTTTTCCTATCTTTTCAAATATTTTTTCAGACTCGAAAAACAATAAATACATTGGTATTTTCTGTTTTCTACATATTTCAGTTTATTTAAAAATACTAATGATGAAGTACATTTTGAATACTACTTTGCAAAAGTCTGACTGTTCCCTACCAGTACCCTCTTGAAAGATGTCCTTAGTTCATGGATAAAGATTTTGTATAAATGAAAAAGTAGACATATAAATGAGGAGTTACTTATGTTTTACTGGACCCTATTTTTATATTTATAGAGTCTGAGATGTTTTCTATGCCTTTGGTGTCTCCCTTTCCTTCTTATATTTTGTTTCTTGGTTCCCCAATCCCTCATAATTGCTGCCTCCAACACAGAACTCTTCTTTGAACACTTAGTTCAACTGAGTTCTTCGCATACTTGTGTCCTCTGGGCTATTTCTACTTCTCCTAGAAGCAGATCTAGGATTGTGGCATTAAGGGCCATGTATACAGTTTCTATTATCAGTTCATTATAATCCTTTTTACCAATCTTTTCTATTTCTATTTTCTTCTCTTTGCTCTGTTCCTTCCATTTTCACCCTTAAATACCCCTGAGATTTCTTTACTTCAAAGTTTTGCCAAGCTTTCTTTAGAATGACTTTACCTTCCGCTGTTTATCTCTGCCATATTAGAAAATACTAATCATCATTTCAGAAGTCACTCTTGATAAGAGTCCTAACTCAATATTGCTTGTCTCTTCATTTGGCAAGTAACTAAGGTGTTTGTTTATCCAGGGTCTTTCCTTTTGTTATCCTTGTTGCAATTAATTTACATGATAAGACTTCTGGTTAAAATAATTATAATAGCTGCTAATGTCATTTCTTCCATCCTTGTCCCATTTCTTGACTGTCAGTTACTTGTCTGAATTATTTAGATTTAAGTTGTTTAGATTATACACTATATGGTTTTTTTTTCTTGGTTTTGAACTAATTCTTATCTTACCATTAAAAAGCCAATAGTGTTTATAAATGTATTTACATTTTTATATACAAATATAATTCAGCTCTTCAAAATAATCTGAACTTCATATAAAGTATGGATGCCTTCTGTGATATAGAATACCAATAGCCAGGTGTGGCTCATAAAATATAAGACAAAAATAAAGGCAAGCCCATACATTTGGACTTATTGACAAAAAAAAATGGTCATTGAGTCAAAAATTATCTGAGGGCTAAAAATGATGTGAAAATATGCTAATTACACACACACACACATAAACATAAACATATCAGAGTATGTTCATAATCATTTTAGTTTCAATTTCTATTAGTAATGTTATTACTATAAAAAGTTCATCCCAGTTTATCAATATGAGGGCACCCTGTAAAATGCTTAAAGAGAGACAGTGGATATAATTTATTTGCCTTTATTGTGTCCAGTGGGTTTTCAACCTTCTTTATGTTTTGGACCCTTTTTACAGTCATAAGAAGCCTATGCATGAACCCCTTCTCAGAATAATGCTTTTCAATGTGTAAAATAAAATACATAGTATAACAAGGAAGACCAATTATATTGAAATACAGCCATAAAAATGTAAAACTACATGTTGTGTACTGCAGGTAAAGAACCCTTGCTTCAATAGTTAGGCAAAGTAGCAAAAAAATGTCATATGTATTCTATATATTGCATTCATGGCAAAGTCTATGGCAAAATTCCAACTTGTCTTTTTAAACATTTAAAATTGTGGCAGACTGCTAGCATAATGAATGGAATTACATATTTGTTATTATCCAAAATGTTCATATCAGAGGTTAGAATAACTTGCCTTCCCATGGTCTTTTATGGTAATGGCTTTAATAGTAGCCATTTCATTCATGAAAATTGAAACATTAATATGTGATATTTATGATGAATATAATCTAAATATACATTAATTTGAATACCAAATAAATTAGCCAATTTTCAGAGATGATATAGTAAAAACAGTGATTTCACATATTCTTAAAATGTGCTATTGTGTGTTATAACATAGATTCATTTAAAAATCAGCATGTTATACATATTTATTCTCTTTTTTGCAGTTCAACAGAAGAACAGTTTCATTGGCAAACACAAGGTAAAGTATAGAACTGTGATGGAAATTTAAAGTTACATATGAATCAAAATTAATTTCATTGTACTTTGGAAATAAAAGATATAAAGAAATAAGATGAGCAAGGCAATAGCCTGAAATTAAACTTTTTAATTCTTTATGAAAAGTTTTATTTAGATAAGTATGATTGGAAAGGATTTGGTTAAGTTCTTGTCAATTTCTTACCTAATTTTAGAACCCCCAAGAGAAATGGTCTTAATTGTTCTTGACCTAAAAAGAGAGAGAGGGGGAGAGAGAGAGAGAGGAAGAGAGAGACAGAGAGACAGAGAGAGAGAGACAGAGAGACAGAGAGAGACAGAGAGACAGAGAGACAGAGAGAGAACAGCATATTATAGTGATCTGAGAAATTACTGAGGTAAAACTATTTTATCAGCCTTCTTTTGACTATCAAATAATGAAAAAAAGGAAAAGATATCATTGATTGTGGACTAAATTTTTGTATTTATTTTAAATAGATGGTCAGAAGGATATAGAGGATGAACTCACAACTGGTCTTGAACTGGTAGACTCCTGTATTAGATCACTTCAAGAATCAGGAATACTCGATCCCCAGGACTATTCAACTAGTGAAAGTAAGTTTAAAGAACCTTTTATTCTTTGTCTCTTATTCAATAATTATTTTTGAAGATGCTTTCCATGTTTCAAATGAAAAAAAAAGTATTGTGTTGTTCCAGTTCTCATTTCCTCCATCAACCTAGAATATTTAAATTATTTAAATTAACTATTAATTATATACTTATATACAGGTTATTATCAAAGACCAAATATTTTCACAGTTACTAATCAAACAAAAAGAATGACTATTTTACACAAATCTAAAAGCAACTCATAAATATTCTGTGTTCAATAATTCATTCCAATTATTTTTTAAAATAGCTTTACATAACTGTGAAAATAGGATATGTCGTAATTTATCTGTCTATACTGAATAACAACATTAAAATCCTATCAGAGTTTTGGTATTTGCAAATTAATAGAAGATATGTGTAGTTGAATGAATCTGTTATGAGTGTTACATTTTTTGCTCATAGTAATAAAAAACAAATATCGCTAAAAACGAATTATTAAAACATGCACTTGCTATCAGAATTGAAATATTAAAAGGTAGTAGGATGTTTTCTATTCTAGATGTTAAAAACATAATTTCTTAAAGCCCATCAAGAATGTTCAATTTGGAATAAAGAAATTCAGAATACAGCAACTCCTTATATACTTTTGTATAAATACATATAACTTTTGATATTATTCTGTGACCTGCATTTAGTCTCTGTAGTTCCATAATTTTTATTATCCATGGAGAATTATAGGACAGCATCATCAGGAACAACCAAGACCAATTAAAAATGAAATCTATCCCCTTCAATAAGGTAGGTGGTCTGATCTTATAATCCTTGCTCTCTGTATTTTGTACTAAAAAAGTTATAATATCTTCATTACCTAAAATAAGTTCTCTATCAGTACATCATGGTACATTTCACTGTAGGGATATAAAATGGCAGCCTTGGAAAGGACTTCAGAGATCATTTAGTCCAGCTCCTATCTGAATGGCTTAATGAGCCATTCAGAAGCAATCTAATACAGGAGTCTACCAGTTCAGTTGTAAGTTCATCCTCTATGTCCTTCTGGCCATCTATTTTAAATAAATACAAAAAAATTAGCCCATCTGAATGAATGGATTAATGTTTCACTGAAAGAAAAGATAGAGACTACAAGAGTTTCTTCATATATCCTCCTCAATTTCCATTTTCCAGATGCCCCTTGACACTCTCTTCATTCACTCTTGTCTCATATGAATAGGTGACCCATCTTTGCAAGGCAAACCTTTTTACTTGCATAAGTGAACCCACTTCATCTCCCTTCTCTAGCAGATTATCCCCTCTATTATCCCCACTACCTTACTTATCTTCAATTTCTCCTTGTCTACTGGCTGATTCCCTTCTTTGTCCTCAAACAAACATTATTCATTCCAGCCATCATTCTGTATTTCTCCTCTCTTTTTTGGCTAAACTCCTTGAAAAGGCCATCTACAATAAATACCTTCATTTTTTCTCCTATTCTTTTCTTAATTTTATTTAGTCTGACTTCTAACATCATTCAACTGAAACTGCTTTCTCCAAAACTGCTAACGTTCTCTTAATTGACAAATCTAATGGTCTTTTCTTAATCCTCATCCTTCTTGACCTCCTTCTAACCTCTGACATTGTTGATCATCCTGTTCTCCTTGACACTCTCTTCTTTCTTGGTTTCCATGACACTACTCTATCTTGTTTCCCATTTTACCTGTCTGACCTCTCCTCAGTCTCCACTGCAGTGTCTTCATCCAGGTCATACCCCCTAACCATGGGTATCCCTCAAGACTCTGTCCTCTACCCTCTTGCTTTCTCCCTCATTACTATTTCACTTG
The DNA here is from genome assembly GCA_028627135.1 of Pseudochirops cupreus. NCBI lineage: Eukaryota > Metazoa > Chordata > Mammalia > Diprotodontia > Pseudocheiridae > Pseudochirops > Pseudochirops cupreus. Next base: position 250,443,229 of record CM053580.1, read on the forward strand.
CTGACCTCATCAAGTCCCATGTATTCAATTATTATATATATGCTAATGATTCTCAGATCTATTTATCTAGCCTTGATTTTTATCCTGACTTCCCATCTTTCATCTCTGCCTATTGGACTTCTGGAACTAGGTGTCACATAGATACCTTAGAATCAGCATGTTCAAATCTTAATTATTTTTCCCAAACCTTCTCCTCTTCCTAATTTCCCTCTTACTGTTGAAGGTACCACCATCCTCCTAGTAATCAAAGCTCACTTCCTAGGTGTCATGTCTCCTCTATCTCTCCCATCCCATATCCAACATGTTGCCAAGGCCTTTTAATTTTCCTTTCATAACATTTCTCATATTTCCCATTTTTCTCCTTAATACTGCCATCATCCTGGTGCAGGTTCTTATCAGCTCACAACTTTATTATTGCAATAGCCTACTGGTTAATGTCTATGTCACAAGTATCTACTTATTCTATCCATCCTCCACTTAGCTGCCAAAGTTATCTTACTAAACCTCAGCCCCCCTCAGCCTCAGTCACCCACTCCTACCCCCACTGGTTAAACTCCAATAGCATCCTATCATCCTCTGTTTAGCATTTGAATACTCTCATGTCCTCACCTCCTCCTGCCTTTCCATCTTCTTGCATTTTGTCTCCTACCTATCACAATCACACTCCCTGTCTGGTAAGACCGGTGTCCTTGATATTCTTTAAACAGAGTGCTCTGTCTCCTGACTGAGCATTTTAATTGGCAGTCTCCAAGCTTGGGAATGTTTTCCCTCTTTATGTTTATTTTCTGGCATTCCAGACTTCTTCAAGTCCCAACTAAGAACCTACCTTCTACAGGAAATCTTTCTCAATCCCCCTTAGTTCTAGGGTCTTTTCTCTGTTGATTCTCTTCACCTTCCCTTCTGTGTTGCTAATTGCCATGTTATTGCCCCATTAGAGCTCTTTGGGAGCCTGGACTGTTTGTCTTTTTGTCTTTCTTTGTATTCCATGGGCTTAGCATGGTTTCTGACATTTATTGGGTACTTAATGAAGGTTTTTTGACTAGTTGACCTTGACAATACCACTAAACATAATCATCCAGCTTTTGCTTAAAGATTTTGTAATGATAACTTTTAAAATTCCTACATGTTGAGTGAGCCCATTCTATTTTGGAATAACTCTAGTTGTTAGGACATTCTATGTAGATGTAGTCACAAAAAATCACATTCAGAGTTTATTGGTGATTCATATATCATTGATTTTCAGTCCATTTAACATTTGTCTAAAACAGATGTCTTTCAATTTAATTTGGGGAGCTGATGAGTTGGTATATAATCTTTGATGAACTAATTCAATGAGTTATGAAAAGACTCAAAACATAACCAGAAATTTCATGGAATTAAAAAATGTTTCAGGACTTAAAGAATACTTTTCTCTCTTTTGTTGTTCTGAGGATTAAAATGGCTTCTGAAATATCTCTATCCTTCTTTCAAAATTTTTGGTAGACTAGGAAATTTTATTTCTTGGTGACCATAATAACATGTATGTCATAAATTAAAATAAGATGTGTATGTTTGGATTACTTTTACAAATCTCTTATAAAATGCAATTAGAAATTTACTTGTACTAGCTTACCTTTCTAAATGTGAATGGAAGCCATTAGGAAATCACTGGTGTCAGAGGCCCTAGATGTGAGAGAATGCAGAAAGAAAACAACTGAAGGACATATAAAACATAGCTGCCCATTATGTATTTGTAAATGTCTTCTATTCTACATGAAAACTTAACCACATACATTTTCCCCAAAGGATGTCTGCTTTCCCTTCTGTTATATATTATTTTAAGCAAATTACACTGCCTCCTCAGAAAGTTATGACTATTGCTTTAGAAGAGAGTATATTAATGAAAAAGACATAGACAAAAATATAAAAAGTATGGGTGTTTTTAGATTATGAAGAGGAGGTAGGAATGTACATTTCCCAAATGAAAAACAGTTACTGCCATCTGTGTTATGAATGACTCCTGGGATTAAGGTCTAAGTTTAGAGATTTGGGAAGATGAGTGAAAATTTCCATCAAACACATAATTGTGTTTTGTAATTGACAAGGTGCCAGAGGTACCCAGAAACCAATTATTATGCCCAAATGAAACTCAGATGTGGCAAGGTGAAGGAAGTGTGGAAGCTAGGAAGGGGAAAAAATACCTCTCAAACTCTCTGAAAGTGGTCAAATAGAGAAGAATTAGAGTTTGAAAGCATCGAAATACTCTTAGAGTCTATCCTGGGATTAATTTTACCTTGGGATCACAGTGAAGACCATATCAATCAGTATCCTTCAACCTAGATCCCCAGCTCTGACTCAGCAAGTAGGGAGAGGAAAGAAGCAACCAGTCAATCAGTTAGCAACTATTTATTATGCAATTAATATATGTGGGGCACTGTGCTAGGTGCTGAGATAAAATATATATAGAATAAAGCAATCCCTCCTCATAAGTCTATGTTGTATCAGGATAGATAACCGTCAAAAATATGTGTACATACAGAATGAATATGAAGAAAATAAATATAAAGTAGTTCAACATAAGACAGTTTGGAAAGGAGGGTACTAGCAGTTGAGGGAATCAGGGAAAATTTCATGCAGTAGTAGAGCTGTGTTTATAAGAAAAAGAAGATTCTATGAACTAGAGTCAAGGACAGTGTATTTCTAGCATGGGGGATGATTAGTGCAAGGATGGGAGATGGAGAGTTGTGGGTAATGAACAAAGAGAAGACAAAGTTGATTGGATGGCAGAATGTGGGAATGGGAATTAATGTACAATGTAGCTAGAAAGGTAGGTTGAGTCAAGGTTGTGAAGAACTCTAAAAGTTAAACAGAGACGTTCATATTTTATCCAAGAGACACTAGAGAGTTGACTGATCAGAGGACTGGCATGGTCAGATTTGGGCTTAAGGAAAACCACTTGAACATTAGTGGGGAAGATGGAGTGAAATCGCCAGAGATCTAGGACAGGGAGACCAACTAGGAGACCATTGTAATATTCTATTAGGTAACAGGTGATGAGGATCTGAACCTCGGTGGTGGTAGCGGCTGGTGAGTGGAGAGAAGCAACTGGATTTAAGAGACATGGAGGTAGAAGTGGCAAGATTTGGCAACTGATTACATACATGAGATGAGGAAATATAAGGATTTAAGATAACATTAAGATTACAAACCCAGGAGATTAAAAGAATGGTGGTACCTTCTATGGAAATAGTGAAGACTGGAAGAGAATTAGGTTTGAAGTAGCGATAGAAAATGGAAATAATGAGATCTGTTTTGGAAACACTGGGTTTGTTATAGCTCAAGAAAATCCATTTTAAAATATGCAATGAGGAATTAATTGGTGATATGGTACTGCAGCTCAAAGGAGAGACTAGAGTTGGATATATCATCAGTGTAGAAATGATAATTAAACCTATTGGAGCTGATGAAATCACCAAGAGAGGAGAGAGAGAGACAGACAGAGACAGAGAGAGAGAGTGCTGAGGAAAGGGCCCATGACAAAATCTGGGACAACACCACCCATTAGGGGATGTAATTTCTATGATTAATTAGCAGAGGAGATTGAGGAGTAATATAGGCAAGAGGAAAACCAAGAAATAGTAATTTCTTGTTAACTTGGAGAAGAGAAAGTGAGTGGTCAGTATTCTGACATGCAGCAAAGGGGTTGAAAAGGATGAATGCTGAGAAAATACTGAACACCAAGGTTTAACAATTAAGAAGTCATGGGTAACTGATTGACAGTGAAGAAAGCAGTTTCAGTTGAGTGATGAGGTCAGAATCCATACTGCAAAGGGTTGAGAGATAAATGAAAGAGGAGGAAACTAAGATACCAATTATATACTGGCTTTTCTAGGAGCAGTACCTTTCTTTCCAGGGCAGCTAGTTGGTTCAGTAGATAAGTGCTCGGTCTGGAGTCAGGAAGATTCATCTTCCTGATTTCAAATCCAGCCTTAGCTATTTAATAGCTGTGTGGCCCTATTTGCCTCAGTTTCCTCTTCTGTAAAATGGACTTGAGAAGGAAATGACAAACCCTTCCTGTGTATTTGCCAAGAAAACTTCAAATGGGGTCACAAAGAGTCAGAAATAACTGAACAACAAAAAAACTTTTCTTTCCATTAATTCCTTCTATGTTCCTCCTTACAAGTATCACTGCTCATATCATAACTGATAGTAATATTAATTATCAGATAGTGATATCTTCACACTTTAGTTTTTACTTTAATTTTAATTATCAAAAGAGTTTTGATTGGAGGGTAGAATAGCACAGTAATGTTTTGAAATTTGAGTCAGCATGGATAGACAATTAGCTGGGAATAGAATTGATCATAAGGAGGAGAGGAAACTGGATTTGGAAATTTCAAAGAGCCCTTTGTTACCCAAAGCTTCTCCCTAAAATAAATATGCATTATTTTAACATCATTATTCTTTTCAGTGATGTTGAATGAAAACAAATCATGGAATAGCTTTTCCTCCAAATAATTAAATTTGTGGGTTATCTGAAAGTAAATGAATACAAGTGTATATGAATTAGTTACATCATTCAATAGAAGCACAATAATGGTTGTTACTGGAAATGGAGGTGCTTGTAAAAATGGTGGTGGCCTGTAGAAAAGAGTGAGGGATAAGCAATAGACATACTAAGTACTCCACTGGCATCCATTCCTTGTCAAGAGACCTGGCATAAGCCCTCCAGCGTATCATGTGGCCACTTTATGGAGAATGTGTAGAATTTTCTATGGAGAAAATTTTTTAAAGTTTAAATTGAACAAGAATCATACAAGATAGAAATGTTTAGATTGGTTGCAGGCTGGGACTTCAGAGGAATCATCCACATTTATCATAGATCCATTGAAGTACAGAAGTACCAAAAGGTCAAGTTTAAGAACAAATGGTGACTAAGCAAAATAGAGCTAGTCTTTAGCTAGTTCTGAGAAACGAATGTTAGATGAAACAAAATTACAAGGAACAGCTAGTTCCATATCAATAATATCCATAAATAAGTGATTAACTATTTAGCACCACAGCAGGGTTTCATGATTTTTCCATAGAGTTTGGTTATAATGGATAAACGTTGTTATTGAGAGGTTATGTTACTTGGAAGCACATTTATGTAGTGTTTGCTGTATATTTAGTAAAGACTTCACAGTATTATTAAATAAGATCATAGCAGACAAAAGCAAACGAACTGGAGACAAAAAAGCATTTCATTTCCAAAGAAAATACACTGCTTTTCAAGTTTTTCTATTTTTGCTCTTCATAACTAGTTTATATGAAGTTTCTTTGCCCTTCCACAGTTATGGATTATGATGAACACAAATACCATATTTATAGTGGTCACTAAGCTTGCTTTTTATATGAAAAAAAGATTATGTACTTTTCTTTTGCATCTGGGTCATAGAAAGAGAAAATATTGGTGAAAGCATCCAGATTAGTTGGTAAAGTGTCTAATCATCAAACTTGTGTTGTAGTACAGTGGCAAGAGAAGTAAGACCATAGGATAACTTTGATAACCCATATAGCTAATCAAATTTTCAAGTGCCTTTGAAACTGTTCTTCTAGGTAATGCATTGAACTTTAAATATTCATTCTACTTTAATGTAGTAAAGCTGAATAAATTACTTTTGATTATTTTACCTTTTAGTTATGTTGTCTCTGAGAGATAATGATCCAATGCACGATGTTGGACTTGGTTCTAGTAGACAATAGGGTTTGAATCTCATCTCTAATGCTTCCTAGCTGTATGACTGTACTCAAATCACTTAGCCCCTCTGAGCCTCGGTTTCCTCATCTGTAAAATGAGTATAATGATACCTACCTCATAGGATCATGGAATCAAATGAAATAGTATAATTAAAGAACTTTGTAGGCCTTAAAGTTCTAGATAAATGACAAATATTAAGTGGCATCTTTAAATTGGGACAATTATATTAGTTAAAGTGATTTAATTTAATGCACTTTAAAATGGGAAACTAAGGTTATATGGTTTTGACAAAGACAGTTAAATTCCATTTTTCATTAAATTGTCCTATAGATTGGGAGATTGAATCAGAATTTTCAGGTCTGATTGGATCTAATAACCCTCCATATATGAAAGTAAAGGCATAGGAGTTGCCAAAATGAGCTTAATGGCTTTCTAATTATTCCCCTGGTGGTGGCACCTTCACTTTTCTCTCAGGTGAATGGATGAATGCTGACTTTGGTGAATTGCTTTTTCTGGTTGATCTCTTCTTCTTTGTAATTATGCAAATAAGGCATAGGGAGAAAATAGTAAGTCTGTAGCATTTAAATTAAGCCCCTACTATGCTCCAGATACTATCATAAGTTCTGGGAATACAAAGACAAGCTAAAGAGTGCTCTCAAGGATCTCCCACTCTATTGGAGGACAATACATGTGAACAACTGCATACTGTCAACTGGACAGAACCAGCCTCTCTCTAAACTGTGGGTGCCCTGAGCTGAACAGAGTAGGCTGCAGACTGGAGAGTCAGTAATTAAAGTGAGGGAAATGGCTTGCAAGCAAGGACACACGTGCCAGGGCCCGACCCCAAGTGGGGAGTACTCACTTTAGTGACGTCAAATCTCGATACTTATACCAATGCCTGTGCAGTGAGTTGTAGCCCTGACAATGAGGGGTAACAGCAAAAATGAGATTAGTTTGATTCATACCAGGGCTTCATGACTGGAACATGAGTACTTTCCCAGTGCTTGTCTAAGTTCAGAGAACACCTGGTGCTAGTCAAAGCAATACAATAATTATATGATTTTGCAGAAGGTGAGCTCATCCAGAGAGTGGGCACAAAAGATTGTTGTTATGCCAAGCTCAGCACACAGCTTGCTTGCTGGGCCTTAGCTCCAGAAAATGGTGTCTCTTAGTATCTTGACAATGCAAATAAGCTATATACGAGATAAATCAGAAATAATAGAGGGAAGGCACTAGAGTACAGAGGAATCATAAAGGCTTCTTGTAGAAGGCAAGACTTTACCTGGGAATTGAAGGAAACCCAGGAAACAAGGAGGCAGAGATGAGGACAGAAAGCATTCCAGACCTGGGTAACAACTAGTGAAAATGCCTATAATTAGGACATGGAATGTCTTATTTGAGGAATATCAGGGAGGCTGGTGCCACTATTTTGCAAAGTATATCCAGAAATGACTGTGATAAAAAAAAAAATACATGAATAAAACCTTAAAAACAGATAAGTAAAAATGACTAGTCATTCAGAGTCCATGAAGTAGATATTTTAAAAAATGAAAATAGTCTATAGATCAAATGTAATTAGAGGGTTTTTTTTTAAGAAATCAGGCATTTGCTTAGTTCTTTTATGAATAAACTTAGACTTAAATAGGTCTTAATTCTCTGAACAAATAAAATAATTACTTCAACTCTTTGGATCTTTAAAAATGGCAGCATTTCTTATTACAACTTGACCATCATGTTTTTTTTTCATGATTTAATTGGATAGTTAATTTTTTTTATTTGTGAAAATCTCTTTCATGTTCGTACACACCATGTTCAATATATGTTTTACAAGATTCTGCCATTATCTAACTATTTTCTGCTTTCATTGGCCTTTTATTAAGCATTTGATTTGATCTGCTATTCCTGACTTTGCAATGAGTTCTTGGAAAAATTACTTGAGCCATTTGTTTCTACCCCCATGTCCTCAGGAATCATTGATAAGAGTGGCATTTTGTGAGGAAAAAATTAAATGACATACATGACAGCAAGAGCAAAGATGCCTAGATATAGGACTAAATAGGATCCTAGATGTCATTTGTCCATATCTTTCACTTTATAGGTGAAGTACCTAAGGCCTCGAGAGGTGAAGAGACCTATCCAGGGTCACACAAGTTGTTAATGGAAGCAGGATATAAACTCAGATCCTCTGACTAAATCCTCTTTGCGTTGTTTTGAGTTTAAAAACGAAACTAGCCCTAGCAAAGGTATTATCATAATCAAACCACAAGTTTTGATGGTGGTATCCTATCTTAATCTGCCCAGAGAAACTATAGAAAAGGTGGAACACCATAAATATGGTTAAAGAATAGCTGTGTCACCTCAACAGAGCTATCTAATTACTACCTTAAAATATTTTCCCATGTGTTCAGTTTAGGCAATAGGTACCGAGTCTATGGAACAGACCAGAAGGAAAAAGTACAGAAAAATCTCCTTTGAACATATACAAATACATAGATTGGCATTATACATGGAGTTCTGAACTTTAAGTTAGATTTGGCTAGAGATTCTTTCTCTAACATTATCTATGACCAAGGCTGAAAAGTTCCTTACCCTCTCTGAGCCATATTTTCCTAATCTATAAAAATAAGGACACAACAATTCTGGAAGGTAAATGGTGTTATTAGCCCCATTGGAGGGATGAGGAAACTGGGGAAGTCAAGGGTTGGACAAAATCATATGGCTAGTAAGTGTCTGAGGGGGGATTTGAACTGAGGTAGACTTGACATCAAGTCCAATGTTCTATCTATTGCACCACTCAGTGGAAATAATGTGTTCATGTATATTCACATGTATACATATATGTGTATATGTGTGTATAAATACATATCAGGAACATTAAGAGCTCCGTGAATATTAAAATTCTATATGAACCTAATTAAGGACAATGATGATTCACACAGGAGCATTAGTTTGGTACTATCTGGTTGTCTGAGAAGAAAGTTTTTATAGATCGGGTGGGATCTTATTATCTGATCCATATTATTAAATTGTTTTAGTTGAGTCTGACTCCATATGACCTCATTTGGGATTTTCTTGGCAAATATACTGGAGTAGTTCACCATTTCCTTCTCCAGCTCATTTTACAGATGAGGAAACTGAGGCAAACAGGGTTAAGTGACTTCAGAGGGTCACACAGCTAGTAAATATCCAAGGCAGGATTTGAGCTGAGGTCTTTTGTATTGCAGGATGGTTCCAATAGGTAATCGTATAGCTATATTTAAAAAACAGAAAATGAATTAACATGCAAACTGCATAGCCTAGAAGCAACAACAGGGAAGAATTGGCATCTGCTTAAGGATGACCAATAACTTAAGTACATACTGATCTATCTTGCTCTGTAGTGAGTTTTGTTTGCCCCATCTGATCATAGGTTAACCTAAATTTTATTTTTTGTACATATTGCTCTTGAAAACACTGGTACTTTAACTAGCTATTGCTAAATAATGAGCAAAGATAGACATAAAAAATCCACCTTTATCTCCTCAAAGACCTTAGATTCCCCTGGAAGATGACAGAGAAGAAAATACAATACAATCGGAGGGTAGAGGGAGTTCTACTATTTTAGGAAAGACTTCCCCTGGGAGCTGGCACTGACCTGAACCTTGAAAGAAACTTTGCATTCTAAGAGGCAGAGGTTAGGAGAACATTCAGTCTACATCTGGGAATTGCAAAGGCATAGAGTCAGGAGATAGAATACCAAGAGCAGACCATTTTGTCTGGAATATAGAGGGACTGAAGGAGGATAGTATAAAATAAGCCTGGAAAAGTAGGTTGGAACTATATTACAAAGGGCTTTGGACACCATGTTGTGAAGTTTCTGTTTATTTCTAGATGCAGTAGGGAGCGTCTAAAGATTCTGGAGCAGGGAAGTGACATGGTCAGACAGTTCTTCAGGAAAATGATACTGATAGAGAGGGAAGAGACTGCAAGAAAGGAAAAGTAACTAGAAGAATACTGTAGTAGTTCAGGTGACAGGTAAGGGAGGCTTCAACCAGACTGGTGAACATGTAAATTTAAGAAGATGGATGTAAAAGTTTTTTGAAGAGAGAAAATCAACAAAACTTGACAACTAATTTAAGTAATAGTATAATTTGATCTGTTTGAATTGGCTAGTAGTTATTTTAAATTGCAAAATATATATTGGTCAAAGTCAGCCAGTCAGTCAACATTGATCAAACACCTAGTTTATGAGTCAGGAAGGCAGCTAGGTGGCACAATGGATAAATCTGTAAATTTAGCTGGGAAAATAAATGGCGATACCTTTGCCAAGAAAACGCTAAACAGGGTCATGAAGAGTCAGACATGATTGAAATGACTGAACAATAATAAATATGAGCCAGGCACTGTGCTAAGCACTGAGGATACAAAGAAAGGTAAAACATAGTCCTTGTCCTCGAGGAACTCTCAATCTAAAGAATAAAGAAATAATTGCATCTTAAAAAGAGTAAGAGTTTTAATTACTTCAGGACAAACATTTCTGAAGGGCATACATTATCCCTTTGATTTAAATCCTATTTTTTTTGAATGACTTGTTTATTTACTTTCAGTTTACAAGATTCAGTTCCACAATCACTTGAGTTTCAGATTTTCTCCCCTTTAAATCCTATTTTAAAGATGGTAGGATGATCATGTCAGTATCCTGTAATAAGAACACCGATAGGTTCCAACAGGTAATCTTACAGCTATATTTTAAAAAACAGAAAATGAGTTAACATGCAAACTGCACAGCCTAGAAGCAACAGCAGGGGAAGAACAGGCGTCTGCTTAAGGATGATCAATAATTTAAGCACATACCTATCTGTCTTGCTCTGTCGTGGGCTTTGTTGTTGTTTAACATCTGTGTTTTGGCCTTATCTTATTAAAGTTTTAAGTGGCCTTGATTGCCTGTTTCTATGCAGAACCTCAGAGTGCTCTAGTAAGGATGGCACTTAGCCAGGGCACACTCTGTAGCATCTCCTTCCTTCTCTTGTTTAACACCTACCATATCAACAATAGACTTTGAAACTGACCCCTTAAAAATGCTTAGAGAAAAGCTGATTGAGGCAAGTGACTACTAGAAGGTGTTAGGGGCAGTCCTGACCCAGCAGTAAGTATCCTGTTAGTTCAGATCTGATACGGGGATGAAACTGGGATGCCCTTGCAAGTTACCACAGTTAATAAAAGGTGATTTGCTTTCCCCTAACATCACAAGGAAAAGCTGGAAGGATAGTGTGTTTCACTTCTGTATGGTTATTGTTGTTCAGTCAGTTCAGTTTGTCAGACTCTTCATGACCCTTTTTGGGGTTTTCTTGGCAAAGATACTGGAGTGGTTTGCCATTTCCTTCTCCAGCTCATTTTATAGATGAGTAACTGAGGTAATAAGGGTTAAGTGATTTGCCCAGATATCACACAGACATGAGGATTGATTTGAACTCAGTTCTTCCTGACTCCAGGCCTGGAACTCTATCCACTGTGACCATCGTTGTAGTCTCAGCTTCCCGTGTCTCCATATGGAAAAGTCTAGACAGTAGGGCAGGATATAATGACTCCTGTGGTCTTGAAATATTATCTACCAAGTCAGAGGGGGCTTTGACTCCACATGAGTGGGACTTTTTATCCCCTTAGGAGAACAGGAGCTGTGCTGACAGGCAGGCACCAATCAGATGTTAGGAACAACTTTTTTGCCTTTTCATCTTTGATGAAGGGAAATGAGGGGAACCTGAGTGAGTTCTAATATCAATTCTTTCATGGCTCAAAAATGTCTTGACTTTCAATTCAGTTAAATAATTACTTATTAAATATCTATTTTTCACCAAACATCATACTAGTTACTTGGGAGGTATTGACAAAAAAAAATCACACTCCTAATTCTCAAGGAGTTCACATGGGGCAAAGTACATGCACACAGATGAGTACAATGGAAGGGAGAGAGTTGGGGAGGAAAGGTAGGAAAGGCAGGAAAAGCCTCCAGTAGCTCAGGGTTCTTGAGCTGAGTCTTCAAATTACAAGAGGCAGAGGTGAGGAGGGAGGCATTCCAGTAATGGGAGATAGTCTATACAAAGGCACGTATGTGTCAGATATGATGCCATGCACAGTGAATGGAAGGCCAGTCCACCTGGAACTTGAGTGTATGAGTTCTGGGATGTTTATAATCATCTCTAGATGACTACAGCTGCCTCATGTTAGGTATGAGCTGAGGCTAGCCCAGAAGAGCTGACTTCTTGGTTCACAAACCATCAGCTGAGAGGCAATTTGGTAGAATGGATACTCCCTAACTCTGCAGTTAGTACTAACGCTGAGATCCTTCTCTATACAGTATCATGACCTCTGGAATGTTTACTACCTATGTGCCAACCTTCCTAGACCTCAGGTTTCTAACCTTTAGAAGGAGGGGTTAGATAGCTAGCCTCTGGAGTCTCTTCCTGCTCAAGTTCTGTGAAGTTCAAAATCAAATCGGACCCATGAATTAGTCTTCTCTAATTACTGCTACTGTAGTCATAATACAGCTCAAAACGGAGTGCAGCTTTACAAGTAATAAAGACCTTAAAACTATCACTTTCTATAAAAAGTTTAGAATTTTTTGGAATTTTGTAATTCAATATAATCATTTTTCTTTCAGAACACCTATTTTAAAGCATCACACATTACAAAGATGAAGCCAATTAGCTCAACTGACAATAGATGATATAAAGCCTTTGGTTGTGATCCCCCTATTAACTGTGCACAGAGAAAAACTTTGCTTGGTGTCAAATTGTGTCCTTAATACCAGTCAGTTATGAGCCAGTTACTGGTCACAAGGGGCTGGAAAGGTGAAAGTATGATTAGTGAAGTACAATCCCAATGTCACCACTAGTGGAAAAATCTAAGCTATCTGTCATACTGGTAGACTTGGCAGGGGAAGGCCTGGGGAAGGTTTCAGTATCATCCAACTTCATGTCCTAAGACCATTTTTAAAAATTACTAAAAAGTCAATATAAATAGATGCAATTGCCTTTGGAATTCTGGATTAATAGAGATCAAGACTGTAACAGCTCCCAGTAGCAAAGGAAACCATCTATGGGGCGTGCTATATGTCAAGCCATAATTATACTCATTAGCAGAGTGAAACTTGCATATACTCAGGCATATCTCTTACTTAGCACCAGGAACTGCTTCCTTCCCCAATACAGCATACCGCCACTTGAGGATTTCCCTCTTTTCTTCCTTGACCTTTCAATTTCTCCTTCTCTTTCACCAATGGAGACGTCGCTGCTGCGGGAGAATCTTCCTCCTCACCTTGACCACCACATGTAGTTCTTAGTGTCATTTTGCAGAGAAGTTAGTTGGCAATAGGTCTAAAGTAGTCCGGTGAGTTCTGGAAGAAGGAAATGGGAGGAAGAGGGAAAGGAAAACACACTAGCCTCTGTCTAGCACTCAGTTTCTTCTCCCTTACTAAAAGGAAAGGGAAAGTTCTTCCTTGTTTGGAGGAAGAGGAGGATAAAGGCTTGCCCTATGCTTACTATTTTGTACCTTACTCTTTATCCCTAAGTATCTGTGGTAGCTTCTTATTCTAGAAGCCCACCACTTCCTTTTCATTTTTGTCTCTTTTCCCTGTTTCTTAGCCTTCACCTTTCTGGGATTCTACCTTTCCCCCAAATCCCAATCTATAACATCAGGTTGACTGGAACCGCAATCAGTGACTTGGAAGGGGACTCCGCAATCCTCTCCAGCAGATGGAAGATCATGTGGGAAATATAAATAAATTGTGGCATCCTGAATATAATTTTATATTGAAATATTCCCAGTTAGAATCCATTAGTAAAGCACATTAGGTATGTTTTAAGTAGCATTTTATAAACAAGACTATAAACCTAATCATCAGGTATATTATTTGGAGGAAAGAAGGGGGACTGCATTGAAATTTTCAAATTCTTAATTTATAATTGAATTTATGAAATGCATTAAAGGTGGCCATATAAAGAAAGGAGTTCCAAATTTAGAGTAAGAAGATATGAGTTCAAGTCCAGATTTTTACAGTAATTTGCTTTCTAACCCTAGACAAAGTTTAGCTTTTCTAAATTTTGTCATCTGTAGAATGGGCTGCTTATAGGGTTATTGTGAGAAAAGTTCCGTTATAAACCCCAAAGTTCTACGTAATTGTTGTTGTTTTTATTATTATCATTGATATTTAGCAGGAGTAGCTATGTAAACAAATTTAGCTGGCCTAGTTAACTACTCAATTTTTGAATTCCAGAAATGTCATAGATTTTAAATACCTGTGCTCATTTAACCCTAATTATATTTTAAATCTCTCAGTCCTGCATAGGAAACTCAAGAGATCTGGGTTTGAATCAATGTGGTTTAACAGGAAGAGTGGGAGATTTGAAGTCACAGAATGTGTTTGATTGCAAACTCTGTCACTTACGTTCTGTACGATTTTGAGAAAGTCACAAAACCTTTCATGGGTTTCAGTTCCCTTATCTGTTAAGTGAAGCCCCATTCTATCCTAATTCTGTGAACTTATGAATCTAAGATCTTATATTTGCTCACAAAGTGACCTTAGATTGTGTAAATACACATTTTCATTATGCGAATCTGAGGTATTAAGTACCTTTTCTGTGCAAGACAACCTGGACATACTATTATTATTAATTATTATTATTATCATTATTGTTATCATATTTGTAAATTGAATCTTTGAAAGTTTCCATTCATTTGTCTATGTTATATCTAAAAGCTAAATTCTGAAGCTAACTAATAAAAAAATTATTCAATCCAAAACATATTTGAGCCCTGCATAATTTTAAAACAAGATACATTAATTGGCAAACATAACTTCATTACAATTCCCTTCACAGTGTTCCAAAGTTTCAAAGGGAATTAGAAGCAAGGAAAAGATATAGAAATCTTCAAGAGGGTATATAAAATGATACTGTTCAAGGCACTGAAAAATTCTTTCAGTGAAGTGTTCCATATAATGTCAAATTTGGACACTCACCTTGACAGCTAAAACCATATTTTAAGAAAGAGAAATCAAGAATGAAATTATAAGCTTAGTCACTACCTGCTACTAGAATTGGTACTATTTTGTGTGAAGTATCAGAAATGATGTCAAGGACAGAATAGTTCATGCGGGTACAATTTCTTTCTTGCACTAAAAAGTGATTTTTCTGCATTATGATAGAAATTATTTGAGGAAATTTACATTGCAAGGTTATGTTTCAAACCTCACTTATACTTCTTTTTTGATCCATTAATAAGTATTAAATTCATTTTGGAAAAGATCATTATAATATAAAGCTTTCTTTGTGTTTATATATCTCTATCTATCTATTCTCTCTCTGTGTTTCTGTCTCTGTGTCTCTGTTTTTGTCTCTGTCTCTTCCTATCTCTCTCTGTTTCTGTCCTTATCTCTGTCTCTCTCTGTGTCTCTCTGTCTTTCTCTGTCTGTCTATCTCTCTGTCTGCGTCTCTCTCTCTCACTACCTAGTAGCCCATATAGTTCAACATATACTTGAACAGGAATCCTTTGCAACATCTTGGCATACATGTCATCTCCGAGACATCACTCAAAGATATCCAGTGATAGGAAACTCACTGTGTCCAGGGACTAAACTTTGACAGCTATAATTATTAAGCAGTTTTTCCTTCCATCAAGTTGAAAGCTGACCCTTTGCAGCTTCTGTCTTCCAATCTTTATTTCGTATCACTGACAGAATCATCATTTTAAATTTTAACATGCAGATCTGGTACTGTTATTTGACTCTTCAGAATACTTTAGTAACTCACCATTGCCTTCCTAGTAAAGGTCAAATTTATTTTCCTGCCCTTCAAGGCCTCCAACATTAGGCACCACCATAATTTTTTTCAGCCTTCTCATATTAGTACTGTCTCTGTGTTCTAAATACCAGTCAGACTGAATAGTTCTCTAACCACCCAGCACACGTGCATGCCTTAGCTCAGGCTTGTTTTCTGTGCCTGAGATGCATTTCCTACCCATCTTTTCCTGTGGAACTATCTGTTCTTTACTCAAACACCATACCCTCCAAGAAACCTTTCTTCATCACCCCTTTTTGGGTGATGTTTCCCCCTTCTCCCTTACAAAATACTTTGTTTTACAATTTTCTAATTCACTTATCATGTAATTGTGATTTATAGCTAAATGTAATGTATCATAAACTGTGATCTTCTTGAGTCCAAGGACAGTTTCATGTTTGGGAGGTTTTGTTTTATTTTTTACCTTTTCTTGTATCCCCAGCACTTAGCCCAGTGCCTAGCACACAGTAGACACTTAAATGCCTGTTACCCTGCTTGCTACCATCTCTTTACTAAGTTTGTGGCCTTGTTCAGAATGGGGATTGTGTCTTTTCTGAACTTTTCATCTTCCATCAGATTCTAGCATAGTGCTGTATACACTGTAGGTACTTAATGAATGGCTTGTTCATTGACTGATATGAGTATAAACAATAATTTTAAATGGTATCATTCAGCAAGCATTTTATTCAAGTATTCCTTAAGAATGTATTATTTTTAGCTAGACCTCATGATAAAATGATTAAGCAAGTATAGTGATTCTTATCTCTTCATCATCACAATAATTTGGGCAATCCCTGTGTTGAACACTATTTCCTCACTGATTTCATACTGTGTTCTGCTGAGACGGAAAAGATAAGCTGACAAACTAGTCAGATATTCAGTGAGAATTTAAGTGGGTGTTTAGTGCATAAAGAGCTCTTGATATTTTAAAGTTGTCATGTCTATGGACACCGAAGTATTATATTACCCTTTATGTTGTAGAAATTATCACTGATTGGTATTCTTTAAGGACTGAGGTTAGATGATTGTTTTACCTCTCTGTTCATTGAATTAAATAGATATAATTAAGGATATTAAATTTAGCATGCACATAGTGTAGGATAGATTTTCAAATGAATAAAACTATATTTATGATAATGTAAAAATGATAAAATGATTGTTTTTTTCAATCAACTTGGCTATTAAAAGTTTTTCCATGTTGGTCAGCATTGGAATAATAAATATGATTTTATTGTAACTTTAAAATCTAAAGATATAACTTAAGTTCTAGGATTCAAATCAACTCTACAGTCTGATTTTAGTTCTCAGTCAAAAACTACTAGATGGCCGGAATCATGTGCATGTGATAATTCGAGGCTACTCTCTGTAAATAATACATGTCATTTCTGCTTCACCCTCACTGACTGCTCCAAATTACTTTCAATTCAGGGCCCAGCCTTCTCTCCCAGAGTGCACTTCAGCTCAATTCCAAACCTGAAGGGTCTTTCCAGTACTCGGCCAGCTACCATAGCAACCAGACCCTTGCCCTGGGTGAAACAACATCTTCCCAACTCCCAGCTCGAAGCAGTCAAGCCAGAGCTGCTATCCAGAGCTTCAGCCAGGTATGTGTCAGAGGGATGTTGAGCACTTAGGACACACACACACACACACACACACACACACACACACACACACACACACACCCCTTCAACTACATATTTTGAGGAGAGTGGGGATAGTTTGTTACATGTTTATAAATTCATATTGTTATCAACATCTGATTTTTTTGTCCTATTAGGGGGAATGTAAAGGAATAAGCATTTATATACAGCCTACTATGTACCTGGCACAGTGCTACAGTGCTTTGTAAATGTTATCTTATCTGCAAGATGTTATCTTTACAAATGTTTTATTAGATACCTTAAATGAATTAGTAAAGATGCTATTGAATGTTGTAAATTATGAAGGTCTACAATAAAACATGGATATAAAATGAAACTAAATTACAGTTTAAAAAATCAAACTTGTGGCTGTCTACCTTAACCTATTGGTTTAGAATGTGCATCTATTATACGTTACTTCTTATTTATTCATGTTTATTTTATATATACATATCTACAAGGCATATATGGTGATATACACACATGTAAATCCATTGTAATGGTAAATATAAGTATTTGATTACTTGTGCTTTGTATTTCTGAATTTTCCATGTCAATTTCTTATATACAGTGTTTTGTTTTGTTTTGTTTTTCACAAAACTGTCACCGATGAATTGTTTGTGCTTCTAAACCCATTTCCCCCTTAATCCTAGTGCTTTTATTTCATCATTTTGCATAGTGGGGTGCTTTTTAGGAATTCATATGTCACATTATAGCAGATCTATATTGGTATAGATATAAATAGATAAATACATTGAATATAGATGTTTGTACATCTATATTCAATGTTTGTGTGTGTGTGTGTGTCTGTGTTGTTCAGTTGTTTCAGTCGTGTCTGACTCTTTGTGACCCTATTTGGGGTTTTCTTGGCAAAGATACTGGAGTGGTATGCCATTTCCTTCTACATCTACATCTGCAAGTGAGGAAAGTGAGGCAAACAGGGTAAAGTGACTTGTCCAGGGTCAAACAGCTAGTAAGTGTCTGAGGCCAGGTTTGAACTTGGGAAGATGGATCTTCCTGGCTTCAGTTCAGGCACTCTATCCACTGTGCCATCTAGCTGCCCTTTACATGTGTGTGTATGCATATGTGTGTACACATATGGATGTATACATATGTATATACATATGTGTCTATTTGTGCACATATATACATATTTTGTGTATATACACACATATGTACATATATATTCAATGTGAAGCCCTACATGGAAAGTAATTTGTAGAATCTTCCCAGGAAAAAAAGAATCTGAAAGAAAAAAATAAAACATTCTTCTCCAAAGTCTAGCTTTTTATAAAACACATACATGAATACATTTATTTTGTTACATATAAATGAGAAGTTATCATAAGTAGAAATTTGCAAATGAAATAATTGAAGAATCTAAGAACTGTTTTTGCTCAAAGTAAAATTTAATTTTGTCCAAGCCGAATTTTTGCTATCAGGCATTGCTTTATGATGTGTGCAAAGTATGCTTTGGTTAAAATGTATTTTGGAATATTAAGCAAATGGTCAGCAAATGTAATCATCTTGGAGCTAAATTGTTCCAACAAAATACCTGCTATTAAAACTAGTTGTTAGTATGATGAATTAACTACAAGTGTGAGTATTTTTTAAAAAGACTTTGGTTATGAAAAGATGTTACTAATGTAGCTTCAAGTTCCACTTTCCCATGCTAATGCTACATCACTTTAAAAAACCTACAGAAACTTAAGTAGTTATCTGATTTTATGCAAATTTACCAGGACCTTTGAATAGAGTCTAGTAAGTGAAAGAATACTGAATGTGCAAAAGAAGGCCAGCAACTGAAGAAAATCCTCGCTCCTCATTAAGTGCTACTTCTGTGGCTAGGAACAAGTCTCTTAACCTTTCTGGGTCACATTTTCTTTATATAATGAAGGAACTGAAGTAGAAATTCTTTGCAGTACCTCTCAAACTCTAAATGCTTTGCTTTTTTTTTTTCACTTAATATCACCCTCTCTTCCACTTGATTTATTTTTCTTCAAAAACTTGCAGGGTTTTTTTTTATTGCAATACGTTTTCCCTTCCTTCTTTTCCCTCTGAATGAATGATTGAAAGTGTGATGATTAAATTTTATATACTCAGTAATTTTTTTCCCCTTTCAGCTCCAAATTATTATTCTTCTAAATTTAGTTGCTAATATAAACTAATTTGCATGGTTTATTTTAGCAATCTGAGTATTTTCGCTTGTGATCTACCCTGCCTGGATCTCTCTCCCTTTTCATATTGGCCTCCTGGTATCCCCTGGTCAACTTCAATTTTAACCTAAAGGTCCAACTTCTTTGACAAGCCTTTCCCAATTTCCTTTGGAAATGTCCATGTGTGCATGTGTGTGTGTGTGTGTGTGTGTGTGTGTGTACACACATGTGTATGTATATACATGTACACTTGTTTGTATACATATATGTATATACACGTGTGCACATTTGGAGATATTCAACAGAGGGAAAACATTACATATAAAATTAAAATTAATACATTTTGAAATATATTAAATTAAAATAAAGTTTAAATATGCAATATACATATGAATAGATGTATATTGTATTTATTTTCGTGTGTATATGTGTGTACACATATGTACATATATACACATAGACAATACACATACACACATATACATAGAAAAAATAGATTCTTATAAATTGAATTAAAGTCCATAAAAATAATCAGATGAGATATTGGTCTAAGGCATAGCTGGAGAATCAGAGATTTTTCAAGAAGAAATATAGTGACAATAGAATTTTATATAATTTTTACTCATTTTATTTGCTATCATTTTACTGTATAATATTTAGGATAGTCAATGGACTTTAATATGACAAATATACTGATCATTTTTGTTCTTTAATATCTTTGATTAAAAGACAGAAGTTTTAATCATCAATTGAAGAATCTGAGACCATTAGGCAGAGAGAGCTTTTCCTTATGGACACCTTCAGAACATCAAAAGTAGCCCATTATTCCCTTCTGAATTTCCCTGGAAATATCTTTTTTTCTTTTTTTATCCTTTTTAACCAGGTGGGTGATTTCATGGTCATGGGGAGCTCCCCTCTGGGAAGCTTTCTCCACCAAGGCGTATTAGCATCTACTCTGTACCTTAGATTGTAAAGACCCACCAGGTACATGGTCATGTCACTTACCCAGAGTCACTCAACCCATGTGTGCCGGAGACAGAACTTGAACCCAGGTTTACTGGACTTTAAAGCTGGTTTTCCTGTGATTGTGCCGTGCCAGCTCTCTCCCCCCACAGGTTATTGTTTCTTAATTTGTTTTGCATTTTTTTGTTTTTTTTAAAAGAAGCAAGGACTTCAGTCATATTTTTATGTTTAAATTCAAAGAGTATTTAATTCCACAAACATCTTTCTAACTGTAGACTGTGTAGAAAGCAGTCTGGTAGGCACCTAGCACAAAAAAACTAAAAATAAAAACTGCCCCTGCCCTCAAAGAGCAAATTTACTGTGTAAAAATAAGGCTCAGGTTTTTACAAGCATCCTAAGACAGGCAGATAATCAGGTAAATAAAGCTCTGACTTCTTACTATTTTTCAAATCTATATTTTCACTTACACGGGGGCCATTGTCCTTATTACACAAAAGGAACCAATAAACTGATTGGTTTTTTTTCTTTTTTTAATGTTCAGCTCACTGATAAGATCAGTCAAACCTTTTATATGGGTAATATGGAAATAGTCAATAGAAAAATGAAAAAAACTAAGTTCATTTTTAACTCATTGTTTTGTCAGCCTAAAGACTCAGCCATTATAAAAAATCATCACACCATTACAACAGTCCACGCATATCTTCTCTATTATAATGAGACGTTTTTCATATGTCAGTAATATGAATGAAACATTCACAGTTTTACTGATAACAATGAGAACATTTGAAGTTGTAACTGTTTCATAAGAAAAATCTCTTGCTGATAATGTTTCAAGAAAATGTGCACTCATCTTGAGTGAGTTTACAGACAGAGATCTTTCATATGACTGCATTGTAAAGGTCAAGCTGGTATCAGTGGCATGTGATAGAACCTCCCTAATTCTAAATAGAACCAAATGAAATAGAAATTCAAAAAGGTGTTTTCAATGTTCATTTTAATTTTATTATTGTGTTTTGTATTTATTTTTGTTATTTTCATCCCCATTTTACAGTTGAGGGAACCAAGGCAAACAAAATTAAGTGATTTACCCAGGCTCACACAGGCAGTGGGTGCCTGAAGCTGAATTTAAATTCAGGTTTCCTGACTCTACACAGAGCTTTCTATCTACTGTGCCACCAGCTGCCAATCTGGACTCATCTCTCTCATCCTGTCTCTCATCTCCATGCCTTTGCATATGTGTTGTTCCCATGACTGGAATGCACACTTTCCCTTCCGTGACCTTGTAGAATTCTGGGCTTCCTTTAAGTTTCACCTGAAGTAACACTTCCTCCATGAAGATTGTTCTGATTTCCCCAGTTGCTAGTGCCATAACACACATATCCCACCTTTTTAAAAATTTGCTTTGTATGTTTTCTTGTTCTTGCTTATCTGTGCTACTGTTGATTGTTCTAGCAAATGTAAGCATTTTGAAGGCAGAGACTATTTTGAATTCTGTCTTTGTATCTCTGGCACCCCTAACACAAGTCCCAGAATATAATGGATGCTTAATAAATGCTGGTCATTTTAATTAATAAATAAATGTATTTAATTATGCTCTGGCTGTTGTCATTCAAGTAGAATTTCCTCTACCTAGAAAACCAAATGTCTTCATAAGGCATCTTGCACTTTTAGCCAACTAAATATACAGATATTTTGAAACATCATACTACAGCACAAAATATAAGTAAAATGATATACTCTTGAATAGGTTTTTAACTCCCTGGAATTAAAACAATAAAAACCCAACAGAGTCAATGCTTGCATAAATTATCTTTAAGTAGTGGGAAATATGACCTTCCATAGCTGCATTGCACAAACATAACCTTCAAGGAACCAGTTTCAGCTCCATGCTGTGATGAGGCATCTGAGCAGGATGTAGAGGGAGGGGGTAGAGGAAAAAAGGAGAAACTATTTGAGATACCATGGCTAGAGTCATGGCACTTTGGGGAAGGGCATTTTTTAACCATAGTAGTGCATGGTTTATTTTAGCAGTCTGAGTATTTTCACTTCAAGACCTCATTTTGGCATGGAGGAGACCCTGGATTTTTGTTGTCATTGTTCTAAAACTAGGCAAGCTTAGCATAGCTTTGGAAAGTTCTACCAAGATAGAAAGGCTACCAGCAGGATGGACCATGTTTCTATCATCTGAAGACTAGCTTACTTAAATTCAGAGGCTCATCACCAAGTAATTCTCAAGGTAATGAATTATTTTAAGTACAACAGTGCTTGAAACCACATAAGACATCAGATGATCTTTCAGTAGAAAGCCCAATGAAAATGTCAGCTATTGCTTGCTACTGGTGGTGGTATTAACATTATAATTCTTATAAAGCTCGGAGGAACTGGGACTTATGCAGGTGTAGCAAGAGCTGACAGAAGTGAAATCAAACAGAACCTTGAAGTTTGGAGTTAAAAATCTGTCAGCTAAAGAATGGAGTGCCAGAGACATTTATCAATGATGCATTCACAAAGACAAAATTTGGATCCTTGGAGTGAGAAAGGAATA
>CM053580.1:250466163-250510916 GCA_028627135.1 Pseudochirops cupreus
GGAAGGAAGGAAGGAGGGAAGGAAGGAAGGAAAAAAGGAAGGAAGGAAAGAAGGAAGGAAGGAAGGAAGGAGAAAGTTTTTATTTCAAATATAGTTAGAAGTATACCATCTGCTACCCTTTGCCAGAGGGCAATGAGCTACTATTTTTGATTGCTGATTGTTATTTCACTGCCATGCAGAGCGACACCTGTTAGGTGAGTTAGACAAAGTGAAAGAATGGCTGAATCAATAGGTGATTGATTGTATTTCCCACTGTGGCTAGTCCTGGGCTGGGCACAGAGTAAGTTTTCAGGAAATACTTTATGAAGAGAGTTAATCTTTTCTGATAGGAGAACCATGCAGACAAATGGTCCTGTGTCATCACAATTTGTTTTTTGTGGGAATGTTATTTTTGAAGATTAAAGAAGAAAAAAAGCAGAATTAGATAAATTTCATTTGCAATTTTCTGCATGATTTAGAACACAGCTATTTTTTCAGGATGCCAGTGTCCAAAGGACAATTTCCTACTAATGCAGTTACTAATGTGATACTTTCTAAGACAGATATTCTATACATGTCACTAGACAAAAGGCAATTCTTTATTAAGGCAATTTTGTATTTTATATTTATTTTAATATATTAACTTTGATAGGTTTATGGAAAAGTTGCTGATTTCTTATTCATAAGAATTTTTAAAGGATTTTTGTAATAAATTTCTATTTTTCTCATTTTATCCTGTCTATACTATCTGAAAACACTTTTTTCTAACAATAATAAAAATAATTCCTTTCAATTGTGAATATTTCTGTGAGGTCTCCTTTGGAAGAAAATATCTTGTCTGTTAAGGTTATACCTAACTATAATTACTGAAATAATTATTTTACTTAGCAAATGGTTACAAATATAGTTGCAGCCCCAATGTAATCTCAACCTCCCTTATTTTTGTTAAATGTGCATCCTCCTCTTCCTTTTCCTTTTTAGTCTTCACTCATTTTAGCCCAATACATTCTACCAACCAGGGACAAGGGTTTCGTCTTTCAAAAAAACAAATGCCCTCAGAAAGTATAAATGTAGTCTTGATTTATACCCAAGTGCAGTGCTTTGATCAGCCAGTCCTGTTGCTTTCCTAACACCAAACTAAATTTATCTTCTTTGAAGGAATATGATGTTTTTTCCCATGAGAGAAGAGTATGAACATACTTGGAGAGCCTTATTAGGGGCCTTGGTTAGGCATAAGGCAGCAGAGAAGTAATATGTTAATGCAAGAATACTAAAGACAAACTTTGACCTGCTTTACCGTTTCACCTGTGGCTCAGGTAGTTGCAGCCATTTGTCCTATCATTGACAATTATCTTGTGTTTTCTTTCACCCTTATGCCAGTATCTATTATACATAGCTGATCAAAAAATAAATATGCTACATAATCAGAAGTTATAGTGGTATAGTTTTATATCTTTCCCAAATATCTCTAGCAAGTAGAAGTATAAAGATTTTTCAAGAGATGTAAAAAGGAAACAAGAGTATAAGAGAAAATTATATTGATTCCTTAACAATAAATCTTAGTGTATATATAGGAAAGGGGTTCTTAACCCAGGCCTGACCTTTATTTTTACAATTATTTTGATAATGGCATTTTAGTATAATTTGATTCATTAGTAATCCAGTATATTTTATTTATTCAAAATATTTTTTCTGAGGAGGTTTGTAGATTTCAGCAGACTGTGAAAGGGGTCAACCACACACACACACACACACACACACACACACACACACACACACACACACAGCTTAAGAATCCCTGATGTAGAGGATCATGAGTAGTTATCTCAATCTAAAACCTTATTTTGTAGGAGAGGAAATTAAAGTCTTAAGAGTTTAAGTCACTTTTGAAGTCAAAAAGCTTCTTAGTTACATAACCATGATTAGAACCTGAGATTCCTAAATCTACTTTGTACCCTATACTGTGATTATTGTACAATAATTAAACTTGCCAAACTGGCTTTGGTTCCAGAAGAACAGGATGGAGAAAAAGTAGCTTAAATTGGGGGGAGTAAAGTAAGGGCATATTGTGTTGCTAATTAGTCTTTATTCTAGAGACAGCACAAAGTTTTCCATTTCTGACATTTCTAGACTGTCTGCCCAGCATCCTAGGAATTAGGAGCCTCTCAAGCTATTCCAAGAAAGTTGGCAAGTCTTAAAGGATTACACCAAAGACTGATTATAAATCTGTAATCCACTTAATTTTTTTGGTTTGTTTTACTTAGTGACACTGTTCATGATTTCAAGCCAAAATTTTTTAAAGGTTACTACATTCTCAAACCCCTTGATACATGACTGTAGGCAATTATCTCTATCACCATTTCCATTGGGGATTATATTGAAATAAAATTTTAAGGTCAATTTAATTGATTTTTAAAAATTTATTTAGTTTAATAAATTTTAATTTTGCATTTACATCATTTATAACATCTGCAACATTTATAATATTTGCATTTACACATTTTCCAACAAATCATGCCTCTACCCCCTCCTAGGGACTCTTCCTTTATAGCGAAGAATAAAAAGCTTGTGGAGAAGTCCAGCAAAACAAACCAATATATCATCTAGGTCAAACATTACATGCAGTGTTCCATACGCATAGCTGTCCACCCCAACAAAGAAGGACTATTGAATCATAAATCTAGAGCCAGAAAGGATCCCTGAACACATCTAATCCCACATTCTTTTTATAGATGAAGTACCTAAGTCCCAAGTTTAACTGACTTGCCCAAGTTCTTAGGAGGGGAATGGAGAACAATTAAGTATAAGATAACTGGAGAATTAAGGAGATGATATGTATAAAGACCATTAAGTGTCAAGTAGTGAAACCTATATATGATTCTGGAGATAATAGGGAATTAGCTTCTGTTGTTTACTGAGTGGAGGGTGGACATGGCATAACAGAGTCAAACCTACACTTTAGAAAAATCATTTTGCACACAGAATGGATGATGGAATGGGGAGAGACCTAAGCAGGAAAACCAGTCAGTCAATAAGCATTTATTAAGTGTCTGTTATATGCCAGGCACTGTGCCAAATGCTGGGGATACAAAAAAAAAAAAGTTAAAAGACAATACCTGCTTTTGATCCAAGAGTTGATAGGGAACTACTGGAGTTTATTAAATATGGGCGTGCTATGATTAAATCAGTACTTTAGGAAAATCTCTGACTGCTGAATGGAAGATAGACTGGAATAGAGAGAGACTTGTACCAGAAAGACTGACCAACAGGCTATTGCAATAGTCCAGCAATGATGAGGATCTGCACTGAGGTAGTAGCAGTATGAGAGGAGAGAAGGGAGCATTTCCCAGAGATGTTATAAAATTGAAATTGAAAGGTTTGGCACCAGATTAGAGTGATAAGAGTTAAGGATAACATATGGGGAGAGACAACCTGAGGGACTGGGAGGAAGGTGTTTTGGTTTTTTTTTTACATGAATAGAGAAAGAAAAAATTAAGGAAGAAAAGAGTTTAAAGGAAGAGATAATGAGTTCAGGTTTGGATTTGTTGAATTTAAGTTATCTACTGAACATTCGGCATAAGAAAAGTAGTTGGAAATGTGAGACTGGATTTCTACAAAGGTTAGTGCAGAATAGATAGATTTGAGAAGCATCAGCATAAAGATAAATCCATTAAGCAAATGACATCAGAAAATGAAATTGTATAGAAGGTGAATGGTAAAAGACCCAGGACTGAAACCTGTGGCGTGTCCCTGTTTAATGGGCATGACTGAGATGAGGACCCAGCAAAGGATATTGAAAAAGAACAGATAGGTAAGAGGAGAACCAAGAAGAAAGAACAGTGTCCTGAAAACCTAAAGAGAAGAGGTTATTGCCATTATCCAAATGACAGGAAATAAGAATCTACAAGGGCGATGAAAGTGGAGAAAATATACGGGAGAAATGTTGTAAAGGTAGAAATGGCAAGATTTGGCAACAGATGGGATATATGGAGTGAGTGAGATATAGGAATCAAATGTGACACTGAGATTGTAAGCTTGGGTGACTGGAAATAAAGTAGTGCCCTTGGCAAAAAGAGGAAGTTCAGCAGAGAAAACTGTTTTGGAGGAAAGATAATGTGTTCTGTTTTTGACATTTTGATCTGTTCCAGATGTCAAAAAACAATTGGTGATGTAATCATTCAGCTCAGGAGAGACACTGGGGCTTCAAAAATATATGGTTCTCAGAATTATCTGTATTGAGATATTAACTGAACACATGGAAATTGCTGAGATCATTAAGCAAGAGAGTATAGAGGGAAAAGGGGAGAAGGTCTAGGGCACAGCCTTAGAGAAGAGTCCCAGTAGGATACTGGTAAATGTTCAGCAACCTGCTCTCCAAAAAGAAATACCAACAACACACTTTTAGGTTCAATCCACATTATTAACTTCTTCCATTACTTTCTTAAATCTAAAGACTAACAGGACAAATCATATCCAAACTTGTAGCATTTGTCAATTTTCAAGGTACAAATGCTTACACTGAAAATTTAACAAGCTCCTCTCCTGAGCTGGTTAGATCTGGCTCCAGCACAACCTGGCAGAAGATCCATGGTTAATGGGTATGACATGGCTGAAGAAGCAGCACAAAAGACATACAGGGAGGAGTCAAACAGGAGAGAAGAGTATCATGAAAACACACACAGGAGAGTATCTAAGAGAAGATGATCAACAGTTTGAAATGCTACGGAATTTAAGTTCCAGGAAGATAGAGACTTTTACATTTTTTTTTGCCATTTTATCCCAAAAGTCTACCATTTTTTAAAAAAAGCAAAGGGAGGTGGGAATTTTATAAATGCTTTTTAATCAAATTTAATTCAATCAGCTCCCTAAGGTCCCTTCATTCCTAAATGCTATGATCCTAAGAAAATACGGAGAGAGTTTGTCCCATTTGGCAAGAGCTTGGAGAGCAGGTAGAGGAATGAAAGGAGCTACAATCTCTCTGCCCTTTAGCTTCTTTAACTGTAAAACAAGGAGTGTGGACTAGATAACATCAAAGGTCCCTTCCAGCTCTAGTTCTGTGATCCTAAGAATATAAAACTGAAAATTCAGGGCTCAGCCGGACTGTAGAAATGCTAGTTGAAACTTTTGTGTTCAGTAGGCAAAGAAAGAGCCAAAGAAATTTTTTGAGGCAACTTGAAGCATCATGATTCTATCCCAAAGCTCCTTCAGACTCTTTCCCTTTTTGGTCACTCGAAGTCCCTTGCACACAGAGTATTAGTCTGGCCGAGGTAAGATAGATGGATTGAGATGTCAGGGAAATAGAATTTTTAGGACTTTTAACTTGTAAGTGAGAGGGATGATTCAAAGATAACACCCAAGTTTTGAACAGAGGAGAACGGATGAATTCCAACAACTAATCATTCTTTAAAAAAAAAAAAAAAAGGAAAACAGTCATTATAGTACCAAAGTGTTTGAAGGCATAAGTAAGAACCTGCTACCATCCTCATAGGAGGCTATGAGGAAGACACAAATGTTAGAGTGCTTTACAGATGTGTGTTGTACAGATGTGTGTTGTTTGGAGTGCACAGTCTATTGTAGATGGCCCTCATCTACTTTTCTCTCTCTCTCCCTCTCCCTCTCCCTCTCCCTCTTTCTCTCTCTCTCTCTCTCTCTTTCATAAAAGGATAACATGAATGAAAGGAGAAGCCAGGTGGGAAGGGAAAAAAAAATACTCCCTATCCATTTGTAATATAGTAAAAGAGAGAGAGGGAAGGAGGGAGCATTGGGAGTGAGAGACTTGAATTCAGATTTTATCTCTACTACCTACTACTTACATGGCTTTTGGAAGGTATTTGACTTCTGGATTCAACTTCCTCATGCTGTTAAGTGAGAACTTGGACAAAAATGGTCCCTTCTTCTAAATCTGAGAACTTGTGAATGGGTGATTGGCAAGTACATCAGCTTTATCAGGACCTGGTGTTCTTTCCCCTTCTACTTCTTCTCTGAACCACTACCCACTAGTACATAAATAACTAAATTAATAGGATGAAAGTTTTTCCTTTTTTCAGCAACAAAGTACAGGTGGCTTATTTCTCAATAATTTGCATAATGGAACTGACTAACTGAAAATAAATGTATAAAATATTGAGGTTTGTCATCTTTAGCATGGAAATATGACAGTCCACAGTATGGTTCAATAAATTAAGTAGTTCAATAAAGTAAAAACTTACTATGTTTTCCATTATAAATCAGATCTATAGACATAATATGTATGACATTATGTAAAATATATATCTCTATAATATGTATATGATATGTATTTAAATCTGCAGTAGGAAGAGTATTACAGGTTACCAAATTGGATATTTTACATTGCAATGTGCTGTATCATAATTTAGGCTGTGAATTTCAGGACACTGTTTAAAGCACAAAAGAATAGATTTTGAAAACCTGTTTGCCTGCCCACAATTTCATTCATCTACCTTTCCCCATGAAAATTCCTCTTTTACACCCCACCCCTTTGCTGCATTTTTCCACCTGCATCAGGTTTCTGTCATCAGCCCTACACAAGTTAATCTCTAATGGAGATGGTGAGAAGGCTCTCAGAGGGGCCCTGTTTGGTGTTTATCAGACACCAGGGAAGCTGACACGTCTAGCTGTTTCACTGTTGTATGCTACTTGGACTCCTGTGGATGTGAAGGACCAATACTGCTCTAAATAGAAATGTGCAGAAAAGGAGGTCATTTATTCTCTGCTCCTGGTGTGACCTTGAGTTTCCATTTAAAACTTAAGCAACAGTAGCTCATCAGAGCTGCAAATGGATATGACCTGGGAAGGTGTGCTTCATACAGGGTCTTATGATCGTATATTTATGATCGGCACCTCAGAGGTCATCTAATCTAACCCCCTTATAAAATAGGAAACTGAAGTTCTGAAAAACTGGTTTACCCAAGTTCACAAATCTAGCTAGCTGGGAAGTGAGTCCAAGCTTTTGATCCCCAGTGACAAACTCTTTCTCCAAGGTATCTAGCCTAGAAAATGAGTAGGGGAAAAAATCTGACTCTGAGTAATTCCCCAAAATAATTCTGTGTGAAAATAGGGCAACTCCCTTAGCTTGAAGGTGGGTGCCTTGAAACTGACATCCACTTGAAGCAAAAATGGTACCCAAGCTACCCAAATCAGATATTTAGGCAAGAGATTTAAAGATGTGTCTCTTGCCTGATAAGCATATATTTAAATAATTCTTCTACATTGTAGGATTTTTTGTTTTCTTTTGGTTTTTGAGTTGGAGAAGAGCAGAGAGTTCAGTATTTACTTTACAGTATGCTTCCAACAAAGTACTCAGTTGTCTCATACTCCAAGGTGTTGCTAATACAGGATCTTAACTTTATTAGTTTAACAACCAATGAACATCTTCTAAACCCAGGACACCTGATAAAAATTGAGATGTTGTTTATAAGAATGCATATTCTATTATTTATCCTTCCAAAAAGGGGTCATTGGTATAACTGAAACTTTTCATAGGAAGCATCTGCTGAGAATTTTCTCTGAATTTGTCTGTGTCTGTGTGTGAACACGCGCACGCCTCTCCGTCTCTTTATCTCTCTCCCCCACTCCCCATTCCATCCTCCCCTTTTGGTCTTGCCTTTATCTGTCTGCCTGTTGCCCATCTTCACAATTTCCTGCACTCCTCCACTCTCTCTCCTATTCCAACTCCAGCTCCCTTTCTTTTTCTCTACACAACCCCTTCTCCACCTTATCCTCTCCTTAGGAAAAACTTTTGTGCTCCTTCACAGAAAGCTAGAAGATCTAAGACCTCCAGCACAGAAGTGGTTGACAATGCACTGTTTTCATTCGAATGCAAATGTACCCCTGGACTAGATTCAAGGAAAGTGCTTCCTCTTCCAATCCTTCTCTCCATCTCCACCCCAGCCCTTGTTTTCTTTTGTGCCCATGTAAATAAATAAGAGGCAACTGGCTTTCAATTTGAAGACACAGCTGCAGGGGGCTCTTAAAGAGAGCTAGTGAGAGGGAGAGAAAGATCCTCTCATGCAGAAGCTCAAAAAGATGGGGAGCTGAGTTTTCAAATGTAGGGAAGGTTGGTTTTTCACCCTGTCTTTTCATGTCACAATTACTCTAATTCCTGCTGCATCATATATATATATATATATATATACATATATTTAGAAAGCAGAATAGAATGTCTTTGTTTTGACTTTATCTTTAGAAATGATTTTCAGCTTTACTCGTCCAAAAGGAAGAATCCTCAATGAGTAAAGCAGCAGAATAAACTTTGAGAAGTATGGTTACTCTTGGGATGCTCTTCAGATAAGTATACAACTTGGTTGGTTTAGAGGGCAGAAAATTTGCAAAGGCAAATGCCCCTTAAAAAAAGATTTAATGCTTGAGTTTCTTGTTAAGACTGACAAATGAACAGACTT
The DNA here is from genome assembly GCA_028627135.1 of Pseudochirops cupreus. Lineage (NCBI taxonomy): Eukaryota > Metazoa > Chordata > Mammalia > Diprotodontia > Pseudocheiridae > Pseudochirops > Pseudochirops cupreus. Next base: position 250,474,563 of record CM053580.1, read on the forward strand.
TAAAAGTGTTTGATGATCTACAGAAATCTACAGATTATGACTCATGCAAATGCTTTTACTTCAGGGTGAGAAACATGTCTCAGCTGTGTAATCAAATATATACATATAATATATATATATATATATATATATATATATACACACACACATCTATACATATTCATGTGTGTGTATATACACATATATACATATAGAGTTTTTTAATTGTCAAGCCTTTTTCCCCCTGAGGCATGCATTTGTGAATTACTTCACTGTCTCCTAAAAATGCTACTACTTTAGGGGTTTAAAAATTGTTTGCCTTCTAATCTGATAAACAATTAATTTGCTTTAAAAGTACAGGATGTTGCAAAAGTTTTTCATGCAGTTGGCAACTTTAATAGTTTAAAATTGTACTAAAACTTTTAGGATACCCACATTTTGGTCAGGAGTTTTCCTGATCTTATGAAAGTGATTTTTCTGCGTCAAAGGGGTTAAACGTATATGGAAGCATTTTTTGCTTTACGCCTTCCTCAAGTTGTGTTTTCTTTCCCTCCCTCCTCCCCCACCCCCTCTCTCTTCTTGACTACAGGGCACAACTAGCCGAGCAGCCCATTTAGCTGGATCTGAACCCTCTCAATCACATGCTGCCTCTCAGTCAAGAGAGTCCTTTGTGCCGAGCCATGGGAGCGCGTTCCATTTGCCTGACTCCCAGCATTCTTCAGCCCTTTATTATTCCAGCTCCACTCTGCCAGCACAGAGAGTGAGCTCTCCCTTGTCCATGCAGCAGGTAGGCTCTCCCACAAAGCTCCAGCGGGTGGGGTCAGCCTCAGAGAGCACTGGATACAGCACCACACAGCGGGTCTCCTCTCCTAAGCAGTCTCCAAGCCGGCTAGCCAAGTCATATAGCACCAGCTCACCCATCAATATTGTTGTGTCTTCAGCTGGACTTTCTCCTTCCCCAATACGTGTGACCTCTCCACCAACCATCCAGTCTAATATTTCATCCTCTCCTATTCATCAGCTAAGCTCAACCATTGGCACTTATGCTACCCTATCTCCTACAAAACGTCTAGTCCACACGTCAGACCAGTACAACAAGCATTCACAGGAACTGTATGCCACTGCTACCCTTCAGAGACCTGGCAGTCTGGCAGGTAAACCAATTTAACTTCTAATCTTCATGCTTTACTGTTGTGTTCTAAAAGACGTGCTTGGTCTAGAATGTTGGTCACCTGTGTATATTGTGAATTTGAGCGGCGGTGGGAAGCGGCTGTGCTGCAACAAAGTTTCAGCTTGTGGGTATGACGTCATCAGCTCTCAGTCTGTATCAAATAGAAAGTGTGAGAAGCCCCCCAAAGCCAGGGCACTGTTGGCTCTTTGGAAGCAGCATAATTCCTAGGCTTTCGAAATGAAATTTTCTTTTGTTTCAGTTGTAAACGAAAAGAATAAGACAGGAATTTTAGAAAAGTCTGATAAAGATTCATGAAACTGAATTTAGGTGTCCAAAAAAAATGAATATTAAAACTCCCTTTGTTATTCATATATCATGTTTTAAAATTAGTCCAAGCTACTCCGAAAATCAAAGTGCTGTCTGCAGCTGACATAGAATTTAAATATACTTTAGGCTACAGGAAAAAAAAAGTAACTAGTAAGAAGTTATTACAAATTTTTAATGTACTGAGAAGTTAAAAGCAATGCTCTAAATCCATAATAAGGTTTTAAAGAAAGAATGTGATTGGTGCTGATCTCTGCTGAACTGAATGTTGATTGCCCTCTATAGAGACCAGGCTGGCATTGATAATTCATTTTTGCAAGCACTATTTGATCTGCTTAGACAAGATAATGTTGTTGAAAGACTAACATTTTGCCTTTTGAAACACTTGACAACTAACCCTGTTTGAGTGGTGGTGTTTTTTCTTGTAAGATCATTCTATAATTTCAGCACTATAGGAACAGATGCTGTGCTCATAAGTTTTCTTTCTTGACATAAATAAATGAACGTTAAGTAAGAAAAAGAAAGGATTTTTGCATAAATGAGACAGGTGTCCAAGAACATTTTTTTTTCTTTATCACTTAACAATTGTCAGTATGTCCTACCTCGGCATAAATAACAAAGTGGGATTTCAGTGTCCAAGAATGAAAATCGGTTTATTGAAATGAAAACATTTCCTCATGTTTTACTTTTCCAAATGAGAATGGGTTAAGGATGTTTCTCACTGTAGGTATCACAAAATTTTCAACCCGAGTGGCCCTTAAGAAAGTAATCTAGTTCAGTAACTTTCTTTTACAGATGAGTAAACTGAGGGCTAGAGAAAGTAAGAGAATTTGCAAGGTCACATTGCAAAACCAGAACTAGAACCCAGGCTTCTTCACTCTCATCCCTCAGTTCTTTGCACTTTACCAAATTGTAGTTGAACTAAGAGAAGCCAGTCAGAGATGTAAATATTCCCAAACACTTTCCATATGTATATCTATCTATCTATCTATCTATCTATCTATATATATATATATATATATATATAGGTAGCTGTTTATAGAGCTAACTGTGTAATATATAAATTGAGCCCTATCTTTTTTGCTCTTTCTTTAATTTTTAGAAATTTCTCGATGCATTTTTCTACACAATTTTTCAATAACTCTCCAATAACTCCACTTTTCAATAACTCTCCACTCCTTTATGAAGTAAATTCCTTGAAAAAAAAAACAACAGCAGTAAAATGGTTAATAGAAAAGAGAGATACCCTTTAACTTTTACATGTGGTAATAATATTGACTATTATATTTTATCTGAGAACTGTTGTCTAAGTAGATTCGATATGCTTTATGGAAGCTAAGTATTTTTAAGAATTGCTTTCATCACTCAGCTTCATTTCCTGTGTCTTCTGTGTCTCTCAGAGTTCTTCATACATGTCAGTCCTTATGACTCATCAATCTTCTATTACATTCCTATATCATAAAACTGACCATTCTCCAATTTCAACTCTATTCTACTTCTAAAATGTATTTATTTCTTTACAAATGGTGGTACTTTGTCAAACTGCAGGTGTGATTTAATTTTCCTAGTGCTTTTTAAAAAAACTATGGCATTTTCAAAAGAAATCTCAGTTGTTTTTGTCATGTTGGATCTTGGGAAAGAAGAGAAGGCAAGAATGAGATAGAGGCAGGACAAATGGTTTCACTAGACACAGAACGAGACTGGCAGGTACCATATGTCAAACAAACAAGAGGTCAGTGCAGAAAGATCAACTAGGGCTCTTAGGAGCGGGTAATTACTGAAAGTTCAGACAAACAAAGAGTTAAGTCCAGTAAATTGGTTGAAGTAAGGATTGTGAATTTAGATTAGGAGACAGAAGAACAAAAAAAAATGAGGGGGAGCCTAGTGGCATTGAGGAGAAGTAACCTAAGCTGAGCTTTTGGATAACAAGGCATCAGGAATCTAGGCTGAAGAAGTCAGGATCTATGCACTGTGTACTTGCAACAACAAAAGAACTTAATGATGGGAAGAAAAGAAAACTGCTTTTTGAAGCACAGTCATCCTATATTCTTCTTTCTCTGATTCATAAGCTAGTCTTCAAAAGATGTCTCAGATCAGCAGGTATTTATTAAGTAACTGCTGTAGGTCAGCCATTTTTCCAGTGACACAAAAATGAGATAGTTTCTGCCATCAATAAACTTATAACCAATTAGGCAGATACCACCCATGTTGGGGCCAGGTGGCCGGGAAAGGGGACTTCATTCTGGACAAATTTAGGGATGATGAGTGAAATCTTAGAGCAGCACTTTTCCCAGTTGTAATGATAATATTAATTTGATTATTTTTCCCCTGACTACTCAGTAAGAAGTACAAAGCATGTGGGGAGCTGGCATTCAGGGAGGATATAATTTGTGTCAGCAGGGCAAGTCATAAAAAGCCTGTGCTGGGGTCCTAAGATGACATAAAACATGGTTTAGAGGTCTGGGACTGGTAGGAAATAGTGGGCTGAGGTACAAACTGACTCACCCTGGAGTTAGAACCAGAGCTCAGGGGGTTATTTCTATATGTATATTTGGCCAGGGGAGGGTTATATTTTCAGTTATGCACCAATTTATTGTCTTGGTAAAATGTTGGAAGCCCTAAGAGGGAACTTACTCAGGGTGACAGTATGTGACAAACTGAGATTTTGAACACAGCTTTTCCTAGTTCTGAGACTTCAATCTACTTCCAATGCCCTTTGCTCCCAAAAACCCAGTGAAGTAGGGAGTGGAAACACTATTACCCCAATTTTACAAATGAAGAATCTGAAACTCAGAGTGACTTACCCAGGGCCATAAAGCTGTTAAGTATTACAAGGAACAACGCTTGGAACCCTGCTATCTCCTGACTTTTTCCACTATTCCGTGTTGAAAATAACTCCTTATGTCTTCTAATGAGTGTGGTCAGTCCTGAGCCTTCCAGGAGAAATTAATGACCATAACTGACTGAAGTCAAAGAGTGAAGATGAAGTAAACCAAGCAGTTTCTGATATTTCCTTTCTTACAGTGTTTTTAATAAGTAAGGAGCATGTGTTGTAGGAGAGGTTTGCAAACTGAATGCCTGATTATGTTGCAAGGGAGATGATCCGTGTTTATCCGTGTTTCATTTGACCCCTGCTGTCCTCAGTGAAGACTAGAATTGCTGTTCTTTTCTCCAAACCATGATAGCCCTTCTCTTATATTTTTCCTAAAATTCCCCTAATTTTTCCCAATATATGCTGTTTTTACCAGCAGGTGAAAAAAATGAATTTGATCATGGGTGATTTTTTTAAATTAAAAAACCCTTAATTCTAAATCTATAATGATTAAATATTTCAAACTGTTTGTTTTCTAAAATTGTATTTTTTATAATTTCAATTTAAACATTATTTTTCAGCTCAGTGCTTTTTGACCAAAAATTAGCTTATTATCTCTGCTTGATATCTTTGTTGCATCAGATGTTGTATCCACATTTGAGATATGAGCAAATTACTCCATGGAGAAAGTTTGTAAGTTGTTCAAGCTCATAATTCAAGTCTATGATAGATCCAAGGATTCAGTGTTATATACTTGAAGTCTGAACAACTGCCTTAAATTTGTCTCTCCAGATTACTTTTTAAAATTCCTCTGCACATAGTAGGTACTTAATACATGGTTTTTAATTGAAATTTAATACTATAAAAATTTCTGTATTTGCTGACCCACTGAATTTTCCACCTAGCTGGTGGTTAACACAAAACAGTATCTTGAGAATAGCTGTGTTTGTTAGAGTAGTGATTTAGAGCTATAAAATGTATCCCACAAGCCATGGCAACACTCCTGAGTACAGTGAAACCAGATTAAAATGTAATTGGAGAACATTTAACCAAAATAAATAAAAATATAGCAGAACATAGACAATAATAATGTGTGTTATTCGAAGTCCAAACGTGGCCCAAAGGGATCTCTGTGTATGATTTAGTGGCCCCTTCTTTCTAAACTGATTTTGACACCACTGGTTAAAGGTTTCTTCCTGCTATAAAGGATGTTACAAGTCCCACCTTTTTCTAGAAATCAGAAATTTATTGGTAGGACTTGGTTACAGTGATAATCCTGAATTATTACCCTACTACAATCACGTTTATACAGAAAACCCTGAAATGTATTTTTTTTTTATTTTAGAGATCTTTCCAGATATTGAGGTAGACTTCAGAATCTAGACTACTTAGGAAAATATGAGGTAGAAAGCAGCCTTAGATAATTTGCATTCTTTTGTTACAGACAGTTTCTTTTAGGATTTCTATTGTCTTCTTAGGGAATTGTGGGAATTAGGACAAGTAGTTAATTGTGGCAATTGAGTGAATCACATTGACTCCATCTTTTTACTCAATTCTGGAGCTAGCTCAGTTCTGTTTCTTTTCAATTATGGGTCTAGTCCAAATTCTGTCTTGTGAGAAAACTATATTCAACTGCAGAAATCAGGATGGGGGGGGGAGGGAACATTATTGCATCGTTTGAACCTAGACTTGCAAGCCTGGGGACCTGGACCACCTCTACCTGCTGGTTAGAGACCTTTAACTAAGGACCTACGTTGTGCTGATCAGAAACCCAGTCAGATCCAAAGGTTGATGCAAGGAATTTTCTTACAATTATACATTTCAAATAGGCCATATATCTTATCTGAAAACTGTACTGATCAATCAGTTATTGTTTGCATTGACAGTGCACAGATACTTAGAAGAGTAGAATACCTATTTTTCTGATTTCAGGGAATTGCACCTGTTCACTCTCTCCCTCCCAACTTGGAAAGTCCCTAATCTTTCTTCCACTTAGAAATAAAATTACCTAACATATCCTGGTTAATTGTTTTTCAACCACCTATATCACAATTTCAATTGTTTTTAATGTATAAATATCTGTCACCCCTTGTATTTGGAGTCCAGTGACAAAGCTGAGGAAGGTGACTAGTCCCGATTTCTTAGGCAACTGATATGAATTTCTTAATAAATCAATATGCTCAGAAACTCAAACCTTTATTTCCTTAGTCATTTCATCTTTCACTCACTGTAGTTCTCATTTCTCCCATTAGAACTCTCCATAAATAATGATCATTTATACCTCGCCATCTTAGGTGTTAACCGAAGAGCCATACCTACCCTCTAGACTACTTTCTCTTCTCTAAATCCTACCTCCAATTACTAAAATCTTTGTACCTTGTCTCAGCAATCTACCTCTTTTATGAAATCACTTGGAATTAATTTTTTTTTTCTTTTATGGGCTGATTCTATCTGTCTTCATGACTAGGCCCAATAAGTTAACAAAATATGGAGGAAAAAAAAAAACTATTTGGCCTGAATGTTTCTAAGATGCACCTGTCAAAGTAAAGACTGGGAGAATTCTGAAGATTTAAGGGGTTGCAGGCACTTCAAGGTAATTTTGAGGCTTTAAGTACAGGAAAATGTCTTCACAGTTCTCTGGCTCAAGCCCCTGTGTCCCTTCCTTTCCTATTCACAAATAGCTGTCATAGACTGTTACATATGTATTCCCATGGAGTTTCATGTATTTACTATTTTCAACATTTGTATTTATGTATTTTATGTTTTAGGTCATTATGAAGCTTGTTTCTTCTGCGAATTGTGTTTGAAACATAGTTCTGCCTAAAGAAATTAGATGGACACAGGCCTCAGAATTAGCTCTGTCAGCTAACTACCATAAATTTCAAAATATGCATACTTTGTTTCTTCCAAAATATTTTAAATTTTATGTATCTTTTATAAAATATATCTAGGATTTTTTTTAATTCCTTAGAAAGGTATGAAGATATATAAACACTAGTTTTGTGTGGTTGTGGTTTTTTATTACTAATTTTTCATAATTCTAAAAAGATATTAAATATTTTCATAAGGATATTGTAAAAGTGTTATTGCTTTTCAATGGATGAAAAGAGTCAGATCATATCTGCATTTAACAAAAGGCTATGCATGTTTCTAAAGAGATAGAATCACATACTGACATTTTCCTTGGTTTTTTTCTTTTGTTCTCTAAATTTATTTATTTTTAGTTTTCAATGTTCACTTCTATAAGATTTTGAGTTCTAAATTTTCTCCACTTTCCTCACCTCCTCCTTCCCCATGATGGCATGCAATCTGATATAGGCTACACCTGTACAATTATATTAAACATATTTCCACATTAGGCCTGTTATGAAGAATTAAAACCGAGAAAACTATGAGAATGAAGAAATGAGAGAGAGAGAGAGAGAGAGAGAGAGAGAGAGAGAGAGAGAGAGAAAATAGTATGCTTTGATCTGCATTCAGACTCCATGGTTCTTTCTCTGGATATGGATAGCATTTTCCATCAAGAGTTTTTTGGAATTGTCTTAACTTAGCTCATTGCATTGCTGAGAAGAGCTAAGTTTATCATAGTCCTTTCACAGTGTTACTCTTACTATATACAATGTTCTCCTGGTTCTGCTCACTTCACTCAGCATCAGCTCATAGAAATCTTTCCACATTTTTCTGAAGTCAGTCTGCTCCTCATGTCTAATGGGACAAAAGTATTCCATTACATTCATATGCCACAATTTATTTAATTATTCCCCAGTTGATGGGCATCCCCTCAATTTCCAATTCTTGGCCACCATAAAAAGAACTGCTGTAAATACTTTTGTACGTGTCATTCTTTTTCCCTTTTTTATGATTTCTTTGGGATATAGAGCTAAAAATGATTTTGCTGGGTCAAAGGGCATGCACATTTTCATAGCCCTTTAGGCACAGTTCCAAATTGCTCTCCAAGAATGGTTGGATCAGTTAACAAATCCACCAGCAATGTATAGTTTTCCAATTTTCCCACATTTTCTCCAACATTTATCACTTTCCTGTTCCATTTTCCTTGCTTTTAATGTAAGATATTTAATATAATTATATGATCATAGTTCATTATGTTATCAAAATCTTACATTATAATCAATTAATATTATACATGTGTAATATAGTAACATAATATATTATTAAAATATATGTAATAATATGCAAGCATAAATTACACAATATAAATTGACATAAATTCTGAATAGATTAATTAATACCAGGGCATTCATGTCGTTTGTTGCAATTTGCTTTCTTTTTTAGAATCTTTGTGTGAATTTGTCAAACTACTTTGATTGTAGAAAAGTCAGGGTAATCTGTTAAAAAAAGAAAAAGATTTATTTAAATCACTTATACTTTTGAGTTTGTTACTTAAAATTCCATGTTTCTGCATGTTCAAGTAAATATTTATATAAACATGTATACATATTTGTATATATTGGCACAGATACGTGTAGCTTTATAGATATTTTTAAGTTTAAAGATGTTAACGTGGATTTAAGATTATCACTTTAGTTATGTAGTATTTGAGATAGTATAGTCATGTAACTTTTTCTAAATAGGAAACAAAAAGCACATCCTTATTTCTAGGTCACTCTCCTGCCAACACTATTGATAGTTATGACTAGGATATTATGAAATATTGACAACTGGAAAGGACTTGAGTGGTTATATGGTCCAGCCAAGCTGAATCCTCCCCCCCAGCTTCCTCAGCAAGTGTTCATCTAGGCTTCACTTGAAGATCTCTAGTAACTGTGAGCTTATGACCTCCTGAGGCAGATAAATTGGTTTTGGACAGTTCTAATAGGCTTGGTAAGGAGTTTTCATTCTTTGTGGATGAAAGCTGCCTCCTACTCACTTCCACACATTTATCATAGCTTTTCCTTATTTGGTCAGGCAGAACAATTTGCCTTGTCCAAAAACCTGGTCTTCTTGATTCAAGGACTAGCCTTCTAGCCATCACGTCACACCTCTGTGGATTTCAGCAGAAGTACAATCCCTTTGATTAATAGAGACAACTATTGCACTAACTCTTGTTTCTCTTGTCACATTATTAGCTCAACTTGAGCTCAGTCTTTTTCTCATGAATTCCGTTCTAGTCACATCTCCTTCATTGTATTTTACCATTTGTTATTGTTTTCCTCCTTTAAATCTAAGTGCAAGACTGAAATTTATTAGGGGTAAAAGTACATTTTATCAGTTGCAGCCCACTCTTGCAGCCTAATGAGAGCTTTTTAGATGCAAAGTCTTGCATACCTTTTTATGAACTATCCCTATCATCTTTGCTTTTATTCAAGTTACTGATAAAAAATATTGAACAGAACTAGGCCAATGAAAAAACCTGGGGAATGCCAATAGAGATTTCCTTTTGTAGTCATTAATAGATGAATCACCACTTGTCTGCTCTGATTAGTTAACCAGGTCTAGATCCATCCAATATATTATCCTGACCTTATCCCTCAATCTTTTTCTCTGGGTTTCATCAGTATTATGCATCTTTGGTTCAGTAAGATATTTAAGAGTGTCAAGGGCATTCTTAATGCTTTAATCATCTCCCTCTAATTTGCTGGCAAGCCAGTCCCTAACATTTCATCAGATGTTTCTTGAACAACAACTAGAGACTTGCTTGATCTAATACTGATATTTCACATTTATATGGTACTTTATGCTATATAAAACTCTTTCTTCACAACAGCCCTATACCAAAACTTTTTTTGTGGTTGTGTCAAGCTCTCTAACTTGAAGAGTCCTCTTCAGCTTCTTTCAAAAATGTAATAACATAAACTTTAGCTTTCTCTTGTACATTAGCACTTCATAAGTCATTAAAAAAAAAACTGTTGGCTTCATGTTCTTTCATCATCCTTAACTGCTGTTTGACCTATCCAAGGGACTTAAACTCATTGAGGAAATCTAGGTGTTTTCTTTCCATCATCTAGTTCATCTTGATTTTTAGTTTCCTATTAACAATATTTTGTCCATCCTTTGTCTGAAAACAATTCTACTCTTCAGAGAAAAGAGAACCAGAATGCATATTGTATGGTTCAGCTATTTCTCTGACACCAATGATCACTTTCCCATCTACCTCCAAGTAAAAGCCTGATTCCATTCTTGATCTTTTTCTTACCTCAATATAGCTTTAAAAAGAAATTTTAGTAGTTTTATAATATTAATACTCTTTTTAGGAACATGGTATAGCAGATTAAAGTTTCAGACTTGCAACCAGGAAGGCCTGGGTTCAAGTCCAGTTTTTGACATTTATGGAACCATGACAAGTCACAACCTCTAGGAGCCTTAGGTAATTTTGTTAGACCCATCTAATGAATTACATAGATAGGTCTCCATCTGCTCTGGCTATAGTCTACTAAGGGAATCATAGATCCACAAACCATGCTATCTTTTAGTTTTTACAGCAAACTCCAGCTCATTCTGAACTTAACTATTCTTATGCTGTTCTTACATAACCATGCCAGTCTTTTGTATTCTTCTTCAACTAACTTTCCTTATTTCCATTTCTTATACTTGTCCTCATTAAATCTGAGTTTGTAGATGAGTTCTTTGTTCACTCATATTCATCTCTTAAGACATGACCTTTTTCTTATTAAATGGAATCTATTTCGGTTGCATCACTAGAATTGTGTTTTTGACATCTTTGCATATCACTTTTGAATCTACTCCTCTTTTGATAGTCTCTTGCTATAGGTTCCTACCTATCTTATATCTGAACTATTTGAAATTTGCTTACTTAAAAAAAAAAACAACAGGAAAAAAGCACAGGTTTTAGAGCCATATAACATTGGTTCAAAAGTTCTCTCTACCACTTATTGGCTAAGTGATTATATTGTTTTAATCATTTATCATAACTAAGCCCTACTTCCATGACAATAGTGTTATCTTAATCAAATTCTAATAATTTGATTCTTCCTGCTCATGTGGGAGAGTATAGCACACTTCCCATGATCCTATCTTCTCTATCTCTTTTTTTTTTCTATTTATGACTTGTGTTCAAATGTCTACTGTCATATATATTCTCTCAGGTTCATGAATTTCAACAATATTTACCTGTTGATGAATAGTTAACTAGATAAACATATGTATCAGTATCTAACACCTACTATAAATAAATAGCAAGGTATATTAGAGTGCAGGACCTGATGAAAGGAGATCTGAGTTTTAATAACATATCACACACTGAGGGATTGTGCTATCATGGTCACTTAAGGAAACTAAAATTATGAGAAGTTGTCTGTAAAATAGGAATGAGAATATCTGAACTCCAAAATGCAGAAGGTTGTAAGGAAAATATTTTTCAAACATTAAAGGGCCAGTATAGATGTGTTATTATTAAAACTCAGTTCAACAAATAGTTATTGGGAAATTATCATATGGAAAACAGGTCTTTGGTAGCTGTTCAAGTAACATTTGATGCAATATTAAGAACTGGCATATAAACAAACTAGAGAAAGATAACTAAAGCATTAGGATCCATCAGAGACTATGGAAATAGATCATCTATGTTTTCACAGAAAGAGCTCTTGGAGCAAGAAAGTAAACACTCAAAATTTTTGCCTAAATTGATTCAAAGTTGAGAAGCTATATGGGAATTGAAATCTGAATCACTCATCAAGTTTTGGATCATATTCCAGTGATTACTTGTATCCAAAGAATGTGTCCATATTTTATAGCCTGGGGGATCCTGTAAGCAGCTCTGAGGCCTCCTTTGCCTTGCTGGCTCCCTTTCAGTGTGTGCGTATTATCTTGAATGTCAGGAACTTGGGTCACTATAGAAATTACATTATAAAATCATGGGAACTGTTTTAAAGTTTCTTTACCTAAGAAAATTCATCTTGTAATAACAACAGGATGTAAATTAGAACCAATTCTAACTGGCCCTCACAAGCCAATTATTAAATTTTCACTGTAAGCATTTATATAGTTTTCAGGGTAAGTGTTTGCACCTCAGAAATCAGCAACCAATATAAATTAGAATTTGATGCATTGTTTTGTTGATAATCTAAACTTAATAAAATGTTAATAATGAATAAATGTATATGCATATAGTACTCTCTATTGCTAGAGACAAACTGTTAAACCTTATTAGAACACCCTTTTATTGATCTATAACATTGAATAAATTCAATAGGAAATTATCAAAAGGTTCAAAGAATGAAGTCATCACCAGACCGATGACTGTAGGATTAATAATTACAACATAAATAAATAACTGGCATTTCTGTAGTGCTTTAAGTTTTATAAAATCCTTTTCACCTCTTGTCTTATTTGAGCCTCACAGTCCCCTTTCAGTATGTGTGTATATAGAAAGTTCATGTTAGCTAAGCACCAGTTATAGGGATAGCAGGTTTGTAGGCACTTCAGAAGATAGGGACATACAAAATGTTATTTGTTATTGTTATAATTATGATTGTATTAGATTACTTCAGAAATGATTGATTTTTGTTAAGATAGGTAATCCTTCCTTTGATGCACATCAAATTCACACCACACATTACTAGGTGGTCTTTGTGAGCTGAAATGGCCAAAAAAAAATTCTTTCACTTAGAGCCAAAACTAGTGTGGAGTCTTTCCATATTCAGCTAGACTTATAATTTAAGATCAGTGGGCAAATACTCTTGTGGGATTAAAAAAAAAAAGTATTTTTTTTTAAATCCTTTGGTCATGAGTTGATGAAGTAGGCCCGCTATTACCCAGGCAAATTTTCAAATGACAACCTCGAAGTGCATCACTGAGCCGATTACTGAAACCCTTCCTAGTTTAGTGGGTCCTGCTTGGCAGTACTTCACTGGCAGTACTCTTTAGACCCAAGGGCAGCTGAATGCCGTGATGAATCTTCAGAGCCAGAAACAGAAAACCTATACATGTATCACCCAGATCAATTTATTTACTTACTCTTAGTTCTTTCATGTATTTTCCATGAAATTTCCAAACTGGAAGCCAAATTGTTTTTCTTATGGTATATAGTGACATTAGTGGGTATGTAAGTACCACATAGATATGAAAACATATATAATAGCTCACATTTTATAAAATTGTAAGATTCATATAGCACTTTTCCCATTATAACTTTGTTAAGTACATAATACTAAGAATATCTTCTCCGTTTTTGCATGAGGAAATTGAGCCTCATGGTGGTTAAATTACTTGTCCATGTTGACTCAATTAGTAATTGTTAAAGCCAGGATGAGCTCAGGACTTCTGATCTCAAGTTCAAGGCTCTTTATATTTCACACTTCCCCATGCTATCTTTCCACTACTCTTCTAGGTTTCAAAGGTTATGAAAAGAAACCCTATAGAATTTTACCAACTCATCCAAACTGATGAGGAATTTTAGAAAGCAAAGATCAAAATGAGCGCAAAAGCTCCCCTAGTTTTATCGCCTCAGTTCCCTTTTACTGCATAAGAATTTACATTTGTGATGCTACTTGCTTGCTCTCCTTTCCTATAAACATAGAGAACTAGTTTATTGATCAGGAAAAAAAACATTCTAAGACTGTCTTTTAAAGATCTGCTTTTGATCACTGGTGTTAGGAAGGAATTAAAAATTGCTTCTCTTAGCATCTGGTAGATTATTGAACCTACTTACTGGTTTTCTCTCTAAGCTCTTTTCTTCTAGTAGAATGTCATCATATGTGTGTGAAAAGAATGCCAAAATGACATTAAAGAAACTTGCATTCAAGACCCAGGTCTGCCACTAATTAACTGTGCTTTTAGATAAACTAAATGATAGGGTTAAACTAGATGATGTCTGACACACTTTCCTGCTCTAAAGATCTGTGATAATGTTCTGAGGTTCCTACACCTGAGCTCCCTACACCTGAGCTCTTGTGGAATTGTGTCTTACCATCAGTGAGATGTCTACTGGGTCAGTGAAGCATCCACCATATCACAGGCTTCAGCAGTACTTATGTAACACAACTACAATCGCACTGTAAATTGACTCTTCCTGTGATTAACTAGAGCTGTCTGCTGTGATTAAGTGATGTGGGAGAGTTCAAAAAGAGCACACTCTCAATTGTCAGAGGAACTGAATTCAAATCCCACCTCTCCTGCTTACTATCTGTGTGACCTTGGGCAAGTCACTGAAACTCCGTGGGCCTGTTTCCTCATATGCAAATGAAGGGGGGGGTGGAATAAATTGCTTTCAACTCTTAATTCTGTGATTTGATTGCACTACCATAGGTAAGGAGGGTACTCTCTATGCTGTGTTATTTCTATGCAAAAGCATGCTGACGTCTGGGACTAAGCTCTGGAAGATTTTCTGGCATTTGGCACCCTTGGACATGAATTTTATCTGAATTGTTTGGGGCTTGTTGATTTGGGGATTATGGTGGAAATTGCAGTAAGGCCTAATGTATGGATTGAGGAGCCAGCAAAGACATGCAAAACAGAAAGGAAGAGGGTAAAGGAATGAGTAGTGGAAGAAAATTGAAGAAGAGAAGAGAACAGTCATGAATGTGACATGTCATTTAGCTCAGAAACATCCCATCTGCCATTTCTGTGCCTCTGCACAGGGTTCTGAGAAAATTCTCTCTATGCCTCAGAATACATTTGTTTCAAGGCTCAGCTCAAGTATTCTTCTTATTATAAAAAACAAAACAAAACAAAAAACAAAAACCAAGCCTTAGTCTTTCCTGATCTTCCTGCCTAACACTTCCCCATGCCTCCGGTTATTAAAGCTTTTTCTCCTTCCTTAAGTTATCCCATATTTAATTGTGTGGGTGCATGACATATCATCCCAGTGCAATGCAAGCTCTTGAGGTCATGGACTATATTGTTCTTTGTATTCCTAATCCCTTACACGTACCAGGTACTTCATAAATGCCAATTTAACAATTCATGGATAAAATTAATGTTCATGAAAAATTCCACAATCTCTTAAAAAGAAAAAAAAACCCCAACAAAATTGCTTATTTCATGAGAATTGATAAAAATAAAAATTCTGTTTTCTTAGTATTGTCATGCATTGATATGAGCTTTATTAAGTGATTTAAAGTAAATTACTGATAAAAGACAAGTTATAGTTAACTATGGGATTTATGAAGGCAGTCAGGTTCAGCTCCTCTACTGGGAGAATTTGAGTAATGCAAATTTTTACCAGTCCCTGGGACCTTCAAATCTATTGTGTGGTCTATATAATGAAAACAATACCGTACATCTGATTTCAATGCTTATGTGCCTCAGCTCATATGGTTTGGTTATTTTGACCCCATTGGGATGTATAGAGATAATACTAAGTAGCCATTCATTCTAGTCTTCATTGTTAAGTACATGGATTGATCATCAAGCTGTTTTGCATACAAGTATTTTGTATTTGTTACCAGCATACCAGATACAGTATTTCATGAACAGTCAATAAACTTTGTTCAAAATTTTATTAAGAACAAAAATCTTTCCTCTCAAAGCAATGGATTGATTAGGACCAAAAAGCTAGAAGAAATCTCAGAATCTAGCTAGTGCAGACGCTAAATTTTACAAATTAGAAAACTAGGACTTAAGTTGATGAAATGACTTGCCCAGTATCACAACAAGAATAATCACGGAGTAAGGATTTGAACCTTGGCCTTCTGACTCCTGAGCTCTACTCAATTCACTATACACCTATCAAACTTTGATAAAATCTATATGGAAAAAAATTAGCCTTGTTTACTCTGCCTCATTGGATAACATTTCCTACCATATATGACCGTGGTAGATCAGTCAGATAGCAATTATTCCTTAATTCAAATATTTGTAATATATTTTTCTTATATTTTTCTTTTTTTTTATTTTGTTATTATTTCCTACCCATCCCACTCCCAATATGGGGTGTTAGAGGAGAGGACTAGCAAGTCTGGTGTGAAGGTTTTGCAAGCCCTTTTCATGACTGATCATCCACCTTTGGTGTCTTTCTGGTACTTAACTCTCACCTATGGCTCCAAGAAGATATGGCATGCTCAGTAGACACATATTGGTAAATTATTTTGGCAGGTGGGCTGGGCCCCAAGCAGGTGAAGACTTCCCCTAGTGGAATGAATGGATGAAAGCAATCTATGCCAATGGCTGTGAAGGCATGCAGGTGCTGTAGTAGAGCATTTAGAGCTTGATCAGACATGGAAGATACCAGGGTCATCCACTGCATCCTGGGCCATCACCATCATCTTGTCTTGCCACTGGACTTTGATGACTCTGGAAGAAAGAGCGAAACTGACAACTTGGTGCAGCTCTCCCTCACTTAAATCTAATTCATGGACTGGTCAGGACATTACTCCATGATGTCATTGTTTTTTATTGTTATTTTCAGCTCTAAAATTTCTTCTTCCTTCCTGACCCTCTCTCACCCCTTGATAAGGCAAGAAACGCAATACCCACAATACATATGAAGTCATGAAAAGTATATTTCTTCCAAATCCATGGCGGGGAGGGGAGGGAAACAAGAAATATAAAGAAAGAGGAAAAAATAGGCTTCAATCTATAGACCGTCATTTTTCTATCAAAGATGGATAGCATTTTTCACCATGAGTCCTTTTGAATTGTGGTACATCATTTTATTGCTCAGAGTTAAGACTTTCACAGTTAATTTTCATTATGCTATTGCTGTTACTGTGTACATAAGCATCAGTGAATAGGATTCTTTTTATTCAATTTCTCAACTCAGGACAACATTCTTTTATGGGAATAGAGTGTTAGCCATGCCCCCTCTTCAGTGAGGGGCCCACATGCCTGTAGATCTGTAACATGTGGTGCTATGTCCCTAAAGTGACAAATACCTTTCAGATTTCTTTCATATGTAAATAAGAATGTATCTTGGGTTAGCTAAAATATACAATAAGGAATGCGTATGAGAGGCAAAAATTCTTGAAGATAAAAACTCTGATTTTTGTTTTTGATTATGTTTGTTTTGTTTTGTTTTTTTCATGTAGAACAGTAGGAAATTGTTTTAAACGTGTTTAGTTGTTAGCTGGCAAGTATCATTAGGCCACCATAGGGTCTGAATATAACTACATAAATTCTCTTCAATCCAACCTAACTACCTACCATGTATAAGACACAGACAAAAATGGAACCATCCCTGCCCTCAAAGGGCTTATAATCAACTGGGATTTGGTAGGGAGAGACAGAGGTATGTATATGTCTACATAAATCACATAAGTGTGGTATATGGAAAACTGAAGGTGAGAACATTAACAACTATGAAAATCGAGAGATGTTTCACAGAGAAATAACAGCCAGCAAAAAGACCAGTAAATCACAAATGTGTTTGACTGTGTGATATCATTCAGTGGGGGAAGAGGGAAGGAATCGTTTGTTTTTCTGTCACTAATATATTTAAATTTTAATGCCAGTGCCTTGGACTGCTTGCTATATAGTCCCAATTTTTTAGCTCATATGGTGATCTGAAAGAGTGGCCAAAGTTGTAAACTTTTCCCAGAACAGTTCCTTTCACTTCCCATGTGATAGATGGAGTATTAGAACTCAGAGAGGATATGCATACAATCCCCACAGTTGTACTTTGTAACTTCTGCAAATAGCTTTAATTTTGGGAGAAAACATGTCTATTGTTACCAACCATTTAACTCATATCCCTTTTGTTTGGGACACTTTTCTAAATTTTAATTTATAGCCTGTTTCCTTAATGGACTTTCTGAATCTCAATTAGCATCTGTTGCTATTATTTCATCTTAGGTTGTATTTAAATCTAAGTCTTGCATTGTATATAACTTTTTTTGCTAAAGCTGCTGGATAAGATCTGCCCTAATCTAATCTAGTATAATAACTATTTGTATATATAACTCATCTTGAATCCAAGCCCATTAGAGTATAAACTCCTTAAAAATAGGGACTCTTTTTTTTTTAAATCCAACCTTATAATACAAAGGCTTAAATATAGTAAAAAATGTTTATTAAATAAGTATATATTTAATTTATGTCATTAGCTACTTATTAATATCTTATATTTATATGGCAATGTTAGTATGTATAAAGTGCTTTCTTCACAACAATTCTATGAGGTGGTATAAGTACCATTTATTATTCCCATTTTGTTGACGTGAAAGCCAAGACTTAAGGAGGTTAAGGGATTTGACCAAAGTCATAGAAGCACAACTTAGTAATGAGGTAAATTGCTACTTTTATTGTAAAATTCAATTTAAATCTTGAATATAAAAGTAGAGAATGACTGTCAACTTCGCAAAAACAAGTGTGACTATGATTCATGGCTATTTATCTCTGTTGACTATAAGCAGTGTTAATGAAGCCAAGGACATGGCTTCCATTCATGTGTGGGCCAGTTAGTTTACTCTGCCACATGGTTACAGACTGTCCTTTTCCCTGGTGTAAGCTATATTGCAAACAAAAAACATTCATCATAGAAGAGCTTTAGTATGAGGCTGTGGCTGAACTGGAACAAATCCATCCCCACTAAGTGGAAAATTATTTAAATTATGGGTCCTACTGATAGCAACTCAAAAGTATCATTGAAAATAATAACAATTAAAGCAATGAGGAAGGTAGAGTTATCTTAAAATATTCGTAAAGTAGTCATCATTTATTACATAAAGAATTAATATTTTGAATTTGACTTTAGTTTGTATCTCTATAATACCTATAATCATTCAATTATACTTCTGAATCTAATAACTGTAAATATACTCCAATTCCTCAAACTTAAAAATCCTCTTTAGCTTTAATAAAAATTTTCAAGGAAATTTGAATCTCCTTCCAAAACACCCCATTCTTCGATTTTGTAATTATCCATTCCTTTCCTCCAAAGTAATTTTGCATTTGTCATATACTATGTTAGAAATAGCAAGTGTAGCATTTTAAATTATAGAAATTTAAATGTAGAAAACAATCTTTAAAAATAATTAACTCATTTTATGGATGTTCTGTTTGAAGTGAGCAAAGTCTGTTTACTCCGGAGTGCCACAAAAGGGTCACTTTAGGAATCTTGGTGAAGAAAATCAATAGTGTCAACCTCTCATGTCCTTAGAGGACTACTTGGGGATGAGGTGGATCATTTTAAATTAACATTACAAAAGCTGAATTTTATGTTTTCTTGGAAAAAGTGATAGGTCTATATTACTAAAAGCATGCATTAAATGCAATTGTAAGTAATAAGTAAGACCAATGTGTAAGGCCCATAGTTTGTGAGGCATGCTACTTACTGTATTCTTAATAATATATAATTTGCATCATAAAATGAATTACAAAGAGAAGGCCATGCCCATTCCTCCTTTTGTCTGATAGCAAACTCCAAATGGTACATATATTTTAGAATTTCAACTGTGCCCTTCAAAGGACAAAATCCCATGTTCACAAAGGGAAACATATCATTACATTCAACACAAATTAACACTTAAAAAAGATGAATGGCATATTCAAGTCCCTGGAAACCACTGTTTCAGTGTCTGTGCTGCTTTGCATCTGAATGCCAAAAAGGGTGAGCTTTCTGGAATGACAGCAGCTCTCTTGTTCTGGATCACTTAGGTAGAATCTCAAGACTTGTGGTAATTATGATGAGATGCCATCATGGCAGGAAAGAGACGGTGCTGACAACTGTTGATTTTTAAACTCTCCTTGATTGGTTTCTATATTAAATATGAATGACAACATCTATTTAGGAGGTTTATTATTCTGAAAAGACTTCGTTAAATCTATGTAAGTGAACAGTTAATTGAGCACATATTGCTTGGTATTATTTGCTAATTAGGAATAGAGAGGTGGCCCTGATCTGAGAATGAAAAGATCCAGGCTCTAATTTTTTCTTCTGCTAATTAGTTGTGTGATCTACCTATATCTCAGTTTCCTCATTTGTAAAATGAGAGGACTAGATCTAATGATCTCCTTTGTTCCTTCCAACTCTAACTTTCTATGATCATATGTATTAATACCACACCACAAATGCATGTATGCAACCCTTTAAGGTTCACAAAATGATTTATATTGTTGTTGTGTTTGTCCTTCGTTTTCAAAGATGACCATGGCATCAGGGAAATGATGACATGACTTGCAGTTGACTTTGATTTGAAGGAAGGAGGGCAGTGCAAGTTCACCAGGCTCACTTTCTCCTCCAGAGTCATCTGGGTCCAATGGCCAGATAGTCATCAGGATGACTGGAGATGTCCCAGGATGTAATGGGAGACGCTGGCCCTTTTAGGCTAAGACTTTTTCCCTTAGAGTGAGGTAAAGCCCATTCAGCAAATAGGCCTCTTTAAGAAGTGAGTCAAGAAATGACCCTTTGGCTAGAAAAAAAAAAGAAAAAGAAATCAAACTGGGAGGGGAAGACCCTCAGGGTTGCTGTTCTAAAGAGAAATAGTTACCATTGATCTGTTTACCTTTTCACATACTCACTTAGATCCTCATATTTGTCACGTGGAATTGTGCTCGTGGCCCAAACAAACCAATACATGAACTGCTAATACAGTCTAAAGTTGGGTTCTTAACCTTTTTTGTGGGTCATAGACCCCTGGATCAGTAGGGTAAAATCTATAGAACTCTTCTCAGAATAATGTGTTTAAAAGCACAAACTAAAATACGTAGAGTTATGGATATTGTATTTTTCCATCTAAGTCCATGCACCCCATAATGTTTGTCTATGGAACCTTGAAGGATGTGTGAACCCCAGCCCCAGAACCCTTGGTCTAAAGTGACTATTAATAGGAATGCATAGTTGTCTTCCCTGGTGATGATTTGTATTCGATTCATAATTTTTCCAACTCCACTTGGCATGCATTTATTTTTCCTGCCAATATTAGTTTGGGGAAAATATGTTAAATAAGTAATCATCCTTGAATATAATTTCTGGTATTTTTCTTAAACTTGCTATGCACAGCTTTCAAAAGGTGCTCCTCTTAAAATTTGGTGAACAAATTCATGTTTAATTGGTTACTACCTACTTCAGCCTGCTCCTCAGCTACAAAAGGCCCAATCATTTTAGTCTATTTATGTAAAAATTCAACCTTTTTTGCTGCTTTTTGAGGTCAGCATGGCACAGAGTAATAAGTAATGTAGTAGGAGACTTTTAGTCTTGATTAGGCCAACAACTGGCTGTGTGACAGTGTAAGAATATAACTTTCTTCCTCATAAGACCTCAGTTTCCTCATCTGTAAAATGAAGGAATCGGACTATATTCCTCAGATCTCTTACAGCTCTAACAGTTCTCATATTCTATCATTTCATTTTCCTATCTCTGAACTTCTATTGTCTTTCTTTTTAAGTACAGTGATCAGAATTATACAGGTTATTACTCTAGTTGCAAAGTCAGATTATATTAAAGCAGTATGTTTTCTCTCATTTCTGTTCATTTTAATATTCATTATAAAGATACTACATTCACAGTATTTGGTTGGACGTTTTAGCTGTAGCAGGATATTAAGCCAACATTCTCAAGGAATTTGTATGTGTGTGTTTGTGTGGGTGTGAATATGTGAGTGCAGATGTGTGAGTGTGGGGGGGGGGAGGTATATGCACATGTACTAATGTTTCCTCAGAAACTCCTTGAAGGCAAAGACTATATTAAATACATATTTTGCACGTAGGATAGCCAAGAGATGTGAAATATACTCAATAAATACTTACAAATTATGTAAAGAAAAACAACAAGAACATGACCTCTTTAAGAACAAATAATGAAGTACATTGGTGTTCAATCATTTTCAATAGTGTCCAATTCTTTGTGATCCCTTTGGGGGTCACTTAAGTGGCTTGGCATTTCCTTCAACTCATTTTACACATGAGGAAACTGAGGCAGAGTGAAGTGACTTGCCCAGGGTCATGCAGCTAGTAAGTACTGAGGCCAGATTTGAACTCAGGAAAAGGAGGCTTCCTGACTCAAAGACCCAGCACTCTACTTACTGAGCTACCTAGCAGCCCCTCTAATGAAAGACATTAGTCCAGGATAAGCTAGACCTTCCTAGAATAAGAGAATCAGTTTAGAGGTTTATAATGTGCTCTCCTCATAATAGCCTTTTAAGGAAGTTAGCAATACATACATACATACATACATACATATATATATGTATGTATGTATATACGTATGTATATAAGCTCCATTTTACGAGTTTGAAAATGAAAGCTCAGAAGTTATTATGTTCAGTAACATAACTAGTGAGTGATAGGGATAGAATAAGTACCTTGGGCCACATAAGCTTCCCATGAAAATAAGAATATAACAAAAACCTGTCACCATACAGGGGTATGGATCAATTCTGAGTTAAAACAATGTATCCTGGGAATGATCCCAAAATGTGGAGCAAAAGTGTAGCGTCGGGGCTAACTTGCTGGGTCCTGTCTCTTTACAGCTGGCAATGACCCAATCTCCAGAACTCATTAGAAGGCTGCCCCTGACATTCTTGCTAGCAAACTTTGAGTAGTGTTGATTTTGCACTGAGAAAAGGCGCATCTCTGTTAAAATTCATCAGCTTCTTCATTAAGTGAAACCCTTACCCTGAACAAACATAACAAACATAATACACTTCCCATTCCATTGTAGGTGGAAACAACATGACCCTAAAAGACTTCAGGATGGAAAAAATATCGGTGACCTATTCCAAGAAAACAATGTGATGAGATACCTGTATTGCTCATTATACTCCATTTCCAATGTCTAACAAAGAATGAACTTAAGAAAATTCTGTTTTCAAGTCATTCTAAAAAGAGAAATAATGCTTTGGTTGAAAGAAAAAAAGCAATAGAAAAGAATATATTCTACTGCAGTAGTTAGTTAAGGTCATCAGACATCCTCTTGTTATTGTTTCCTGATGGGGGGGTTGACCCCTAAATTATACTATTTAAAAGACAACTGAAAAGTGTTTGGAAATTATCAGATTATTGCATTCATTTGGTCAGAAATTGGGTAATTCTAAATTGTTGCCTTAACTCGCATGAGGAATCTTTGATAAAAAAGCATTGTTAACTATATCTCTCTTTGTGTGTTCTAGTGCCAAGGACAATTCAAACAGCACAGTTCATCTTGATATATGGATAGGGCCTGAACTTGTGATTTCATTGATATAGGGAATTTCTTCTACAAGAGAAGGTCAGCAGCTTCTCTGCTAATTGCCCAGATGACACAGCCTGTGTTTTCATCTGGGCTTCCCTGCGTTGCAGTGTGTTAGAGACAGGACTTGAATCCATGTCATCCATACTTTGAGACCTGCTCTCTACAAATTATGGAACACTTCCTTCCATTTATATAGTAATTATAATAATGTATGTATCAGTCTTCAAAGCACTTTCTTCAGAACAACTCTCAACAACATCCAAATTTTATGGAAGATTAAGCTGCTGCTCAATGAAGTTGAGGAATCTGCCCTGGCTAATGGAGCTAGTAATGTGTTAGAGCCAGGACACAATCGTCTCGTAGCTCTAATTATGGTGTTCTTTCTGTTAGGGATATAGAACCAATGTCTTAACTAGAAATTAAAATCAACAAATTGGGAGTAATTGTTTGCTCTTTAGAAAAAGTTGGATCATAAAATTAATTTAAATAGAACCTTAAGTAGTTGAATTGTCAGTTTGAGTTTTATACGTCTTCTTAGTTAACATCTACTGTGTAAAATGAAGCATGATAGTGCTGCTGATATTTTTCTTGGGTGTTTTTTAGAACCAATTAAAATGTCTTTTAGACAACTCAAATATATGCATTTATTATATTATTTTTATGGTTTGAAGTACAACAAATATAAGGAACCTATAATATAGAGGATTTAATAAATTTAAATTAACATGGCAACAATGCTGAAAGAGTTTAACGAATTATTGACTATATTTGGCAGTCTAAAATGAGGCTTAGGCCTACCATTATAGACCTATCGATTACAGAAAGGTTATTTGGGGGCCATTTAAGAATTAGAAGGAACACATGGACAAACGAACTCAATGCTTGAATTATTTTCTCATTTTCAGTCAAGGTCAAGTTTCTCTTGCATTTATTTGTGATTATTCAACTACCAAGACAAGAGTATGAAAAAAAATTAAACCATGCGATTATACGTTTTAATACTAAAACTACAAATTGATATATTTGAAAATAATAACTATAGTAATTATATTAAGGGAAGGTACCATGGCATAGCAATTGACATAATTAATGCATGAGTCAGCAAGATCTAGGTTTAAGTTCTGCTCCTGACACATTTACTTGTGTGATTCAGCAAGTTTCTTCCTCTTTCATTAATCAAGAAATCTCCCTGATTCTTTAAGATACAGATGCAACAATGGAGGTAAATTTCTCACTAGGAATTTCCTACCCTAAATCACATGCCTGAAACAAATGTGTGTATAAATAACAAAATAAAATCTATATATGTAGTTTGTGTTTTTCAATATTATGATTACTTAGTATAGATTACATATGCTTATCTCTTGGTGAAAATATGCTTTGGGATCAAGGAATGAAAGAGACTAAAACTCTGCCTACTATTAAGAAACCTCACATTTTGTGAATACGTTTTTTAAAGAGTTAGAAAATGTTGTACGTAACAAACAATAAAATCACACATTAAAAATGAAAGAGAATATGTCTTAACAGAAAATAAATGACTGGTTACCAATTTAGCAGTCATTTCAGTATCAGCGCTCTGTGTGCAGTCAGATTATTGGCTAGTTAGGATAAAAGTTAAAATTAATTCAAAATCGGAAAAAAGGACATAAAGATGAGAAGATGTAAGTGTATGCATTATAGCTGCTCCAGCACAACCCGTTTGCTAATGTCAAACAGCCCCAAGGAGCCAGAAATAGCCCAGAAATCTTAGCTATCAATAACTTGTTATCCTGGACAAATGAAAAGGAATATCAACCAGAATCAGTACCAGCTTAAAGCACAGGCTCATTTGCAGAACATCAGGAGGAAGCAAGAGTTTGAAAAGTTTCAGTTAGTAGTTAGGGGAAAATAATCATTTGGAGTGTGGCTGGTTTAAAGAACACAGACATAGCAGATCACTGCAAGAATATTTATAACTGGTAGAAGGAAAACAAACAGAAATAAAATGAAGGCATTTCTTTGGAAATTCATTCTCATCAGCCAGAGTAATGTAACTACCACGTTGAGACCCTTACCAATTCATTATTATGTGAGGAGGTATCAATGACATTTTAAAAGATTGGGGGGAAAAAAGGCTATAGTAGATGAAATATATGTAGAAAAGAAAATAGTGATGGATGTGTCAATTTCAAACATGCTCCAAAAATTGATTCTGAAGATTTTTCAAAGTGGAGAACATTCTTAAAAAAATGGAAAGATTAAAAATGATACTACCATTGCCAATAAAGATGACCAGAGTGACATTGTCATCTACCTATTCTTATATGAATCATCTGTGAACACATTGAGATATTTAGGATATCATTTGTGAAAACATGAAAAGAGCACTGGCAAGGTTTCATAGATAATTTTTCCATAGAATACAAAATCCCACTGTATTTAGACTGTAGACTATAACAAAAGTATTTGACTCTGAGGAACAAATTTCAATTGTAATCTAGTGAAAAAAGTTCTAGATTTTGAGTTGGAAAACTTGGATGCAAATGCCACCTAAGACATGTAGAACCCTGTGTCATCATAGACAAATGATTTAACTTCTCAGAATCTGTTTTCTCATCTACGAAAATATGTTAATAATGCTTACAGTAGAATGAGCAAAGTGCTTTTTTGCAAGTCTCAAAACACTATATAAATGTGAATTATTACTAATATTCAAATAAAGTTTCTGCCATTCATAGATTAAAATCTTTTCAGATTTCTTATCAGGGACAAAACCTAGAAATAACTGCATTCAAATCTTATTTCCACCAAAGTATATAGTTCAAGTGGCAATATTTTATCTACGTGACCATATGGTTATAAATCATGGAGCGCTATGATTGGAACAATCAATTTCATGTGACTCCAAGAGCAATCAAAAGGTAAATGCTGATGGTTATAAGCTGGCTTCAAAGATTTCTATGTGAAAAGACATCACGAAAAACTTATGTGATCTTGAAATGAGATTAGCAGTTTATGTAAAACAGAAAGAGACCCCCTAAAAAGAGGGTGCGCACAGATTTCAATATGTATTTTTAGAAGGAATATCAACAGTAATGAAATCACAGATTCAATGAACTTTTGAATATGCATTTCAGCTTCATGTAATTAACATGTATGTACTAAAAGAATGTGTGCACATATTTATATGTGTACGTAAGCACCTCTGTGTATACAAGTATACATAAACACATATACATATTCACATAGGGACTATAATTTCTTTGGTGTGTAACTCTTAGTAATGAAACTTCTATTCATTCAGAAACTAGATTCTTGAAGAGATGCCTGGAATGTACTAGGGATACAAAACCAGATCCTTTTGACTTTGAAAAATGTCCTCCTCCACTATACTTCATGTTGCCTTTCATATGTATATTCACAGAATTGTAGATATGTGTACATATGCAATGTAAATGTATGTACATACATATGTACATGTGTCTATATATATGCTATATATAATATATACATATAATGTGTACATGCATTAAGTGCCTATATAACTTCAAGATTTATAGAGTATTTTTGCTTTCCTCATGATATTCCTATGAGAGAAGAGGTATTATTATTATTATTATTATGTGTATTTTACAAATATATTGGGACTTAGAGAGATTGTGTTGTTCTCACATATAGCTTGTATCTATTGTTTCTATACAGAGATATATGTATGCAAGTACATTTGCATATATACACACACAAATATTTGTAAGAACAGACTCATTATTATAAAATATATAGGCACCTACAACCTGGAATATCTCTTTTGTTGGCATATACTTTTTTAATCCAGACTGAGCAAACTTTTGTGATCAAACACTGACACAAAATTATTTCATTCAGAAATTTTCACAGAGCAGAGACTAAGCACCCACATATGCTGTTGACTGGTACTGCTGCTCAGTGATGTCACCATATTGCAGGAAATACAGTCTTGAGTTAGTCCAAATTATAAGGCAAAAATTAAGCCTACTGATTTGTAACAAAAGCTATTGTATTTATTCTAGGCTGCATCGTATTGCTATTACAATTTCTATTATCTTCAAAAATAGAGCTCCTTGGTGAAGTGAGAATAAGTTATTTGTGAAATTAAACAAAAACTATATTCCCTGATTTTGTCTTTTAGTTTACTTAATACTGGAGACAGTTGATTTTTTTTCTTTTTCTTGGAGACAGTTCTTTATCTCAGAAATGAAAAGAATTATCTCCTCTACCTACTTGCAACATTTGATCTGCTGCTGTCTCTGACTTCAATCTTTTATCTCATTTAGCCCTTGGCCATATTTTCCCTTTCCCCTAACTATTTCTTCCTATAATGTTTGAGAGTAGTAAATGTTTGTAACAGGCAATATTTAGTAGTAAAATTATATGAAATGTATTGAATGTAAAATGCTTCTGGTTTTATGAGTGATGAAATGACGTTATACATAGACTAAATATGAATATGAATGCATGAAAAACAAACCATTATTCTTGAAAGAAATTACTACCATTCTTAATGGAGATATTTTGAATAATGCAAGAAATTAGCATAGCTCAGGATTACAGCATGGTAAGAAAATTATTCTTTTACATTTGAACCATTGTGCCTTCTTAAATTGATTTAAGATCCAAAAAGGAGGGAAGAAGGGAAGATTAACTGAATCATAAGTCTTAGAAACTTGCCTCTGTATTATCTTGAGTCTTAGCTTCCAAAACTGTTTAAGTGATCTTTGATTAAAAAGATTGTGAGGCTACAATCATAAGATTTTTGCTTAATTGTGCCAACAAATTATAGTGTGACCTTGGGAAGGTGACCTCAGCTCCCTCTACTTTTTTTTCCAGTTGTTCACCAGGTGTCACTAGCTTTACAAATGTAATAAACCTTTGTTCATTTAGTTTATGTCACCATATCACCTGATGACCTACTAACTACTGCTATCGTGGAGTGCCTGTGTCTATTCTGCACTAAATACCTTTTTTCCCCAATTTTTAAAAACATTTTTATTCAAAGTTTTGAGTTCCAAATGCTATACCTCCTACCCTCCCCTTTTCACTACCTGAGATGGTAACCAAGCAGATACAGGTTATAATGTGCAATTATGTAAAACATTTCCACATCAGTCATTTTTCAACATCCCCTCCAAAATTCAATATTTTTTTTCTTTGTCATATTAGCTGATCTGATAGGTGTGAGGTAGTACCTCACAGTTGTTTTAATATGTTTTTCTCTAATCAGTATGATTTACAGCATTTTTATATCATTGTAGATAATTTTGATTTCTTTTAAAATGGCTATTCATATCCTTTGACCATTTATCAATTGGGGAATGACTTGTATTTTTATAAACTAGATTAATTTCTCTATATGTTTGAGAAATAAGGCCTTTATCAGAGATACTTTGGGCAAAAAAAAAATTTCCCATCTTTATGCTTTTCTGGTAATTTTAGTTGCCTTGGTTTTGTTTCTGCAAAAAAAATTTTTAATTTTATATAATCAAAATTATCTATTTTACATTTTGTAATGCTGTCTATATCTTCTTTGGTCCTAAATTCTTCCCTTATCCATAAATCTGAGAGATAAACTATTCTATGCTCTCCTAATATGCTTATGGTATCAACCTTTACATGTAAATCATGTACCCGTTTCAACCTTATCTTGATTTTGACCTAATCCTGAGATACTGTTCTATAGCTAGTTTCTGCCATACTGTTTTGCAGTTTTTTCAGCAGGTTTTGTCAAATAATGAGTTTTTCTTCCAAAAGGTTGAATCTTTGTGTTTATCTTCCATCTACTAGATTGCTATGGTCATTTGCTATTATTTCACTAAATGTCTTTATTCTTGAATGTCATCAAATCATTCAAAGGCAGCCTTCCATAATGGATAGAATTTTGCCCCTGATTCAGAAAGACTGTTTCAAGTCCTATCTTTTATAGATACTGACTGTATGACCCTAGGCAAGCCATTTTACAGGGTCTCAGCTAACTCTCCTAGACATGAATTGGTAGAGGAGATTTCTGTAAAGATATTTCCTTCATTTATGAAATCACAGATCCAGACAAATCCTAAAGTCTTTCAAGAAAAAAAAATGTCATCATAGTCATTGAATGGGCCCACAATTGAGCAGGAAGAGGAGATGTGTCTGGGTTACCTTTGGAAATTGTGATCGTTTTAATAATCCTTAGATTCTCCCTGAAACAGGAGCCCATTTGGTACCAATATCCTTCTAGTGATACTATCTAGCAGGAGAACATGAAATAGTATCACGTCCGTAGATTAAAGCTGTGAATCCCCAAAGTGTAATAGAGAGATGCATGGTGGTAAAATAAATAATATTATGTATAACTAATGGAGAACTGTACATGAAAAGTGGTGTTAGTAGTAAGGAGCTGTGTCACCAGAAGAAGAGGTAAGCTGTTATGTGGCTAGAGCAAGAGCATTGATGAATAAATACCCACATTGGACAGGCTTCTGTTGAAGCACGAAAATATAGACAATGATTCTAGCATCATTTATAATTGTCCATGGAAAAACAACACTGGTTATATTTTTAATGTTTTATGGCTTTAAAAATATATGTATAAGTTGATCATTTGAAGTCATTGAATATTAAGTCTTTAAATTTGTATTTCTGATTCCATTGTAATTATTTTGCTCTTCAATATTTTACTGATGAGCAGATTTATTTACATTTGAAGAAATATCTCCCTAGTTTTAAAATTAAATGACGTATTGAACACAGTGATAAGGATTGGCTCAAATTAACATTATGGGATATCAAAATTCTTTTAATCATTAAATCAGGCTGTTGGAAGTATATTTAGCAATGTTAGGTATGGAGGCCTCAGTTTCCTCATCTGTAAAATTATCTTTAACAGAGCTAAAATGTCCAGTATTCTTTGACTGTAATATAACTTATATTTTTTGTATTTTATTCAACTCACAAAATGTGTTGAGTGCAGTTGTTTAGGATATAAAAAAAGAATGCCAAACTATTTCTTCAGGAGCCAAGTATTCAGCCATCTGAAAAAAAAAGAGGACAGCAAAAACCAAGCCAAATCAATGCTCCTCACAGTTTGAATTTTAATAAGTCTGATGTGATTAATTAAGTGGACTAACAATCATCACTGGAACATTTCAAAGCCATCATGCTTTTAGTGAAAGCCAGAGATCTTGCAAACATGTTCACCTGAAAGAAGCATAAAAAGTTTTTTAAAAATCAAACAGGGAATTTCCTCATATCTTGGTCCCTTTTACTATTAACTTTAATCATATTTAAAATTATTTTTAATTATGCTAAAGTATAAATTAATGCACTTTTTGCACAAATGATAATTTTTAAACTTCTATATTGTCACTATTAATAATATACCTGACTGAGTTATGAAATAATGGACTGATGGAGAGACTACAGTAGCTTTCCTTCCTCCAACTTAAAAAGATTAAATAAAAGTGAATAAAAGTTCTTCACATATTAAAAGAAGTCACAATTCCATACAGATAGGAATACCAGTGCTTTGAGGTTATAGCACCCTTTAAAATATACTTCTCTGTGACAGGTGATATTGTATTAATCCAGCAAGGTAGTCCGGGGCAAACAGCTATTTTGCTTAGGAATAGCATATCTGTGGCTTAAATAAAATATATACAGATATATAGATAGATAGATAGATAGATAGATATACATACATATGTATATCTACATAGATAGATCTTTAGTCTTCCTCTCACTCATACATCCCTTAATGCATCCATTCATTTAAAACATTTTTATTGAGTGCTTACTTGTGTAAAGCACTTTCTAATCTAGGCAAAGTAGTAGAAGCAAAAATCAATAAGAAAACATCTTGGCTCTCAAAGAGCTTATTATAATATAGTCTGGGACATTAGACACATACACAAACAGCTAAGTAGAATGCAAGGCTATATATCTTACATACCAGAATACCTATTAAGTCACCACCTCAGCGTTGTGTTAACTGGGCCTTTTTTGGCCCAGTTTCTAAACACACACACACAGACACACACACAGACACACACACACACACAGACACACACACACATAATGTTTTTATTTATCATAACTTCTCACAAAATTCATGCTTTGTTCTAATCTTTGGTCTATGGTGAGTTCTAACTACTCCTTGGCTGGAAATAACTGAATGATTTCAAGTAGCGTTATAAAATATAAGAGGAAAACCAGCACATTAATGATACAATTTAAATTTCATTAGTCTCCCCATACCTGACAAACACTAATTTATGATCAATATCATACTGTTTTTTGTCAATCAGTATGATCACCTCCATTAATGTCCTGCTCCAGTCCTCTATTGAGGTATAGACAAACCTGTGAGTTATTGGAGGTTAGGCTAGCAGAACATAAGCAAATTCTTTTAAGTCAGTGGTTCTCAACCTTCCTACTGCAGTGACCCTTTAATATTCACATGTAGGCATATCTGCATATGGGCGGACCCGCCTGGAGATGGATAGAGGAGTGGTGTCTCGATTCCCAAGATCATTGGAAATATGTGTTTTCTGATGGTCTTAAGCGACCCCTGTGAAAGGGTTGTGCAAGCCACAGGTTGAGAACCACTGTTTTAAGTACTACCAAGCCAAAAAGTGTCTCAGATGTGGCCTCATGATGACTAAGTTGTTCTCAGTATTACTTAGATCACAGAGTTTCATCCACGGGTTTTCCAAGGGGTAATAACTTTTTTTTCTTTTGCAATAGTTCTCAAAGGGCAACTACTAAGTTACAGAGAAGGTACAATTTTCTTCTATCTAGTAAATACCTACACCAACAATACTATAGATCTTTATGAACAATCTCCTTTTTCTTTTTCCTACATGTGGAAAACATCAAGAAGTTAATGCATCTCAAAGTCAATAAAAGACTGGTGGTAATTAGAATAATTTCCTTTTGTACCAATCTCTTTTCTGAGATCGGTTTAGGGAATTTGAGTTCAAAGAGGTCTCAAGCTTGCCAACAACCTTAAAGATCATTTTCAGCTCCTTTTAGTGGAAATATCAGTTCCTTTGTGAAGCAGTTCTAAATAAGGAGGATAAATTTAACCATAGTATCTTCCCTGACCCTTTAATGGAAACATTTTCTCTAGTGGGTACATGTGTTCATTTTTAGTTAAGCTGCCTTTTGAAAAACTATCAAAATCTGGAAGATTAGGAAGAGAAAGTATGATGTGGCATCCTAGAATAAGAGGACCTCATTTCAAATCCTGCTGCTACTTAGGCAAGTCACTTGACATCCTTGGGATACAGTTTCCTTATCTGGAAAATAAACTAGATGGATTAGATGGACTAGTTGTCCTAGATGACTTCTGGAGTCCCTTCTGGTTCTAAATCTTGGTTACTATGAGGATATTTTTATTGTGCTCAAGACCATGTCTCCACCACAAGAGACCCAATTAAAGTAGATTGGTTGATTTCAATATTTTGATTGCATCATGTTGACCAAAGAAAAGCAGCTTAGTAGACTGTTGCTTCCAGAACTTCGTGAGTTTAAGTCTTGGATTTAACCCAAACTTTGGAAAAGTCAGGTAACCTTTCAATGTCCCCAGACAACAGTCTTAAAATTACATGCAGATTATAACGATGCCAATGTGCATCATTGTCTTCCCAGGGTTTCCATTCTAATGAGACAGATAAACATGAAAATAACTATGTAGAAATGTAATACGTACAGAGAATATAGACAGTAAGCTCAGAGGGGGAGACAATTGCAGCATGGGGAACTGGGAAAGGACTCCTGCAAAGGGTAGGGTTTAATCAGAGTTGTAAAGGAAGCCAGGGGAACTGAGAGGCAGAAGTGAAGAGGGAGAAAATGAATGGCACAGAGATAGAATATTGCATTTGCAACAAGTAGAATGCTTGTGCATGCAGGGATATAAAGTATAAGAAAACTGGAAAGGTAGAAAGGGACAAGTTGGACAGAGGTTGGGGGCAATATGAAAGAACTTCAGAGGAATCATTTTGGTGGCTGAGTGGAGGATAAATTGGAGTAGAGACAGATATGAGGCAGGGACACTAATTAAACTAATTATAATATTCTAGATGTGAGTGGACTCAAAGGGATATGTATGTATATCTCTGTCTGTCCATCCATCATCAATCTAACATCTTTTCAAGGTAAAAATGAGATTTGTCATTTCTCTGGATGTGCTGGGTCACTGAGAATGAAGAGTTTAGGATGATACCAACCAAGGTGGTCAGCTTGAGTGACTGGGAGTTTAGTGCCCTTCATATAAATTCAGATCAAGAGTAGAGTTAGGAGGCAAAGATGACTGAACTCTAATTTTAACGTATTGAGTGTGAGATGCCTAGGGACACACATTTTGAGATGACAAAAGAACTTTATCACTTACTGGATTAAACTAGTCATTTAACCTCTCTCAGCATTATTTGCTTTGTCTTTAAAATGAGGGGCTGGATTGGCTATAAGCCTTCAGACCTTATCTGTATCTAACATTAGATAATTCTGCACACATAGACATCATTGCTCAGCTGATGTGAAGACATTTTATAGTGTTGATGTAATTAGTTCAGTGCTGTTAGATAGATGACTTGAAAAGTTTTCTTATTACAGAATTATAGAATTGTGGAGTTGAAGAGGATCTCAGAAGTAATAGTCCAATACACACATACACAAATAATAGTAATTTCAACTTTAATACATCAGACAAGTTGTTCATTTAGTCTCTGCTGGGAGACATCCATTGAGGGGGACCCACTTCTCTCAACACAGTCCATTCCACTCTTGATAGTTCTAATTATTGGAAGGATACTTTCCCCCACTTATGTCATGCCTAAATTGTCCTTTTTAAAATTTCTTCACATTGCTCTTATGGGTCAAACCAGATAAATATCTCTCTCCCACCAGATAGTCCATCAAGTGCTTGAAAGACAGTCATCATTCCTCAGTTCATCTCCTGGAGAAATATGATTAACCATTGCATTGATTAGTGTTCTTAATTCTCTCAAAGTTGTTTTTCTTTACATTGTTGCTATCCTTTTATAGTTATTTTGGTCTTTTTCTCATTACTGCCAGTTTATACTCCCAAGGATTCTCAGAAATAATTTCCTTTGTCATTTCTTACAAAAATATTCCTGTATAAAACCAGCAATAAAATCTCATTGCATTTGAATACCATGATTTGTTCAGATGTTCCCTAATCAATAGGGAAATCTTAAATCCTAGCTCTTTTTTCTTTTGTTTTAACCTTTCCTTTAAGGTCTGACAGTCTGTTTTGCTTCTCACTGTTCCCTCCACAATGTTATCATCCCTTTTAAGTATTTCTCCCTACTGTAACTCTCTCTCTCTCTCTCTCTCTCTCTCTCTCTCTCTCTCTCTCTCTCTCTATCTCTATGTGTGTGTATATGTGTGTATTCAGCACATTTTTGTCCATTTCAGGTAAATATGAGGTCTGTGTTTATTGTATATTCTTCTCAAGGAAGCTAATTGTGAAAAACAGCAAATTCTACCTCCTTCATTTCTATACTAGTGTATTCCTTTTACTTTCCTTCTATTTCCTCTTTTCAGACCCTCAGGACAGAACTAATCTACCTCCAGGTGCTTTCTTTTTCTTAATTCTCTCAATACTTTTTGCAGACATTAAGGTTCTGGAGGGACTTTTTTCTTCATTTCCATTAGAATGTTAGCACTGCATCATCGCAAAGTTCCTTATAATTGCTCAAGTAAATTTAGTGTCTAAGTTTCTCTGGACCATCATTTTTGCATTTTAAACTTCCTACTGAGCTCTGGTATTTTCATGTGAAATGCTCAAAAGTCTTCTATTCCATTTTTGCCTCTGATAGAATCATGCTTTAATTCTTCCAGGTAAGTTATTGTTGGTTGCCTTTTAGAATCTTATGTTCCAAGAGCCCCTCTCATTTCTATAGCAAAATCTACCAGGTCTTATGGGCTGTTAACTTTAGTACTTGAACTGATACATTTTGGATTCCTAAAGAATTTTTTTTTCTCTGACATAGGAGATTTGGTCTTACACTTTGACATTCCTGGGACTCTTCTTTTCAGGTTCCTTTCAGAGGATGATTATGGATTCTTTCTAGCTAATACCTCAGTACAATTTTCCTTTATGATTTCTCAAAATATGAGATCTGGGGTTTTTTTTTATCATGTTTTCCAGGGAGACCAATGATCTTTAAATCATTTCCCTTTGGCCCAGTGGTTCCCAACCTTCCTAATGCCCCAATCCTTTAATACTCATATGTGGGTGTATCTGCACGTGGGCAGACCTGCCTAGAGATGGATAGAGGAGCCGTGTCTCGGTTCCTAAGACCATCGGAAATATGTGTGTTCTGATGGTCTTAGGCGACCCCTAAAACCTCTGTGAAAGGGTCGTTCGACCCCCAAAGTGGTTGAGAACCTCTGCTTTGGCTTATTGCCCAGGCTGCTTGTTTTTGATACCAGATGCCTTTACATTTTCTTGTTTTCTTTATTCAGTCTTTTAATTTTGTTTTAGTATTTCTTGCTGTCTTATGGAGTCAGTGATTTCTGTTTATTCTAGTTTTAGGGAGTTCATTTATTAAGGTTTAACACATTGTCTTCTAGGACATTTATCTGCCTTCCATTTCTTTCCTTCGTAGCTTTTATTTCATTTTTTTTTCATTGATGTTTTGCTTCATTTCTTCTAGGTCTTCATGTATTCCTGGTGGAAAATACATTTTTTTTTTCCCTTTAAGTGTCCACTTCCAGCTATTACAGATTTTCTTTGGGGATAGCTCTAGACTTGTGTGTGTGTGTCTGTGTATATGCACATATACATATATATGTGTGTGTGTGTGTGTGTGTGTGTGTATGTATGTGTGTATATATATGTATATAATATATTATGTGTGTGTATATATACATATATGTGTTTATATATGTGTGTGTATGTGTGTATGCACATGTATATACACACACATATATACATATATGTGTATATGTATGTGTGTATATATATGTATATAATATATTATGTGTGTGTATATATACATATATATGTGTTTATATATGTGT
>CM053580.1:250511416-250528060 GCA_028627135.1 Pseudochirops cupreus
ACACACACACACAATCTTTGAGGTTCAGGGCTCTGGTCTCTTCTCAGGACAAAGTGTTTAAAGACATCCAAGTCTTGGACTTAGGTTCTCTTTCAGAGCAGTTCATCACTGCTCTCGCAGCTACTTCAGGGTCTCTACCCTATGACTTTCTGACCACCATGATGTTTTTTTCACATGAGTCATCTGCTCATTGCCATGGGAAAGTGTCACAAGTCTCTTGCCTGTATTGCTGGTAAACTAGGGTCTTACATCCCTGTGTAGGTGCTGGCATTTACTCCATTTCTCAATTGCCCTGAAATGCTGGGTAATCCCTTGCACAGTTCTGCTGTAGAATTTGCTCATTATAGTTTCTTATTGGATTTCTTGATCACTATTTTATCTGTTTGGAAATACAGTATTTTGCTGGTATAAGTAAGTGAGAGCTGCTTTTCAAGCAATTATTTTTGCCAGAAGTCTCTAACCATATTACATGTAAAAAGTTTCTATTAATTCTGGTATACTGTCAGACTTCAGCTTGATGATGCACTCATTTATGTAACCAATAGCATGATCCATAATGATGACTCTCAACTTTCAAATAATCAAAATTTCCAATAGAATAATTTGGGTTTTCAGTGATTTTTTCTTATCATGGTTCTCAATAAATTTCATTAAATAAGGGTTAAAGATTTTTTGATCCATAACTATAGATTAGAAATGAAGGGACAATGATCAATGAATGCATTGGTTAAAGAAAGCTCTTTTTCAAGAAAAATAGTTTCCATGAATCATCAAATATTTAGGTCATACAGTTATCTTTTCCATTGTATTACCAAGGGAAATTGTAGGCAAATTTTTCTTGTAAATCTTTAACTGAAGATTAAAGACATCTTTTTGGAATGGATTACTTTCATTCTGTCTAGAGTTAGGGAGGACAGAATAGATAAATTTTTTAAAAGACCATTTTCATCCTTAAAACACATATGAAGAAACTCTTGGTATGGTCTCTCTCTTTTTTTTTTCTTCTTCCTATGTTGACATAAACATATACAAAAAATCAGATTTATTCATCAACAGTAACTAAAGAACCAAATTATAATAATGCTAGTTTTGTTATAAGTTACATAAATGCTTTGTACTACACACATGTGTATGTATAAATGTATATATAAATATACATATTTTATGTGCATATGTGTGTATGTATGTGGGGAGAAGGAGGAAAAATCTGCACAGTATTATTCAAATATGCAATAATTTTGGGGTGGCTAGGTGGTGCAGTGAATAGAGCACAGGCTCTGGAGTCAGGAGGACCTGAGTTCAAATTTGGCCTCAAACACTTAACACACTTACTAGCCGTGTGACTTTGGGCAAGTCACTTAACCCCAATTGCCCCCCAAAAAGCAAAAAAAAAAAAAAACCACAAAAAAAACCAAATATGCAATAATTTTGTCCTATTATGTTTAAATGATGATACTTTGAGAAGTTGTCTATGGCACCATTACCTTAAATTCATGTGCCTTGTCTATAATTACCAACTAATGGTTTTGAAAGCTCACTTTCCGGGGCCAAGTAAACATACGTATATGTGACAAATAAATGATTAAACAAATCAATTTTAGCATAGATATTGCTTTAAACAATTCACATTCTGCTGCATCGTTTCTTGGAAGTTTTTTTTTTTAATTTCTGAACAAAATAGACAATAATGACATAAATTCTTCAATTTGCCTCAGAGAACACCTTTTTGGTATGTTTAATAAATTGAAGTTTTCAACATCTAGATAATCATGGCTGCTTTCTCATATATATTTAAAAATGAAGCAACCATTGCAACTCTTGACTATGTGGTCATAAATTTCAGAGATAACATGAATTGGCAGCAGTGACTTTACTGAAGGCAAATCAGGGGACTCACATCTGTGCCTGCAAGAACATAAAAATGAAAACAAGCAAACAAACATGTGACTAGACTAATATTCAGCTTGATCTTGGCACTTGATAAACCAGGTGCAATGAGCCTAATTATGCAAAACAATTATTTTTAGAAGTATAATTCAGCCGAGAATAATCTAACTGGGAACTTAGATTTAGATTTAGACAAAGAGAACGGGTAAATAAATTTCCTACTCTGTCATTTATTTGCCTTTTCCCTAAACATTCAGCAGCTTTTACAAATGGTAAATGTTGAATTTCTTCAATTCTCGTGACTAGGTGAACCACTTAAAAGCACATACCCTGTTGACTTTTAATTTGCATTAGCCTGCCTAATTGTGCCATCAATCTCTGTAATTTCAAGACTTTGCATGATCCATGTATTACACATTCCAGGTCATAATATCAGAATAATTACATGGCAGAGTACATTTTTCAGTATTGTGAAAGAAAATGATGAAAATAATAAGATTTAATGACTAGTGATTTGCAAACTTCACTTCATAATTATTGGATTAGTTAGTAAGTTATCATACATCATTTTCTTTTTTTCAGAAAACTAAGAGTTAGTACTTTCCTTTTGAGGTGGCAGCAAAAGAATATTATCTTATTTTCAGTTTTTCTCTTACTTTAAAACATTTTCTCCTTGAATATCTGTTTAATTTATTCATCCCCTGGGAATTTAGACTATAGAAAGCCCTTAGCATTGTGGTTCATTCATAATCCAAGGGGAAAATGCTCATGAGGCAGGATGCTCCATCAGCTTTCAAGAGAATCATTAAGATGATTTGCTTTGGTCATTAATGTATTTATATATCACCTGAAGTGATTTTTGTGGGAAATTTTGTGTTAGAAATACCCAGCCCAATTAGGAATGTGTTTTTGCCCTTTTGTTTTGTCTTCCTTGTTAATTAATTCTGTTAGTGAGAATTCTAGCTACATTAGTGAGATTGTGAGAAAGTGGTTTTATTGGCTTTGTACAATAACTATCTATCTCTTGGAATATTATCTTCCTTATGGGAAAATCAGGAATAAGGCAGCTGGGGGATGCCGATAAGCTGATTAGCTTGATTCATTGCTGTCATTTCATGTTATTTTCTGCACATTTCAACAGTTCTCTTCTTAAAAAATAAATAAAACCCCAAACTTATGTTCAAATATGCCTTTGATGAAACCAGTCTCATTTGTGTGGTGTTCCCTTCCTAATTTTTCTGTTTGTTCATTTGCAGCTGGGTCTCGGGCATCTTACAGCAGCCAACACAGCCACCTTGGCTCTGAATTGAGGGCACTACAGTCTCCAGAACACCACATAGATCCCATTTATGAAGACAGAGTATATCAGAAGCCCCCTATGCGGAGTCTCAGCCAGAGTCAGGGGGACCCTTTGCAACCAGCCACCTACCGCACTAGCACAGGTATGTACTCACTTCCAAATTGACTCTTTCAAATATGATTCTTTTGGCTCTTTATTTTAATGGTAGGTGACTAAATTATTTTCATATAGCTGGTTAAAAAAAACAAAACACACACACACACACACACATGCACACACACACACACACACACACACACACACGGAAAGTTCTCTATGTGGGTATATCTAAGTCTGCCATTATTCAATCACACATAGTGGTAACAAAAGAGCCATAATAGGAATTCAATCCATCAGGCACAATTAAGCAATTAGATATCTAACTATGAGGTCAGTAGCAGTACATGCAAGTGTATTTTGACACTAAATTAACTTAAAGTAGGGGATGTTGATCTTTTTATTCTTGTTAACAATTTATTTATTAGATATGGCTGTTCCT
Organism: Pseudochirops cupreus; assembly: GCA_028627135.1. Lineage (NCBI taxonomy): Eukaryota > Metazoa > Chordata > Mammalia > Diprotodontia > Pseudocheiridae > Pseudochirops > Pseudochirops cupreus. The sequence continues at coordinate 250,515,142 of CM053580.1, forward strand.
AGAGAGTAAGATTAAAATGCAGTGCTATAAAGCATATTGTTTTACATTTTTATAAGATACTCTTTTATTTTGGGGAGAGTAAAGATGGCAATTTACACATATACTTTGTTTATAGTATGTTTCAAAGTTGTAGGCCTATATTTAATGTAATAAATTCACGTAGCTAAAGAAAAGAACTTTATTTGCATTATAGTAAAAAATGTGCAAACATTCAGATCACATGATACACATTAAAAATGAGTGTCATCTCATGATATGCATTGAATAATTTGTTTGGTTCAGTTCTCATGTTCAGATATGTTGATGGGGGGTGTTAGGGAAAAAACGATTAAGCTAAAATGTAACAAACACATGTTAATGTGATATATTTTCTCATGTTTATCAAATGTTCATTATATATTTAAGTGTTGTATAATGCCATGGAGAAGTCTTAAAACCTGGGGTACTCTAATTTTAGTATCTAAAGTTAAGCAACACAGAGCACTAGAGAGTAGGGGAAAAAACTTACAATAATTTTGATTTATCACTAAGTGATATCTAATATTTTGGCTAAATTGCATTGTGATGTCAATTACATGTTTTTCATTGTCAAGTAAAAAGAGCATTTATATTTGATTATTGGAATTTATCGTTCAATATTTTATCACATCATAAGAAAATGACAAAATATTCATTATTCATCTTCAGTTTGATTATGTAAATGCTACCTACAATTATTAATAATCTAAGGTTTCTGCATAAGTTAATAATTATTTTCTGTCACTTTCTGCCCTAATATAGCCAACTATGGGTCATGATTAAAAGTTATAGCTTAACATTAACATCTGATCTTGATTAATAAAGCATTTTTCCTTTAGTACTTGTTTCTTTTAAACAAACAAACAAAAAACCCCACTATATTCTATTAACTTCCAACATTGACTTTCAGTAATAATTGGTAACAATGAACTGGCGTGTATATCCTTATAGTTTATAATCTCTAGGGGATTTAGTGTAATCTTGGATATAATAGAGAAAATATTCAGCTTAACTTTATCATTATTAAAATCACAAAAGTAAATTTAATTTTACTTTTAAAATTGTATCCCTTCTTTGGAAGGTCATTAGAAAAGCACCTATTTTTTACATTGCATTTCACAAACATGTTAAAATGCCTTCTTAACATATCTGTGCTGGTTAATGACAGTGAGAAATTGCTAGGATCATGTCATTACCATTTTTCCAGAATTTTCCCCAGTGTTCCTCTGCAATTTGGAGTAACTACACTACCCCTAAATGGTTTGGATTCTGGAAATTTGCAGCTTTCTGTGTGCTGTCTACCCTTAGTATAACTTATCTAGCAACTGAACCCAGAACCCCACAAAGGATGATCATAAATATATACACCATCCTCTCCCCAACTAAATTACTGATCCAATCTAGACATCCACCTCCTCTCATCAATTGGAGTATTGATCTAATCTAGAAATAACATTGAATTCCTACCTTCAGTACTTTTTCATTTTCTTTTAGAAATACAGAACTGTTTGCCTCAGGGTTTGCTAGACCTCTCAAGAATATTACTGAATCAAAGTGGTTATAGATTAATTCCATTCTACAAACCCAAAAGTCTCCTGATTTTTCTCTGGAATATGGAATTGGGGAAAAGAGAGCTTAACTAGAGTGACTTCTAAGCCAGCTAATGCAGTGCAACAAGTATTTTTAAAATACCTATCATTTCCCTTGCTTTGTTTCATGCATTGTGAGAAATCCAAAGAAAGCAGTGGATACAATTACTAAATTTAGCTGGGAAAATAATATGTATATGCCTGAAAAAATGAGAAAATATTTCTGATGTTTTGGAACTGTGAGACTGATTTATAAGGAACTATCAAACAGTATGTTATACAGTCTACCTGTAAATGCTTGGACTTTTTTAAAGAATTTCACAGCACCAGGCCATCAAAGGAATATACAATTTGGATTGGCTGACAGGAGAACTCTTGTCCCATCCCCATAAATTCCAGGTGGGAAGAACAAAAACATGAGTGAAAACACAAGGTGAGGGGTGAGGGGTTGGAGAAGTAAACAAACAGGCTAGTAAGAAGAAAGACCTTAATAAAAACAAGCTGTTAAGAGACCCATCCTTAAAATAACTGAGAAGTAATGAGTTAGTTTAGTTGATTAAAATGGTTTTATTTGAGAGGTGATTTGAAGATTAGGATGAAAAATTAAGAACTGAACTTAAGATAGTAGATTTCCAAAAATCAATCTAGTATAAAAAACCTTCCATGTTATCCATACATATTCTCAAATCTAAAGATGATTTTGTCTATTACTAAATTTTAGTCACTGAAAATTAAGTTTTAATGTCATTTAAAGGAAAAATGAAAGTACAATCTTCCACCAAAGATTATTATAGGTTTACTTATAGTCAAGTAAAGCATCGATAATTTGCTAGTTGACTCCTGCATACAAAGTGTTATGCAAGGCAGTGGTGGAGAATACAAAGATGTAAAAATAGGCTCCAGTATCACTTACTGGAGTTTTTAATTACAAAGTAGATGCATTAAAACAAAAAACAAAACAATCCAAAACCTGAGGCCTAAAAAAGAAAAATTAATAAACAGCCAAACAAGTAATACAGACATTAAGTGTGTTAGGAATTCAGGAGGATATTTGACAGGGATCACCCTGGCTCCCACTGCCTGGAAGCCATTCTGCATTTCACCTCTCTCCCACAATTCTCTGGCTCTAGCTCACAGTGATGGCATTCCACAATTGTCAGAGGGGTCCTTGTACTCCGGACCCATTTAATCATTTGGATGGATTAGTTACAAAGAAATCCTTCCTTCAAAGAAGTAACCAGAGTAAATATACAAACATCCCCCCAACACCTGGGGATATAATCCCTTCCATGCACCACCTCAGGCTCTGGGGAAAGGAAATTCAAGTTTACAATTTATCTCATTTCCTGCATAATACCTTGCCAAGTTCCAAGTCCAAAGCACTCCCCACCCCCACCTTGGGCTTGAGTCTCAGACATCGTCAGGCCTCACTGGCTACACACCCAGCCTTGAATCTTGCCTCCAATGTCAGTCATGTGGTTTGATTCCAGTCCAGTGAAGATTCCACCACCTGTGCCAGAACTGAAAGGACAAATGAAAAGGACCAAAGAGAAAGCCCAAGCCCATTTTTCAAGGCCACAGGGGCTAAAATTTCCCCTTACCAGCTCAGTTCTTGGCACCAATGTTGTGGGTAAACTTGTACCTCTACTAGAGAGAGAGAGAAGATATGGCCTATTTTGACTGGAGATGCAGCCAATTGAAAGAAGCTACTCCCACCCGCAGGGGCATGCAAAATCTCTGCTTTCAGAAGCTGGTTCCACCATTCTAGGTGATCTGGGCATGTGCAAGTAATTCAAAAATTCAAAATTATTAACAAGATTTTATTTTATAACATTAGATTTAAAGAAATAGAATAGATTTCTTTTCAAAATATATTTGATGTCCATAATTAAATTTTTATTTCTGTGTGACTTTCATTTAAAAAAATAATAATAGTAATTCTTGTGATGATAATGAATAAACATAATAACTCACCTTCATTCATTGAAAATTCTCTCATTAAGAAAAAGAAATCCAGATTCCTTGTGTAAATGGTTGTAAACTTAGAAGATCTAGGCATTTATGCTGACTCTGCCATATATGATTCTTATAACATAGCGACTTTTGACTGACTTAAACTTGCTGGTTCTAGAAGGCTGGATTAGATGCTCTATACGATCTCTGCACCAGCTCTGAATTCTTTGAGCCTATGAATTATTAGCTCAAATAAATATATTTTTTTAATGAAACATACATTTTGGTGATTTTTCTATTCAGACAGCCCAAAGTTGAATTCATGTGTTATAAGTACTAGAGGTTATTCTTTAATGATTGACTCACATTTGTATGTTTTTTATTTCCTACAATTAAATGCCATGCTATTACAACATCTGTAGTTTAATAGGAATTACTTTCCTAAGTGATAATGCATCATATTATATGTCAAGTTAATGGATATGTTGGAGGAGGGGAGAAGAAAAAGAAAGGCATACTTTCTCAACCAAAGCTAGACTCTAAAGCACTCACACAAAGGATACTTCTAGAACTCAATAACTTTAATCAATTTATCTTCCATTAATAAAATGACTACAAATGAATAAATACTAAGTTATTATTGCTTCTGGTGATATTAATAACTGCTGACCAAGATACTCAGATTGCTTATATTAGTGTGAAATGGGACAAATCTACTTAGTATGAACAAATTCCATAAACTAAGTTGTGACATTGACTAATCATTTCATAAAAATTCTGCATTTTCCTCATAATTTACTGATTGATTTCAAACTTTCTTCAAGAGCTATTTATAAAGCAAATATAGACTTTCTAACATTTGCCTAAAGTAGAACAAATGAAAGGAAACTAGCAAGAATTATTTTGTTATTGTGTACACAAATATAAATACACAAAGGCAAAAAGACACATGCATAATATTAAGACTTCATCTGAAGTACATACTGTTTAGTACAAAAAGATACTTTATCAACTGAAATTTTCAAAGTTATATGGATGGTAGTAGTATCAATACCAGTTCCATAGATATTCAAATATGAGTTAGTTGTATTTGGACATCATTAAAATTCTATGTTCTTTTGGTTCACCTTCACAAATTCTTTTTAATTTGCCTACTAGCTTCTATGATTTAGGAGCATTCCCTTATAGACAATAATATCTTAAATCTCTTTCTGAAATATTAAATATAAAAATACATGCTTGCATGTGACCCTTTTGGTGTTTATGAACATGTAGATTTTGGAATATTGTATTGAATGATTTTAAGTATAACCTCCATGGAAACTTCAGATTCTTGATGTCATGGTCCTCTTCAAAAACAAAGGACAAACACAAGAATATCAACAATATTCAGAACTCCTAATTAGAATGGTATTTATTTCAGAGTATTTGAGTATATAATGCTACCAAACTGGACATGAAATGATATTTAAGTTACAATTGGGGAGAATTAAAATAACAAGTATTTGCTTGAATTTATGTTGACTAGAAGATTAATTTCAAACAATTGAGAAACAAAAGATAAGATACATTTCTGCCATTCACAAAGCAACTTACAATTTGAGACTTATCTGGTCCATAGAATGGAATAAATGATGTAACTCACTAAACACATTCAGTAATTGGTTTCACAATTTTAAAAATATAGAAGTATGATTCACTTTAAAAAATGTAAGTTTTAAAAGTTAGGTCTTTGTTTATCTTAGCTACAAATTTTGGATATTAACTAAATACATTTTGCTTGTTTTATACATATAATTTCGATAGTAATTATATACATATAATTCTATAGAAATCCAAAGCAATATTTATTACAGAGAAACCATTTCAGAGCTTCCCGTTAGTCCTTATTAGTTTTCTTGGCTGTGTTCAGCAGAATACTAATTAACATTGGACATAGATTTAACCTAAAATGTGATGATAAGCTATCTACTCATCTCTGAGATACAACTCCATGTTCTATGGATATTCAAAGATCTTTGGTGATGCATAAAAATGATTTTGTTATAGAGATTTGAGGCAGAGATTTTGATATAGAGAAATGCAGCATGTTAGCCAAAAGTACACTGTAATGGATGGAGTCACACAACAAAGGATTTATAGAAGTTTCATTGCAGATGGATAAATACCTTTCTGAGGTTAAGTGAAATTAATATATCAAGGTTAAAGGAAACCTGGTGAAAACATTCAGTTAATATCTGTGTGGGGAGTGGGGAACCTCTCAGTGTACATAATATGAATAAGGACTAAATAAGTGTGTTATGTGATTGATCACATTCAGTTAGGATTGTAAAATAGAACTGTTGAAGGCTTTGTAATTGAAATCCTTCTTATGCTGGAACCCTCTGACATAATATCAATGCAATATAATATGCATCACTCCAAAGCTGCCAATAAAAAGATATCTCTATTCCAAGGAAAAGTTAGGAGAAGCATTAATGAATATAAACAATTTACAATATGATCAAAACTCCAAAAAAAAAAAAAAGATCGTTTCTATGGCTTTTCTTATCACAGTCTATATACTTTAGTTCATTGTGGATATATGATAAAGGAGAATACAGTTAACAATAAATGCTAGTTTTTTATGGGGACTAGAGAAACAATTGAGGGCATCACTGAATGCTCCTTGGATACAGCAGTTAAAATATTTAATATTTTAGGCAATGTTATCTCTTAAACAGAGACCTGGCCTGAGAGCTAGGAAACACTGGGCTCAAATTCTGCCTCTGTCATTTACAGACTATGTGACCCTGGGTAAGTCACTTAATCTCAAATCACTCCATCTCTCAACACCTTTTTGAAACTGAAAGTTGCAAAGTATGTGCTGACCTGCTTTGTTAGAGGGAATTCCTCACCTGGGATTTGCCTCATACTAATGAAGTTACTGGGCCAGTCCATCCATAAACAGATCTCTATACTTTACTAATGGAAGTAAACATCAGCACTTAGCCCTTGGGTAGACATGGGTTAATTTAGTGTTTGTTACAAGGAATAAATTAGGATACTTCTGGAAATAACCAATGAGAGATGCACAAGAATATAGGTACGATAACGTTAACAAATCGTCACCCTTGGACTGCACATTTTGCCACATGACAACAATTAATGATGTGGTAGGCAGGACTTGCCTGACCTGTCACAAATACTACAAAAATCAAACACAGAACATACAAACAGTAGAACAGTTTTGTTTACTTTTGAGCAATACTTTGCTGGAAATGTCACTTTGCGCTACGTGAATTTGCCTGATGCGTACACTGTGGTTACAACTTTTGCTGGCCTTTCTTGTTGAACAAACTCACAAGTTTAGGAGAGGCCCCACGTATGGCACAAAGGAAAGAGCACTAGCCCAAGAGTTAGCAGGCCTGAATTCTTTCTTTCTTCAGCCTTGGTATCTTAGACAAAGCACTTAACCTCTCTGAATTTCAGGATTTCGTTTTGTTTTGTTTTTGTAATCTGCATTTATTTCTGTGTCGCCAACATCACAAGGGTTTTATTGGGATAAAAATGAGAAAAGCGTGGTGAAAACAGTTGGAAATTTACATTTCTATCATCTTTACCTTTCTCTCTCTTCTTCCTATCAGTTCATCTGACCTTAGGCAAGCCACTTAAACTTTTTTAGTTAAGTTTTCTCATATATAAAATAAAAATAATAATAAATATATTATCTAACTCAAAAGATCGCTGTGAAAAAAAGATATGTTATAGTATAAGTATACATCATTTTTCTATGTTTTAAAGTTGGATGGGACCTTGGGTATACCCAAACTCTAATTTCTCATTTTCTGGAAAAAACTGAGGTCTAGGAGGATTCAGTACTGGCTAAGGATCACATGGGTAAATAGCAGAGGTAGGATTTGAAAGTGGTCTAACTCTAAGGCCAGTGATCTTTCTATTCAATCATATACCCTCTCACATTAATTTTTAAAACAATTATCAAATTTCAAAGTCTGTCCAATGTTTGGACACACCAAATCATGGGCCCAAAAAAATCCGAAAATGATTTTTGCAAATACTGGTTAGAAAAAAATACCTAAATTTTAATATGACTTTTAAGAATGCCTTTTTATTTTCTGTTCTGTAATAGATAGCTAAAAAATATCCTTAGATTTCCATTTTAGAACCTTTGTCTCCTCCACTTTATATCTTTCTATTACAACTGTTTGAAAGATATCATTAGTTTGTTTTTCTTTAAGTGTCAAGAATTCATTCCAATTTGGGAATTACACTAGTCTTTATCCTATCCTCTTGCCCATATACTGGCCTAGCTCTTCAGATAAACTATCTTTATAGAAATTGCCATTCTGTGACGACATATACCCCAATTCATTCAGTTTTCCTACTTTTAAAAAGAAAACTTTACTACATTTTTTTCTGGTTGAGCCAAAGGAAACATTAATATGGAGTCTGAGAAATATCAAAGCAAAACAGGAGAAACAGTTGAAACAGAATCTCAGAAAAGTTAGGTGACTTGCCCAAGAGCTATTTCAAGACAAAGTGGAGATTAAAACCCAGCTGTCATGAATGCCAGTGCAGTATTCTTTCCCACTGTGTCATAATACCCCCACACAATTATAGATGTCTAATAGAGTAATCCATATGTTGCTTTCCATTCTTTGGTTATGGCTTTGATGTTTCCATTAACATATATCTCATCTTGTTTCCATATCAAGCAGTTAATATGCATAAATAATTGTTTTTTTAATAACTTCCATTATTGTTTTCATAATGGAAAAATATTCATGATGGTGGTATATTTCCACAGGTATTAACTAATATATGACTATATAGCTAATGGAATTACTAGTCATTTATCTGAACTGAAATTCCATATAAAAATACATGGTCAGAGTGTTTCTTTCAGTTGATAATCCTTATATCATATAGACCATATGAAGAGGCTGAATTATGAAATGTCCTACAAATTGAAAATTCTTACTTTTTGCATTATTCCACATATATTTATGCTCTTTTGAAAAGCAATCATAATACATCAAAAATGTGTTGTGATCAGTTTTTGAAGATCTTTGTCACTTCAAGTTTCACTCTTAAGAAGGCTTATTTAAATAATATCAATTGTAGTAATGAATATAATTAAATGGTGAAAGAAATGTAGTGGTTCTCTCTCATGTCCTAAATCAAAGGGCCATATTATGCTCTATCCTTGCCATAACATTCCAGATATTTTAATGTAATGGAGATGATGGGACAGGGAAGAAGCCTGCAAGTTATACAATGTCTTAAAAGTTGGAAGTCCCCTTTTTCATGTCTCTTAGTAGCTCTAAATTTAGAAAGTTATGAACAGACTTGAATTAAAAGATAAATAATCAGCTAAGATCTGTTTTTGTAGAAAATTTTTGTTCTTTTCAAAAGTCATTAACTAGTTTTTGGGACAAAAATGAGAATGACAAGATAAGGATCATCATCATTTTTTTCCCAGGGGGAGTTGACTTTTAAAATGATAGACAGCTAAGAAAGGTTATAAGATTTGTTTTAAAATAATATGTGGACAAAAAATAGATTCATTTTTATAACCAAGTTTTCATATTTGTATAAAGTTACCATTCACATTTTTTAAAACTGCTAATTACCATTCTGTTGGATTGACCAAAAGCGACAGTCAAAATTTGCGACGTTTTCTGTGCCTTTTGAAACCTGAGATATGCTTATTTGTCCAGGCTCTAGAGAAAGTAATATACATATATACACATGTAAATAAGTGACAGAAAGATTTTTTTAAACCAATAATTGAATGAAATATAAACATATGTTTGTATGTGCATATATGTAGACTAGAAGTAGGTATTCTATCTATGATTGCATTGGTGCATGAAACGTCCTAACAGTTCAGGTTAGTATATTCTTTGTAGTTAATACTCCTTGAGAGTTACCTAGAATCTCATAGTCAGTATGTATCAGAAGCAGTATTTGAACACAGGTCTTCTTGGCTTCAAGGACAGCACTCTATGCAGTATGCTATGCTGAATTTAATATGTACGTGTCTGTGTCTATGTGTACACACAGATACACACACACATTTATTTATGTCACTAATTATATAGATTTGGAGCTGGAAGTGACCTCAAAAGCCTAGTAGAGTGGAAGAAACTGCTGTGCTTGGAGCTAAGCTGTAGATCTGAGTGTCATCTCTTAATGCCCACTATGTTACCCTGGGCAAGGCACTTAACTTATCGTTGTTCTAGCCAATTCTCTCAGACTCTGTTTCATAGAAGATTCTGCCCTTTATTGGTAGAGGGAATTTCCTCATCTGGGAATTCTCTATATTAATGAAATCACAGTTTCTGGCCCTCTCTGCAATGATATATATTATACCATTATTTATAAATATATCTAATACGTAAAACAAAAAGAGATTTAATCTTTTTAAAAAATCCTTTCTGTCCCTGCATTCTACTTATTTCATTAGCATTCTTCTTGGAGTTAGGCACCCTAATTCCTAAATTTCTGAATTATTAAAATACATTTTAAGTGTCCTAATACCTATATTTGTCTGTATTCTCCTATTGCCCAAAAATAATCTGATATTCAACCAGTCACCTACCATTGGTGGAGCAGGATGTTCCACTTATTTTTAAAAGTATATTCTCCATCCATAATGTAGGTCTGCACCATAATTAAAAGAGTGTAACTCTAACTTTCCCTAATTTCTCCTTGATTTATGGTTCTAAAGAAGTTAAACAGAATATTTTGTAACAGACTGACGAATAAAGGCAGCAGCTGTTTTCTTAGTGAAGGGCCTGCTGTTTTAATCCCCAGACAGGAGGAGAGTTACCCAAGGGTTTATCAAATAGAGAAGGAAAGGTATATTTACAGAGAAGGAAGGGGAATAAAAAGGAATATTTATAGAGCTGAACAAGGACTATCCATCTAACATATTTGCTGTGTCTGCAAGGAATAGGTAGGGAATAATTTTAAAAGGTTTAAGAGAAATTTGGCTAAGAATTCACAGAATTCCAATAGGACCAAATGTACTAAAAAGTGAAAACTAAGCAAAAAGGTCCTTGTTAAAAAAAAATAGCATATTATTAGAATATGGATAATACAAGCCAGGTAACAATAGGAAAGTTGTTTGGTTTTAAAAGGCCTCATTTCTTTTAATAATGTCTTTAAAAAAAAACATAGGTCTACCCATCTTATTCAATTTGAGATGTCTTGTGATCTTGGTCTTGTCTTCCTTATTTGCACATAATCATTTTTATATTATTTTGTGTCTTTTTAGCTTTGTGTGTGCATTAGGCTATCTTTATATAATTCATTATTTTTTAACTATAAGTGTAACATAGTCACTCTGAATTTGGAAAAAGGAGTCAACTTGCCCCCCCCCTGCCCTCCATCTTTCTCTTTAACTGCTGACCTTATTTGGTGGTATCATCAAGAAATGCTCCTTTCTGACATCGACATTTATATGTGTTATTATCACCTTTGATCAGGAAATGTGATATCATCAATATGGGGAACTCCTTTCACTGATGGAAATATCAAGTGTCTTCAAGCTCTTGTCTTTTAGAGCTTCCTGGGGTACTTAGGCATTGAATAGCTTTCCCATGGCTACACAGCTAGTATGTGTCAGAGGCAGGACTTAAATTAAAACCTTTCTGACTCTAGGGATGATATATATTATCCCATGTTACCTATCAATTGTTAAAATTTGGGCTCTGAAATAATCCCTTCAGCTCACCACTCTTCTTGTTCCCCAACACTAACCTTGCTTCCTTGATATGATTTCGGGGGAAGTTGTGTAACCACCTCCTAATTGTAGAGGACATGACATTTTCTAAATAGATTGATATAGTGGGTTTCAGAATCAAAATTTTTGGCAAAAGGATGTAGTTGGTTGTCTTGATTGACCAGTCCTGAAATATGATGAGATTGGAGTGTTTGACAGGAGTCATTCTTTTATTTTTAGAATATTCCAAATTGGAATTCCAAAGGAATATTCCAAAAATAAAGGAATGACTCATGTCAATCTAATCTCATGATATGTATGTGTTTTATATATGTGTGTGTTTATGTTTGTGTATGCAAATATATTCCAGTATATGAGCTGGCAGAATTAGCATCCCCCTTCCTCCAACTAGTGAATCTTTCCCAGGTTTAGGTATCTCAACAATCCTCCAAAAGTTCTAAAAAAATATGGTTAAATGACCTTAAATGACATTGATTAGCAGGGACTTGAAATCGGGCTACATCTACCATATTGAAATAATTTTATCTTCATTCAATCTCTGCACTTCTTGCTCATACCAATATTTTCCCCTTGGTTTTCTAAAAAAAAAAACAACAAAAATATGTCTCTTGAATGGTGTCATTATAACTTTCCCCTTGTCATTTAGCAAACTAGAAACATTTATGAAGTATATTCCTGAGTAGTCTTATTCCATCATTCCCTTTCCAGTTCTTCCTTAGGCAATTGGATCTCAATTCCCTTTCCTTAGCTTTTCTGATGTAACCCCTTAAAAGCCATCAAGATTGTTTTGTAACTCTCCCTGATGATTTATTCTGGCTTCTGAGTGTGTATGTGTGTGAGTGTGTGTGTGTGTGTGATAGAGAATCTACTAGTGTTTGTTTCTTAAGTACTTTGTTCAGTCAGTGAGGTTTTTCCTACCCTTACCCTTCTTTTTGTACAGAAAAGGGGTCACCTAATATTCTTTATACTATATCCCAACATTCTTTTGCTTATGCCTCATTTTCCAAAATATTTTCATTTGATTCCATAAGTCTTGAAATCCATGTAATTTGCCTATTTTTATTTGTTTTGTATATACTTTTGCCTTACAATTCTATGTGGTAAGTTCTTTCTTATTCACAACTATCTAATCAAGAGGAATTGTCCTTTATCCTCCCCACCCCGCTTTTAAACCAGGCATTTGCTCCAAGCTAAGAAGTCAAATATCATTTAAGTACTGCACTTAATAAAAGGCTGCCAAGTCTTACTTATGTAAAGGAAGGAAAAAAACCAAAACAAAACAAAAGTCCCTGTTCTCAAACTGCTCACAGTCTAATGGGGGGAGATGACTGTAGACAAGCTATATATGGAATAAATCAGAGACAGCCTGAGAACACATATGACAGTTTATAAGTTGTTTTGATTTTCTACCAGATGGCTAGCTAACAAATATAGCAGCATTAAGAAATACAGAGTGGTCTTTGCCAATATCACAAATGCAATTTAACACTACTAGAAGGACCGGAATTAAATAATATCCCCAAAGACCAAGCAAATTATGTACATTCTGTCTCCTAGGGTATTCCTTGGCTTGGACACAGATATGTAGAACTTTGTTTTCTAAGACTGG
>CM053580.1:250528560-250545297 GCA_028627135.1 Pseudochirops cupreus
CATATCAGCATATATATAGTTTGCAATCTATTCTACAATCCATTAATTAAGGGAAGGTATATCTAAATCAAATAATCTGGTAACATACTGATGGAAGTTCCTATTTAAAGAAACTCTTTCATCATAAAAGCAGTATAACTACCTAGCAGATATAGCACTATACTGGGAGTATGGAGACCTGAAATCAAATCTGGATTAAATAGTTAACAATCAGAATTCTCATGGGCAAGTCTCGTGGGCAAACTTTTCAAGGCATCATTTTTCTCATCTGTAAAATGGAAATAATCATAATTACACCATCTACTTCACAGGGTTGTTGTGTGGAAAATGTTTTGAAAATCATAAAATGTTCTATGTATTATGTAGATTCATCTTTGTAAAGGAAAAATATTTTTTATAATAGTAACAATGAATCCCTTGAGTTGATATAAAGGTTTCCTAAAAATAAAGCATGTCAGACAAACAATACTGCATCACTGTTTTGCCTTTGCTTTGCTGTCTAAATTATCCTGGTTTCCTTACGAACAATTGTCTAGCTTTATGCTTCGTTGTTTTTTTGGAGTGGGGGTTGGGAGGGCAATTGGGGTTAAGTGACTTGCCCAAGATCACACAGCTAGTAAGTGTTAAATGTCTGAGGCCGGATTTGAACTCAGGTCCTCTTGACTCCAGGGATGGTGCTCTATCCATTGCGCCGTCTAGCTGCCCCCTGTGCATTGTTTTCAATTGAGCTGCCTTTTCTCTTGATCTTAACAAATTTAACTTTAAACTCTGCTGTTATTATAAACTTTTTTATTATTTATGATCTCCTAAATATTGTAATACTTATCATTATTAATGTATCAATATACACTAATTACATGATATATCAGAAAATAGTATAATACAGAGGTAATATAAATTCCTAGTCACATAGAGATAAATAACAGTCCATACAACCCATCTTTTTATTGGTCCAAATAAATTACTTTAAAATAGAAAATGTAAAGTAAGTCACTTACTTAATTAAATGGTACCCCCAAGGACTGTGAGAGAGATGGCTGTTCTTGTCAAACATGCTTTATGGCATTGATTTTGTCACTGAAATATTCTTTTTGGAAATCCCTGAGCTGACATGAAAGATGTGGCAGGAAGTAGTTGTGCTTCCTTTTACTGGCAGATCCACTCCCCGGATTGGAAGGTTTTGTTTTTATCCTTTTCATCTTTATATCATCTTGACTGGTTATCCCTAAATTCTTGTGCCTTGGTTTTGTCATTGTGACACAGTTTCATTTGTGTTTTAATTTGACGTGTGTTCCCAATAATCAAAGGAGAATACAACAGGCTTTGGCCAATCATCTTTAGCAGGTGATGCTACTTAGCATTTCATGGAAGTCTGGCATGATTTAGGATGGGGGTTTAACAACATTGTAATGTAACTACCTCGCTGTAATTGATCTTGTCTTGACATTGACTTTAGTTTGGTACATTGTTATCTAGTAAGCCAGAAAGTAAATGTGTTGTCTATCTTAATGATACTAAGAACTGCAATATTCTTTGGCAGTCCATGAGTTTATCAGACATGGTTTAGATGAAGGTGATTACTTTCTTCCTGTAAATCAACTAAAAATAATGGTACGTGATATGCCATTCCAATTTCGTTTTTAAAATATTCAAATTGACTTCACTTATTGGAAGTTTATTTTAGGTAGTATTCTTTCATAGAGCACATTCCATTAATGTAGATATATAGGAAGCACTAGAGTTCATTGGAAAAATATCTAAAACTAAAAAGGGAAATGCTAAAACATCAAAAAGAAGAATAAAACAAATAGTCAATTCATCATCTTATTTACATAAGACCCTGTTTGAATGATTGCCCTCCTTTCACCACCCCTACAAACTGTATTAATAGGGAATTCTGGAACAAATCATGTTGAGGAAAAGAAATTGAAATCTTATAGAAACTGTTTTGCAGAGTAATGCCAATTATATCCCCTGTAGGGTGTGACATATGTAAAATCATTTTATTTTGTCTTTTAATGGCACGGTGTTTCTTTTTTATTAATTTTTCCACATGTTTAAATACCTCCTACTTCCCCACCAATCGAGCAGTTTTTAAAAATGAAAAATGCATACCTTGTGTTCAAAATTCCATAGGCCAGCAAAACAAAATTCCCACATTGGCCACATCAGAAAATGTATAGCATCCCATTAATTCTAAAAAAAACAAACTCACATTCCTTGAATTATTTGTAACTATTTTGAAGTGTGCAAATTAGAATTTTTGATAGGTGATGTCTTAACAATTTTTTACAGGCAAGTGAATTTACCACTAGAATTTGTTCAAAAGGAGATATAGGAGGGCAGGGTATCCCTTCCCCCTCCCTCATACTTGTTTCTTTATAACCTTGCTTTATGGTTATTGTTTGTGGTTCTTAATAAGATAATAAACCAATAGATAATGTATTTTAGCTTTGTAAATATGTTTTCATTTTGCTTAAGTCACCAACTGTTGGATATTTAATACTCAATGCTGAAGGATTACTCCCTCTCGGTTACTCTGTTTATTTCCTTAGTGGCTCATTAATTAAAATTACACTGGATAATATTGGACTTCTTGATTTCAATTATGACAGTTTCTTTTTTTTTATTTTTTTTCAAACCCCTGTTTTCATGTGTGTATTTTTTTTCCTCTGCCTAGACCTGGTTAACCATTTCTGTGAACAGGTCCTCAATTTTTTACTTTGTCCCTACTTTCCTGTCGTAGCCCCATCTTCCCCTGGTGTCGACTCCGTACCCTTACAGCGCACAGGCAGTCAGCACGGCACACAGAATGCAGCATCGACCTTCCAGAGGGCCAGTTACGCTGCAGGCCCAGCCTCCAATTACGCAGACCCCTACCGACAGCTGCAGTATTGTCCTTCTGTCGAGTCACCATACAGCAAATCTGGGCCTGCCATACCACCCGAAGGGACTTTGGCTAGGTCACCTTCCATTGATAGCATTCAGAAAGATCCCAGGTGGGTGAAAACTTATTTTTTTTCCTACATTAGATAGCAGAAAAAAAAAAGGTTTCTAACTTTTTTCTATATTATTACTTTATACTTGTTTCTTAAGAGTGTCGATTTCCTTTGAGTTTGATGACTCAGTGTTTAGGGTATAGTCCACTGTGTTTAGAATTTACCTATGGAATCTACTGTCCTAAATAAAACTTAAAAGAAAAACTAATGTTGTACTCAGAATTGCTAAATATGCATTCCTTTTCAGCTATTAATAAGAAAGAGAACAACTCTGCTCTATGCAATAGGAGGGGATACAGGTTGGTTGCATCTAAGGACCTGGTGTCAAGTGTTTGACTTATAAATTAATTGATTAGTAATATCTCTCTCCCTTCTTTTTTTAAATGGATGCCTCTTTGGTCCTCAGTGAGTTTCCTATCATGACATAAATTCCTGAAGAAGTATAGTGGCACAATGAAAGCCAAGCAAATTCTAGTTACTATGATGCTTTCATACGTCTCCAATAGAAAGTAAACTCGAAGGACTAAATTGTTTCTGAGCTTGCAAAAATAATGAAAGGTATTTATTAAAGAAATTGTTAATAGGGGCTTCTTTCCCCCACCTCCACTCCCTCATAGTAGCCTAGGGATCATTAATGCTTTACTTCTGAAGTTGAAATTGTTTTGCTGTATAGTTAAGCAATGTTTTATTCATATTCACTTGATTTATGCAGATAGAGCTACCATAAATATATATCTCCATCTGTGAATACTACAGTTATGTCATATTTCCAGTATCTTTATGGAAAGGCATGTGGCTTGAGTATGTAAGAGTATACTTAAAATTCATCCCAAAGAAATTTAACTGGTAGAGTTTAGGAGTGCAGATGTACTGTGATGTGGTTTTTGCATATATTTCGCAGAGAAAGAAATCATATCCATTGGCATGCAAATGTTAAGATAGGTAATTTTATGGCATGCTTTGAGATAGCTACTTGAGCACCATTCATACCCACTTTGAAGAATCCATATTAAACTGAGTGTTCAATATTTTCTTGCCTCTGTTATGTATCCAAAATAAATGCTGTTATCATGGATAATCTAAGAGCAATTATTAATCCAATGCAAAGAGTCCTGATACTTTAATTTCTCAGCTATAATATTGGCTACCATAACACTTAACCATTAGCTATGTTAAAAAATATTTTGGGGGCAGCTAGGTGGCTCAGTGAGCAGAACACTGGGCATGGAGTCAGAAGGACCTGAATTCAAATGTAAGCTCAGACACTTAACACTTACTAGCTATGTGATCTTGGGCAAGTCACTTAACCCCAATTGCCCTGCCTGCCCCCCTCCAAAAAGCAAAAAAAAAAAAAGCATTTTTTAAATTCTGGCACTAATAGGTAAAAAAAAAATCTCTTTATAAAAGACCTGCTTTAATCTTGTTTTTGATGTCTTATTTTGATTACCTACAAAAAAAGTAAAATTGGACAGAAACAAAATTGTGATTTCATTATATAGGGAATTCCCATTGAAGAAATAACCTCTACCAATGCAGAGAAGCACTTTCTCTGTAACTCATAGTCATTTCATTTCAGTAGGCAGAAAAGGATAAAGAAGTAAAATGAATCAGAATCATCAACGAGCATCATGGACTATAGTCATGAGAAGTACAAATAATCATTTCAGACCAAAATGTATAAAAAATGTTTTTAAGTTACATGGGTTTTTTTTTGAAAAGGGAAAAATTTTCATCTTAAATGAATGGATTTTAAAATATTTTACATCAGATATTGCTTAAAAAGAAACCAAATCTCTGAAAAATGTGTTTTTGCAGTATTGCAGTATATAACACATCTGGAGTGTTATATCCAGCTGTACATGCTATGTTTTAGTGTAACCTGGTTGCTATTCCTTTGTGGACATTAATAAGATGGAGAACATCTAGTGAAGGAAGCCAGCTAGGACAGTGAAGAGCTTTGAGTGCATATCACATAAGCATCTGTTGGGGTGTGTGTGCATGGTGGGGGAGGGCAGTGATCATGGGACCACTGATCAATTGATTGCCCTGAAGTCCACTTGATGGAATATAATTCTGTCCAAGAGTCCATCCAATATAAGTCAATATCTGTAGCTGAGAAATTGAAGTATCAGGATGCCTTGCATTGGGTTAATAATTGCTATTATATTATTTGTGATAATAGAATTTGTTTTGAATAAATAACAGAAGTAAGGTAATATTGAACAATAAATAGCAGCCAGGAAAGTGATTCGATCCTCAGTTTACACTAAAATGTAAAGAGACAGAAAGGGAATTAAAGTCTCAAAGTATAAAGTCATTATACTCTGTTACTCTTGATTTGATTCCATCATATCTAGTAGATTCATAAGGCAGTCAGCCATAAGACTGTGCTCTACATTTATGGGGCAGAGTTTTTGTAGTTATCATTGTTAGCAAATGCCTTTGCTTTTTGTGTTTTCTGGCTAAAGGTAAACACATCAGGAGGAGCTCAAGAGCTTCATAGTACTAGGAGTGGAAACCCATAGAGTATCTTGAACCAAATGTAGGAGAGTCAAAGATGATTCTAAGGTTTCGAATCTAGGTGATTTAGGAGAAAATAATGCTGTTCCTTCCATTTCAGGTTAGCATCTAAAGAGGAAGATTACACAGTGTTCTACACTGTATTTAACAAATGCTTCAAATAAAAATAAAAGTTAATTCAAATGTTAGTGTGTTTGTAGGATGAGTTGTATATGAGTGTTTATGTTCAAGACATGATATCCTTACTGTAAGACAGTGATTTAATGAAAGAACTAGAAATAAATTCTGAGGTGCTAAAGGCTGAGGTATCCTGGTGTGTTGTAGATTCTACTATTTTTTCCTACATAAAGACAAAAGTTGTCACTTCAAAGTTCCTTTAAATAATTTCATGCGTGAGTTTTGCAGTAATAGCAGTTGTCTTATTTTTAATCCTTTTTGATTAATCCTCTTTTGTGGATGTTGTTAAAACCTGATATACACTTCCCAAAAGTAATTTATCAAATGTCAACAAGGGAAAATGATTTCACTTACTGCAATTGTGATTTGTTTGTTTCATTTGAAGTAGAATTGGTGTGTTGAAATTAATATCTTTGTTGAAAGCACAAAGAAAAATATGTACGTATGATTTTCATATAAATTTGGACAGGTTGGACAAAATTAGCACTTGCATTTTTTCATGATCATTTCATATAAAAATTAAACCATATGTAATTTTGTTCTTTTGGAAGGACTTTGTATTCTAATTAATATTGTAAGGAACTGTAGCATATATAATGAAATTCTCATATAACTCTTCTAGATTTATTTTATGTTATAGAAGGGTCTTACCAATTTCTAGGTAAAGAATTAAAGCCCTGAAATTTACCCTGCAGTTTATTATAAGCATGTATTTCATACACAATGAGTTATATTCTAAGAAAATTAACTATTAAAAAAAATGACAGAAAGAAGGGAAGACTTCTTAAAACATCTGAGATTATCTTCTATTAACTCTTTATGTATTTCATAAATGCATATTTGTTTCCATATTGTCTCCCCAACTAGAATGTGAGTTTTGGGGGTATGGACTGTTTTTTGACACTTTTTTGGGTATCTCTAGTATTTTGCATATTGTCTGACATTTAATAAGTACTTAATAAGTGCTTCTTAAATGACTCACTGATAATTTCAGAGGGACCTCATTTTACAGTGGCTTTTATATTACTTTATTAGAGACAAACTGACAGGCAAAAAAGCAAAATTAGTTTTTTGCCCAGAATTTTCCCTTAGAGGTCAGTTGCACACCTGAGAATTTATCCATCAAATTGTCTTTGCTTACCTGTGAAGAATTCAAAGAAAAAACTTTCTAAGTCTTCCAGATAGTTGGTCTCCAGAGGGAAAATCTCTGAAGAGTCTGAAATTCCTAATAAATTCCTTGGGGTGTCTAGGTAAATCCTCCCACATTTGATTTCCCTTGAGAATATTCTTTAAAATCTCTTTTTCTCACTATGTGTTTGTATTTGGGAGATCTTGCTGTGTTGTGATGAACTACCTCCATAGGAGAGATCTTTTTCACAGTCTAAAATTACAATAGCTATTGAATGTGAGCAAACTTCACCCTCACACTGCCAACCTAGCCACAGAATACAGTAGCCATGAAAATGCAGTTCAGGTTCACCCCACTGTATGCAGAAGGTACATTCCTAAATCTATTCCCACTGGCATAATTTCAGACATTATTTACCTTAGTGGTTGATTGACCTTCAGTCAGCAGTGAATGCTGGTATTTGCACTTTAACTAAAGGTGTTTCATAAGGAGTTTAGTTCTGAAGAAATAAAGATGAGCATCACCAAGGGTCATGAAAAGTAGTGTGCTGATTGTGAACAGGTTGAGACATGGCCAACCAGAAATTCTGATGAAGAATAGGTGTAAAGGATGTCACTGAAGAATTTATGACAGAAAAAGACAACATGCCTGTCACAGAGCAAGAAATAGGGATAACAAATGGACATCCAAAGTGCTCCAGTGATACCTTAACAGTAGGTAGAACCCCATGGAGGACTTTCAGGAAAATATGAAGGAGAGTCATTCAGGAAGGACAGGCAAGAATGGAATGAGGCTTTATCTTTAGAGGGATTTTACAAACTGATGAGAATACAATCTATTTGAGTAGTGACTATTCATGCTTCAAGTCAGGAGAGAATCTAGAGCAGCAGTTCTCAACCTGTGGGTTATGTTCAATTTAAATACATCCTACATATCAGATATTTACATTACAATTCATAACAGTAGCAAAATTACAGTTATGAAGTAGCAACGAAAATAATTTTATGGTTGGGGGTCACCACAGCATGAGGAACTGTGTTAAAGGGTCATGGCATTAGGAAGGTTGAGAACCACTGATATAGAAGATTTGTAATAGTTTTGTGGCACTAAATCCTGTGAAGTCTCTGGCGAAGTGTTCTGGACCCTTTTATCTTTAAAATATGATTGAGACTATGATTCTGGGCCTCTACCCCCAGGGTACTTAGCACTGTGCTACGCACAGAGCATATAATGAGTAAATGATTATTTGAGAGAGGCAAACTGGCTTGATAGATAATGGGATAGACTTGGATTTGGAAAGACTTGGGTTTGAATCTTTATCTCAGCTACCTACTAGCTATATGACCAAAAGCAAGGAATTTAGCCTTTCTTACCCTTAGTTTCCTCAGCTGTGAACATGAACACCAGTAGCATCTACCTCACAAGCTACTTGTTTTTTTTTAATTAATTAGTTTTCAACATTCATTTGTATAAGATTTTGAGTTCTAATTTTTCTCCCCTCTTCTCCTCCCTCCTCAAGATGGCATGCCATCTGATAGAGGCTTTACATATACAATCATATTAAACATATTACCACATTAGTCATGTTGTGAAAGAAGAATCAGAACAAAAGGGAAAAACCAGCAGAAAGAAAAAATGAACAACAACAAAAAAAAACCAAACAAACAACAAAGAGAAAATAGTATGCTTTGATCTACATTCAGACTGCATAGTACTTCCTCTGGATGTCGATAACATTTTCCATCATGAGTCGATTCACAAACCACTCGTGAGGATAAAATGGGGGGAAAAAGTTCTGTTAAAGTACCTTGCAAAACTTAAAGCTCCATATAAATGTGAGCTATTTAATTAGTATTACTTTATAAAATAAAATATAATGTAAAATAAATATAATTTATAATTTTATTTAGTAATTTCATTTTAACATTTTTCAGCATCTTAACCTTGGTTGTTCAATTTATTCATGCCAGAAAGCGCAATTACATTGATAGTTTTCTTATTGTAAATCATCTCCATTTCCTTCTCCTAATTTCCAGCATTTGATGGATAAGGACTAACTAAATAAATATATTTTATAGTTTATAATAATATAAAATAAATGTAATGAAAATAAATATAAAATATAATATAATATAAAATACTACTTAATTAGTATTACTTTATAAAAACCAAATATTTAAATGCATCCCAGTAATTTACTGTCTAAAGGATTTCTACCAATTAAAGCAAACAAAAAAAAATCATTTGGAATACTAATTCCAAGGTGCCCAATGTTAATTTGAGCAGACTGGTTTGTGCTGAGTTCTCTACCCTTCTTGCCCATCTTATCCTCTGTACTAGATCCTGTATTAGTAATACGTTTTCCAAGTGCTGTAGGTTAAGTATGGCTCATTAATCAATTGTTTCCTTGCAGAAATAACTGACAGTATAACAGAAATCAAACTCACCAGTAGAACATAAGCCACATAATACTTTGTAGAGAAGACAGCACTGAGTATCCTTGTCCTTCAAACTTTCCTTATGTGCGTTTGTTCAACCCAACATTGTCTTTATCATCATCATTATTATTAGCTATATTTTAGAAAAGAACAGTAGGTTTTTCAGCTTTAAAAAATCTCAGTATGTTATGAAAAAAAAATACCTACATGTGAAAATTAAAGAGGCTCAATTTTCTAAAAATTAGTTATTTGGGACAGCTAGGTGGCACAGTGAATAGAGTCCTGGCCCTAGAGTCAGGAGGACCTGAGTTCAAATTTGGCCTCAGACACTTAACACTTACTAGCCAGATGACCTTGGGCAAGTAGCTTTATCCCAATTGCCCTGCCTTCCCCCTCCAAAAAAGGAAAAAAAAAATTAGTTATTATAGTTATAGGAACATTGACAGAAACATTTCTTGGTATAGGTTGTTTTCTTATCCCTACCCCCACTTTAATATGCATCAACATATAAGTATTTTTCAAGTAACTCTAATAGTGCTAAAAAGCCACTTGGAATAGTGGGAAGATCCTGAACTGATTATGAGAAGACCCATCTCTGCCTTTGTTTGGTTCTATGCCTGTCTTTGAAACTAATAAGCTATCCCTTTGGTCTTGTCCTTTCACTTTTCTGGACTTCATCATGTTCACTTGTAAAAACAAAATGAAAACACCTTTCATTTCTAGCTTACTGTTATGCTTGCACTACTTCTTTTTCCAGCCTTCTTTTCTCTTACCCTTTCCTTTTATTTTTTTAAAAATTCACTAATTCATTCCAAAAGAACTTAAAATTTCTTTTTATTGTCCTAGCACATAAGTACTCCATTCTCGAAGCACTTTATATATCTATTCACCAAAACAAATAAAATCATTGGGATAAAGGAAAAAGAATACAACAATCTATTCTTGTGTTATATAATTCCATTTTAACATTTTTCAGCATCTTAACCTTGGTTGTTCAATTTATTCAAGCCAGAAAGAGCAATTACATTGTTAGTTTTCTTGCTGTAAATCATCTCCATTTCCTTCTCCTAATTTCCAGCATTTGATTGATAAGGACTAACTAGTGAGCATTTAAACACTTACTGTAGCATAGAATCTGGTGGTATTTGATGGCCAGTTTGTTACCAGTTAAAATTTCATTCTGTTTTCTCTGAATGCCTCACAGCTATTGGAATTCATTTACTGAATGAAAATGAGCATTTTTGCAATAATGAATGTGCATTATTAAATCAAATTACATTACTCATGATATTCTCTTACCCTGACAAATGATGGAACTCAAGATATTTATATTCTGAAGATGAAGTTTAATACAAGGTGTGACTTGATAGTTTAACTGTCTTAAAATAATACTAACTGACTTTAGTATGACTAAGTTTACATATGCTTTACATATGTTATCTGATCCTCCCAATCCCCTTTGAGGTAGGTACGATTATAAAGTCCAAATTGATAGTTGAGGAAACTGATTTTGGACAAATTAGTCTACTTGTCCATAGTTACACAGTCATAGAATATCTAAAGCACAATTTGAACACAAATGTTTCTGATTTCAAGACCTCACCCATCCAATAAACATTTATTAAACACCTACCAAGTATTAGATACTGTGCTCAGCATGGGGAGTATAATTAATAAAATGAAACATACTACCTGCCCTCATCAATCTAAAGTAAGAGATTATTGTTGTTGTTGTGTTTGTCCTTCATTCTCAGAGAGGATCATGACATCAGGGAAATAATGACATGACTTGCAGTTGGCTTTGATTTGAGTGAGGGAAGGTTGTGTAAGGTCACCGATCTCATTTTCTCCTCCAGATCTATCTGCATCCAATGACCAGATATTCATCAGGGCAACTAGGAATGGCCCAGGATGCATTGGGAGACCCTGGTCCTTGTAGGCTAAGGTCTTTTCAAGTTCTCGCTTTGAGTGAGGGTACATTTTGATGACCAAAAGCTGCCTTTCTTTCTTTGGGTTGACTGGCTAGATTTCTTGCTGAAAGACCAAGCCTTAAGCCCAAGTCACTCTGGAGCTCATAGATTGGACAATAGGTCCCTGCCCCCCTAGCACTGTGTGAATGTAAATACTAAATGGGAGCTGGTTCTCTTTTGGCCAGGAAGCCCGAGGGTCTTCCCCTCGCACTTTTTTTTTGTTTTTTTTGATTAAAGGGGTCATCCCCTTGATTAACTTCTTAAAGAGACCTTTTCAGTGAAAGTGGGAGATACTCAAAAGGAGGCAGGAAAGTGGGGATGGGGTGGAGAGAGATGAGACAACAAGGGAAATCCAGTGTGGGAACATGTTCCATGGACTAAAACCAAGAAGCGCGGGCAGCAAATGCAAAGTGGAATGATCTGAGAGTACCTTTCATGCCTTCTATAATGGAAGGCATTCTTGCCATCCTCCAACCCTTCCAATCGTAGAGGACAGGAGGAATCTGAGGAAGGAAGGTAGAGTCGATCAAGTCTTCAGTGAGCTGCTTGGTGGTGAGTTTAGAAGTATGAGCTTATCCTGGGAGGTGCACCTAGTTTCAGGCCATTGAAACCAGGTAGAACAGGAGATGCACCAAGCCAAAATGTCTGTCAGAAGATTCTGTAGGAGAATAAAATGGGCTTTTTTTTTAGTCTTCATGATAATAATAACCATAACAGCTGATATATTGTGAATTTGTAAAACATTTTATATACATTATCTCATTCAGTAATCCTTCCTGTTGTGAATGGTTCAGCATAGAGCAGTGGTTCTCAACCTTCCTAATGCCATGACCCTTTAATACTCATATGTGAGCGTATCTGCATGTGGGCGGCCCGCCTGGAGGTGGATAGAGGAGCAGTGTCTCGGTTCCTAAGACCATTGGAAATATGTGTTTTCCAATGGTCTTAGGCGACCCATTTGACCCCCAAAGAGGTCGTGACCCACAGGTTGAGAACCGCTGGCATAGAGTAAGGATAGCTTTTGGGAGTCTAGACTAGGTAAAGAGTTGTATTCTTTCCCAAGATCTTTCTGAGGAAGTTTTTTTCTCGTTGGTCATTTCAGGGCTGCTATTTGTAAAACGAGGACCCTAAAAGTTCCATTAAAATCCATTTAGTTCCAAAGCCCTTGAGGCATTGCATAAAATATCTTTAAACATTGCCTTAGAGTTCCTGAGGCATCATTACTTATCTTGTCATTGAAATTTTTTAATTTATTTGGGGAGTCTGCAGGTTAAATGACTGACATGTGATTTCACAGCTATAGGAAACTTCCAAGTGAGGAAAATCCCTTTTCCAATGCTATCAGTAACTGATCTACAACTTATAGTATTAGAATTGTTCAGGATTTGGACTTACATTGAGAATCTGGGGACTGTGCAGAACAGAGCAAGGAGAGTATCCATGCTGGGGGAGGGCTTTGAGTTCATGGAGGACTAACTGAAAAAATGGGGCATGTTTCTTTGGAGAAAAGAAGGCTTGGATAGCTGTTTTCAAATCTCTGGAGGGCTATCATGGGGAAGAATTTGTTCTTAGGCTTGTTCCATTTGACCCCTAGGTGGTGAAGTGGTTAAAGTTTGCATCCTAGAGTCAGGAGTCAGAGTACAACTCTGATCTCAGACACTTACTAGCTTTGTGATCCTGGGGAAGTCACTTAATTCTGTCTCAGTTTCCTCACCTGTAAAAATCATCTGGAGAAAGAAATGGCAAACCACTCCAGTATCTTTGCCAAGAAAACCCCAGATGAGGTGTAATGATACTGGGATTTGAAGATCTTCTATGCCCTTGAACTTGCTGATGTAGCAGGAAGGGGTGGAGCAAGAGAAAGCCAGAACCAAGCTAGCATCCCTGCTGTGGTGACTGGAAGCAGCTTCAGCGGCTGCAGTTGTGGTACGAACTCCTTTTTCTTTGAGCCTGCCGGAATCTCTGCTAAGAACTCCTGCTGAGGACTGCCAGGGACAGGAACTGTGGGAGGGCTGGGCTGGGAGCAAGCTGCCTGGACAGTGAGTATTTGTTGTGAATGGGGAGAGGAGGATCTTTGCCTGAGGTAGCCTGTCCTGTTTTGAAGGCTTGAGAATATGGGTGTTTACTACATTAACTACATGTGCCAACTTCATAACTACTGTGTTGGCTTTGACTTTCTGGTTTGGGGGACTCAGTTTTCTGGTATTTGAATAAATGTTCTAGCTATATTTCCCATGTAGAGAGCCTGTTACATTTTGTGATTAATAACCATATCAGCATACTTATAGTTGCTATAGGCATTGTGAATACTGCATTGTTGATACATGAAGTCACAAAGAATTGGACATGACTGAGAACAACCAAACAAAAATTTGGCCTTGAAGGGCAGAATCAGAATGAGTAAATATTGAAATAAAGCAAATTTAGGTTTGACGTCAAGAAAATTTCCTGATAGTTAGAGCTTTCCCAAAGTGAAATGGACTGCCTAGAGAAATTGTGCGTTCCCTTTTTTTGGGAGAAGAAGCTTAATGATAGGTAGCTATGTAGAGATTTGAACCTGAGTTCAAATTTAGCCTCAGATACTTCTTATCTTTGTGACCCCAGTCAAGTGACTTAATTTTTCCCTCAGTTTCCCCATCTGTAAAATAGGTATACTAATAGCACTTACCTCACAGGGGTATGAGAATCAATTGAGATAATAAGTGTAAAGCACTCTACTACAAACATTGAGGTGCTATATTAATGCTAACTATTGTTATTGCTAGGATGATGATGATGATGACAGTGATGATGATGAGCTCTTGGCAGGTATATTATAGCAGGACTTCCTTCAGTGCACACTTTAGATTAATTAAGCACATCTCAAATTTGATTATATTGTGAATCAAGATCAGTTCTGAAATTTTGGATCTTCACAAATGCTATTTATAGATTGATGATATTTTCTAGAATTTTAATAATTTCTTTAGATCATAAAATTGTCATACTAGCTCAAAATTTATAGGTATATGATTCATACATATATTAATGGAATTGCCTACTATCAAATTTTCATAGTACATTATTCAACTGAATTTTCTCCAGCTTCTTTCCAATAATATCCATCATTCAATTCCAAATCTCTCTAGGGACCTATTTCTATTATTTTATGGGGAAGAAACAAAAAGGTCAAATTCAGTTCAATTCAACAAACATTAAGTATCACTATGTGCAGCATATTGTATTAGGCAGTGAGAGGGCAAGATATAAAACAGGGTCTTTGCCTGCATAGTATTTTGCCTAACAGGAAAACAACCACAACAGAGAACTCTGAGACATAGGAACTGTTGTATCAGTCATGTGGGATGGATAGCAGTCACCAGGAAGAGATGAAGGAAGGGTACATGCCCCTACTTTGAGAAGTACTTTTTCTCCCTCTCCTTAAAAAAAAAAAAAAAGACTGCTAAAACAACAACAACAATAAAGACTGTGTCTCTTCATCTTGGCCAGGTTGAAAGTGCAGTTGCTGTTCATGAGCTGTCCTGTTCTGATGGGTACAGGAGCTTTCACCTGTTCCAATTTTGACTTGGCTTGCTTTGATGTCCTTAGGCAATCTGATGACCTTTTTAGGGGGTTGGAGTGGGGAAGGTAGAGAGGTTTGTCATATTAATGTTCAACTTAGAGAAAACCCACTATGGGCTTATGCCACTGCTGCTTAGAACTAATTCCAGAGAGATCCACCTACTTCAATCTCCCTGGCAGCAGAGATTACAAGCCTTTGCCACCACACCTGATTCCTCCACTTTTTATTGTTTTTCACTATTATACAGAACTTGGGGGGGGGGGGGGATTACTATGAGATAATCTGATTTGCAATCATTTGACTTTAAAATCAAATCAACATTAAATGAAAACTATCTGATACCTTTTTCTTAACTGTCTAGGTATAAGTCAACAGAGAAACTGATTGTGCCAGCTACTGCATAATTCAACCTTAATGTCCTGAGGCATTCCTGCTGTGATTTCTGCCTTCAAAGTCAAAGTTCCATTTCATTACCTCTGCTGGGGTTAATCTTCCACCACACCAAGGATGAAGGCAGTAATTTAGTGCCTTCAGAGCTTCTAAATCAGAAGCCTTTCATTGCAGCACAAAGGAACAAGCAGACAGAAAAGCTTCCCATTTCCATCATGAGTCCTTCCTCAGAACCCCTGTTTTCTGCCTCTTCTCTCTACAAAGAAGTCTCCTACTTTCAAAACAAGCCCCCCCTTTTTTTAATATTGGGAGAGAACTCATTAAGATAAGTGGCAATTAACATGCAAACTGTAGCAAAAGTGCTTAGGAGATTAGAGCAGCAAATCTAAAAAACATGGACCCTTACAGATAACTAAAATGGTTCAGCAGGGTTCCTTACAATATGTTTGTTATGCTTTGTTTGGAAGATTATTGCCACGTTAACAGATTGACATTTTATCATAAGTCAATTTGAAAGAGACAGGAGATACTTGCAATATTTGTAAAATGGCTAATAGGAACACCATCAATGCATGTGTCTGTTAAACAGCATGCACACACTCACCATGTTAACGCATGTGTGTATGTATATGTATATACATATATACAGAGAGAGAGAGAGATGTGTTTATCTGTAAATTGGGTGAGAATTCTGGATTTTCATCAGTTTTCTTGTTTCTCTCAAAGAGAATAAGGATGCTTCTATTAAGTTTAATTACCTTACCTCTTAGAGCTTTGATACCATTACTTAAGATGGTCCTATAACACAAAATATGCAACATTCAATAGTATCCTTATGTGCACATGTTTTTAATACATACACATATATGCAAATCAGCATATCAACCAGTTGCAAATGTCGATACTCTCTACCAATGTGGAATCTTTAGCTCTGTCATTTAAGAATATTCACATTAATTCATCTTATCACAGATGTTCTATTTTTCCTAAACCTATATTTCATGCATGATCTACAAACTATATTTTCTACTCTAAATTTAGAAGTTTCCATAGTTATGGAGATTTCTTTGTGATGTAATGGAAAGAGTTCTGGCTTTGGATTCAGAAGACCTCAATTTAAATCACAGTTCTATTTCTGATTAAGTGTCCTTGGGTAAGTCACACCATGTCCCCAAACCTACATTTTCTCATTGGTCAGATTAGCCTGCCGGGCTATGAAATAATCTAGAGCAGTGACTTAACATGGAATTCATTTATTTGTTTTTAAGATATTTTGATAACTATATTTCAACATAATTGGTTTCCTTTGTAGTCCTATGCATTTTATTCAATTAAAAACATTATTCTGAGAAGGGATTCATAGGCTTTACCAGACTTCCACAAGGGTACATGGCACAAAAAAAGTTTAAGAGCTTCTTTTCTAGAAAGTCTTTTACAGGTGAAATATCATATGGTCCTATTGTTTTTTAACAAATACTGTTTTTATTATTTAGATTTATCATTTATATAGACAGTATGTATTTATATTTATCATTTGTATAAATTGTATATT
>CM053580.1:250545797-250561185 GCA_028627135.1 Pseudochirops cupreus
AGCCTTTAATTAGCAGAATTCACTCATTTAGTTAACAAATGTTTATTAAATGCCTATTAAGACATTACATTGCATTGTACTATACACACTGAGAGAGATAGAAAATAAATAAGAAACAAATAAGACTCACCCTAAAGGAGCCTGAAATCTAGTAGGCTTGTGTATTACTATAATGATTTTTAAAAATAACCAAAAGACCCACACTAGTTCGTGAGAGAGGAATAAGCCAATTACTCTGAGAGCTCTGAGAAAGAGGTAAGCCATTCCAACTGGAGAGAATCAGGTAAGGAGTCATCAGTGAGGTGGTATTTGATCAGTCTTGAAGGACTGATAGCATTTCACTAGTTTGGGATATTAGCATGGATATGAAGAAATCTTAATCATTTTCTTAGAAGGGTGGGTAATCTATTGTGTCTGGAGCACAGATTATGAGAACTACAATAATGAGAGATAATGGTGCAAAGGTAGATTATTCATGTCATTCCTTGGGCATCAAGCAGCATATAGATTTTGCTCAATAGGCAGTAAAGAACAAAAAGATGAAATTTATACATTGGGATGGTCAGTCTGGCAGCAAGGTGAAAAGTTGGCTAGAACAGGAAATGATTTGAAATCTGGTGAGAATTATTGCTCTTGAAATTACCCCCGAGAAATATCTTACAGTTGGGCACATAGAAGCCATAGTTGAAGATGGAGAAAGAGAGAGAGACAGAGAGAAAGAGAGAGAAGGAAAGAAAGAGCATTTATACATCTCCTACCTTCAAACAGCACATGCTGGATTGGAAAGGAGAGGAACTGGAAACAGGAAAACCAATTATGCAATTGCAATAGTCCAGGTGAGAGGTAATGAAGGGCTTAATTAGTGCCAGATGCTTTTAGCGGAAAGAAGGGGCAAAACCGTAGATGGTGTGAAGGGAAACTCAATTTGATTAGATATGAATTGGGGCTGAGAAGACAGAGAAAGGGGAGAAAGAGACAGGGAGACTCGGGGATGATTCCAGGTTTACATATCAGAGTAGTTAGAAGGATGGTCATGCCCTTAAGAGGAATGGGGAAGTTTGGAAGAAGTCTTGGGGAAAAGGAAAAGGAAATGTATTTGATTTTGGATACGTTGTGTTTGAGATGCATATAAGGACATCCTGGTGAAGGTGTTTATGGCATTCATTTATTTATTCAACAATCACTTAGTGTTTACTAGCTGACAGCATCTGTGCTATACAAATTAAAACACGAAACATTCCCTGTCATAAAGGAACTTTGTGTGCTACTGGGGGAAGGCATCACAAGGATAAGTCAACACAAGATACATATGCAACAAATTCGTTTTAATTTAGGGGAATGTGGTACTAACAAGACCTTAGGTTTTCTTCTGTTTTGTTTTAGCAATACATAATAAAATACTAGGCTAAAGTTCCTTACTTTGTAGCACATCGATCACAGGGTAATAGAGACCTTTAAAAAGTTATATAGTCCAATTCCCTCTTTTATGGGTGAGCAAACTGAGAAGGTGAATTGCCCATGGTCATACACATAGTAATTGTATAGCAATGTAAGTAAGTAAATGTCAGATTTGAACTCAGATTGTCCTAACTCCAAATCCAACACTTTACTAAACCATGCGATAATTTTGTCACTATAATTGTAACTATGATATTTTGAAAGTTTTTATCAAGTCAATTTCTCTACAGCTATGCTAGAAGCAAATAGTAGAACACTCAACTGCAATTCAGGAGAGCTGGATTCTAATCTTTGGTTTGCTACTAATCAGCTACATGATTTTGTTCAAGTTTTCTTACTTGGAAAAT
The DNA here is from genome assembly GCA_028627135.1 of Pseudochirops cupreus. Taxonomy (NCBI): domain Eukaryota; kingdom Metazoa; phylum Chordata; class Mammalia; order Diprotodontia; family Pseudocheiridae; genus Pseudochirops; species Pseudochirops cupreus. The sequence goes on from CM053580.1 coordinate 250,547,603, forward strand.
GAAGATCACTAAGTAATCTTTCAATTCTAATTTTGTAGAATACTATGAAAAGTTAATACAGTGTGATATTCACTCTAGGCATGTTTCACTGCTTCTTGGGTTGTAGAGTTGTAAATATTTAATTGGAAAGCCACCAAGTTAACTTGCCACATCAAAAATTACGTCCATATGAATATTCTCTCCTTTCTCTTTCTCTCTGCCTCCCTCTTTCCATCCCTCTCCCCCCCCCTTTTTTCTTTCTCCCTCTCTCACATTTTATGGACTTATGATCTCATTGTATAGGGTGATCTAATTGTATGCCTCTGTGTATAGGATGAATTAGAGGACAGAAAGTCTGAAGAAACTTAACACAGAAAAAAGACTATTGAAACTAGCCACATATGAGATAATTGGGTTTCTGGTGATGGCACTCTTTAAGAGAACGTTGAATAGAACTTGGTAAGTTGTCCTATGTTAGTAGAGGTGGAGAAATATTCAATGGAAACTTCATAGTTTGGGGCTATAGTAGGTGATTCGGTATATAATGGCCCCACATGAAAGTAATTAAATTTGTAAATGGAGACTAGTTTAGGAATACTGAGTTGAACATGGTATTTAGGTGAAGAGGCACAACAGATAGAGGAAGGAAGTTCAAGAGAGAGAAAGAAGATCAAGGTTACACAAATAAGAATTTTTGTGCATACATAACTTCATAATGAAATAAGAAGGAAATGCTATAATTTTGAAAATTACAAGTAATCCAGTCTACCTTTTAATCATCTTATTTTAACTTCTTTTTATCAACATTTATTCCATTTCTGCTCCATTTGTTTCTCATGGTCTTGGATCAGATCACTTTTATGGACAGAATATTACCATGGAACTTCATGTAAATTAAAGTTTGAATTAAACTTCATAAAACTAATGACAATTCTATCTCTCTTATTAGGAGTCCATTGTTACTTTCCTGGCTATCTAAAGTTAGGAGAAATAAGTAATGTACTGTAACAGAAAGCACCCTAGCATACCCAGGATAGCTGCTAGCACAGGGTCATTGATCTGCTTTTCTAAAGAAAAGCAACTCAAAAAGGGTAAACAATCTTACTTTAATCAAACATATATATCATTTGCTTACTTCAGGGGGGGAAATCAGCACCCTGAACTTCAGAGAAAATACAAACAGAAATTACAAGCAGACAAAAAATACAGACAGAGAAAATAACACAATTCAGTAGACCAACAGCAGACGGAGCTTCTAGCTGTCTGACCATTTCATACATAGTTAGTTACCAGAAAAAAGATGTGCCAACATCTGGGTTTTCAAAGCTGGGAGGCTCAATGGCTGCCCAGAGTCTCATCTGGCCAAATCACACAACTCTTCCCATAATTGAACTTCAAATCAAAATCTCGTGTCAGCGTGTATCATGAAGGGTGTGATGTCTTCTGGTGTCAGAAGACATCACACCCTTCGTGACCCACTGCTTAATTACAAAGTAACAAATGATGGGGGCCTTCCTGAAAAATAAACCTCCCCTAAGCAAGCTTCTCTTCTTGGGCTCCAAGTGAGCCCATTAAGGGGCAGGGAAGATCTTCAAATTCCTTTATTCCATAAAGGAATGTGCCTATTCCATAAAAATAGATAGGGGTCTTTAAAAGTTTTAATAGACTTGAGTTTAGCTTTTCTGATTTAACAGAGAAGTCAGAGTGTGAAACTCAGGCCCATGTGCTGTTTTACAACCAATTTTAGCAATAACAAAAAAGAGCCAAATAAAAAATGCAAGTAATGGGCAAAACAGATGTTCTCAATGAAAAGAGTCCTGGGATGTAGTAGTTGAAGATCTCCACATATCACGCTACCCTGAAGTTCAATTAAAATTTTCTTCAGAAGATCATCTCAGAAAAGTATTTAGCAAGCTGTTGCCACATAATTACAAAAGTTAGTGCACATGAATATTTAAATAAAAGAATAAGATGTGGTCCTTATCTCATGAGATTCTATATCCTAAAATCAAGTCAATAAGCATTTATTAAGTTCCCACTATGTGTCACTTACTGTTCCAAAGGAAATCCCAAGTGGGAAAGGATAGCAGCCTGGTGTCATAGTCTCAAAATCTAGGCTTTTGCTACTAACTAACTCCTTTTTTTAATTGTATTAAGTCATTTTATGTTCTAGGTAACAGTTTCCTAACTTCTAAAATTGCATAGGCAAGGGTAGTTGGATTAGATGATTTCCTGTGTCCCATCCAGCTTTCCTAATCCATAATATATTTGGACATTTAATTAGAGTTGCTCACCTGTTTGAACAGGTCATTGAGGTTGGACTATGCTTGCTCTATTTCATAGAGTTTGTGGATGGGCTCTCAACTGTTAATTACCCATCAGTCTTAGTATTTTCTGGGCTCCCATTTCCATCTCCTTAGGAGTATGGGACAGATCAAGAAAGTTTCAAGGAAAGAAGTATATCAACAATATAAAATGATAGGAAAATAAGAACTTAGAAAAGGAGACCATTATCAAACCAACCCTCACTTTTCTTTTCCTCAGGCTAACTAATTCTAGGTACTCCAATCTTTTATTTATAGGTTTTATTTCCATATATATATATAGAGAGAGAGAGAGAGAGAGAGAGAGAGAGAGAAAGAGACAGAGAGACAAAGAGAGAGACAGAGAGAGAGAGAGAGAGAGACACTAAAGGATCATGGGAGGTAAAAGCTTAGAACATTGAAGAGGGACAGTGGTGATGGGGCATACCAAGCCAGCTGACTACAAGAAAGGGAGGGAAGGAACAAGATTTTATAAAGGGTCAGCTATGTGACAGACATTGTGCTAAGCACTTTACAAATATTGTCTTATTTGATCCACACAATAACCCTAGAAGGTAGGTGTTATTATAATTCCCATTTTATAGGTGAGTAAACTGAGGCAGGTAATTGTTAAATGACTTGGCCAGCATCAAATAGCTAGTAAATATATGAAGCTGAATTTGAATTCAGTCTTCATCTCTCCATTACTTCATCACAAACCCAGCACTCTAATTATTACATTACTAAGCTGATTTCCCAAAATTACATATACATGTGAGAAAAATATAGTTAGATCCTTGCGTGGTTTACTACTAACCCATTTAAGGAATGATCTACCAGCACAGAATTTGATCCCACAGTGACACGTGGTGAATTTGTCCCCTTTTGTCTGTCTCACCACTGCCTGGTGAATTCTTACCATTTACTCTTGGAAGTTCTCAGTTTTCTTTAAATATTGTCCATTTGTTCTGTATACTTTTATAGTGGATTTTTTGCCTCTAGAAGAAGATAAGCTGATTTTATTACATTCTAAGCGATTGCTGACCATAAATGAGTAGACCGCACTATGGGAAAGGGCAAAGGGGAACCTTCCTGGTCTAAAAGCTCTGGATAAATGCACGAGCTTTTCTTGCTCTTTTTTCCTCCCCCCCATATACTCTTGCTCTCTCCCCCTCCTCTTTTCTCACTCCTTCACCTCCTTTAAACACCCAAATTCTCTCTTTTTCTTTTTCCATCTTTCTCTCACTTTCTCTTCCCCCTCACGATAGGCTTCTTTGTCTTAATCATGGGACCCAGAATAGAAAAAGTACTAATGTTGACTACAGTGCAAAGCTTCTTTCTAATTTCTATACATCCCAGTAAAATGTTTGATGATCATTATTATACTTTACATTATAAATCTTGATCAGCATTAACATTATTATTGAGTCATATTTGCATTTAATCAATTATTTCGTGTTTGTATATTGTTTCTTTCCTTTCATTGAATATCACCGTATATTTATGAGCTTCATTCACCATGGATGTTTTTTACCATTACTCCAATTTGATATCACTTTGATTTCTGATCTTGTACATAGTAGGATCTTAATAGATACTTATTGATTGACCCTTCAAGAGTCTAGGAAATATTTTTTTTCTCCTACTCCTTCCATATCAATCTGATTCCATTTCAGGGATCATAGGATATTAGATTTAAAGGCTGAAAAAGCATTCAAGGTCCTCTAGTCCAAATCCTTCACTTTCAAACTGAGGAAATTGAAGCTCCCAAAGAGGTTGAGTGACTTGCCTAATGGCACACAAGTAATAAGTAGAGCCCAGGATTTGATTTTAGGTCTAGAATTCATTTTATAAGCCATCGATAGAGGTTCCAAGTAACAGAGGAAAAGGACTTTAATATTTATATTTTTTATCAATAGCTTAGAATAAATTATAGGTGGCACTCTTATATTTGCATATGTTAAGGTGCCAAAACTGCCCAAAACTAGGAGGACAGATAACATATTGGATGACAGGGTGAAAATTTTAAAAGTCCTTGAAAGGCTAGAAACATTGAGCAGAATCCAGTTAGATAATACATAATAGGAATAAATTTAATGTTTTACAGTTGGTTGAAAAGAATAAATTTGAATGAATATAAGATGTAGGATATGTGTGTAGATAGCTTTTTATGCAAGAAAGATAAAGGGATTTTTAGTATACCAGATCTTTGATTTAAGTCATCAGTGTGCTGTGAACAACCAAACAAGCTACTGCAATCCGTGGCTGCATTTAAAGAGGTATTGCTTCCAGAATGGGAGAGGTACCTTGTGGAGTATTGTGTTGATTTCTGGGTACATTTTGCGTTGCTAAACTGGTGAGCAACCAGAGCAGGGTTAAATCTGGGACAGAAAGAGCTTTGAGAACATGATATTTTAAAATTCCATAAAGGGTGTTATGATTGTTGAGCCCTGGGGGACAGATTTGGTGGGCGTTTCTGTAAGCCTTAAGAGAGCTTGCATTGAGAAGAGGAACTAGACATCTTTTATTTGGCCTTAAAGGACCAAACTAGGAGAACGAGAAGTGGTAGAGAAGCAGACTTAGGGTCAATGGAAGTAAAATTTGAGCTATCCAAAAGGTAAAAACGGCTACTTCAGGAAGTAGTAGAACAACCCTTCTTAAAAGCTTTCATTTAAAGGCTGAATGACTACTGGTTGTTGCAGACGGCCTTTGGGATCAGTGAAGGGTTCAAATAAATGGCCTTTGAGGTTCCTTCCAACTCTTTGATTCTGATACTCTTGGAACCTTTCATGTACTTGGAGCACTGGTTGCTACTATGCTTGATAAGGCAAACTTTTGCTATGCGATCTCTTCTTTATTAAATTACTGTTTTCTTTAGTCTTGACTTGCAAATTTTCCTCTCCGCTTGTGTATAGACACTCCTAAAACAACAATACCTATCCCACTTTCTCTAGTGTCACTTGCCATTATCTTGTTAAGGTACTTGTTACTCGCTTAAGTGTGAACAGTATTTTCTTACTAAACATTAGATTTCATATAACAAAGTTTTAAAGTGCATTATCTCTATTTAAAATAAACGGTATTTGTAGAACCAAGTAATAACATGAACACTGTCTTTTGAGTCTTACTTTTTTCATTATTAGCATAATCAATTCATCTTGTCAACCTTTTCAAAGTAAAAATACTGTTCATATTTCTGTACAGATTAAAGAAATAGGAATGTCATGTTGTTTCCTTGTTTAGAGAATTTGGGGGAAGACCTGTCTTAGACATGCACAACAAATGTTAAATAATAGCATATGACATCATAGAAAGTGCAAACTGAATCTAATAAAATACTTAAGTGAAATGCATAAAACTAATGCTGCAAAACTTTGCAAAAGGGAAATTTTAATCTGATTTATTTGTTCAGCCCCCTTCCTAGGCACTATTTAAGAATGTAAGCTCCTCAAGGATAGGATATAGTTTTTTGTTTGTTTTTGTATTCTCAAGCTTCTTTCTCTTAACAATAACTCAATAAATCCCTCTTTGATTGAATTTACTATTAGGATCTATGTATAAGAGCATGCTAAACTCTTGAATTGATGAGGATGTGGCCTAGGGTGGCACTTAACAAGTAAGTTATAGGTAGGTTGCATTTACTTGTGATGGAAAGGCTTGCCACATTGCGAGATGCATAAAAAGAGAAAATCACAGATCCTTTGGTGTACACAGCTATGGATAAATGAAAGAAAAACAGAGATTAATCCACATCCAGAAAAAGAACTTTGGAACCTGAATGCAGCTGGTAGCATATTATTTGCTCCTGTTTTTTCTTTTTTGTTTGTTCTTCCTTGTGGTTTCTCCAATTGGTCCTATTTCATCTTCACATCATGACTAATGTGAAAATAGATTCAATATGAATGTATATGTAGAGCTTATATCAAATTACACACCATCTTGGGAGGGGAGGGGAGAGACGGAGAGAAAATTTGGAACTCAAAATCTTATGGAAGTGAATGTTGAAAACTAAAAATAAATTAAATTTTAAAACAACAACAACAACCAAAAAAACAGATATTAACTGCTTACTAGGTTTTTAAAAAAGCACTGTGTAGGTAGGATAACATAGTAGATAGAGCACTGAACTTGCAGAAAGGAAGACCTGGATTCAAATTCTGTTTCAGATGCTTTCTAGCTAGGGCAAGTCATGTTGCTTCTTTGGGTCTCAGTTCATCATATGTAAAATGACAGAATTGGACTCAGCAACCTCTGAGATCTCTTTAAGCTCTAAATCTATGACCCTGTAGTCCCAGTGCGCATCTAGTCCAGTGTTGTTTCTGTTACACTATACCGGCTCTCTTCCAAAAAGAGTGATAAATAAAACTGTGTTTCTAATGGAGACTACTATTTTTAGAGTGTTTGGCTGGTATTTCATGAGTATACTCAGGAGAATAGAATAATTTGAATGATCATTGCAGACCTTCTTGCCAAACCTGATTCAGAAAGATGATGATGACAGTTAAAATGTAATTTAAAAGAGCAGGTTTTCATGTAAACTGATAAATAGTGAGTTACCCAGTTAGACTGCTACATGAGAGAATGAGGACAAACATGGGGCCCCTAAGAATTTCAGAACATGTGCTGAGAATGAAAATAGGAAAACAAGATTAAATTTAGGAAAAGGAATAAGCGTGGGGAGATGTGTGTGTGTGTGTGTGTGTGTGTGTGTGTGTGTGTGTGTATTAGATAGACAGATAGAAAGATAAAGTGAATCAAGCATAAGAGATTGGGTCAAGGAAATGGGATGAGTAAGTAAATTACATGCAAGATGTTACTTTGTACATATTTTATATCATTTATGTTTGTTTAAATTCCATTTTTTAAGTCCAAAATTATGGGCCAACCTATCTGGAACAAGTATTATTAAAAAGCATATATAGCATAGTCATGAATGATGGTGGTTGGTACAAAATTTCTCATTTAAAAGTTTTATCTAATGTTAATTCAAATTAATTTAGTATAATATTAGAAAATATAATGGAAAATCAACACAGAATTTAGAATTGTATGGTTTTTGTCTTAGAGCTGAGAGGGGCCTTAGAAATCTAATTGATATTTTTTCTGTTATTAAAAAACAGCTTAAGTAATTAAATGATTTTAACAAGGTCAGACAAATAGGAAGTGGCAGAACCAAGATCAGAACCCACATCTCCTGACTACTAGGCCAGTAAGCACATCTGTTATATTGTATTTCCTCACATTCTGGCACATTATAAGAACTTTTCAGTTTATTCCTTTTAGATTTGGCTAGTTTATTTGTTTCATTTCCCCTTGAGTGTCTAAGTTTTATAGGTTTCAAAAACTAAATTTGCTAGTTAGAGGTCTGTGTGATTTTTATACTGTACTGAAAACTATTTTTTTTTCTGTCGTATTTAAATTATTTATTTTTGAAGGATAGCTCTGCATAGAAGTACATTTATAGACTAGACTTCTGTTAACTGATCACTCCAGGAGCCCAGTGGTAAAGGCAGTTTGGAAATTACATACAGCTACAGGAATAGACAGGAAGAGTAAATCATGAACAACTCTGAATTTCCAGTTCATAAGAAGCCAGGGTTTTATGTGCATTATTCCAAAGCACAAATATACCTTCCCTGTAAAATTACTAAATGAGGATTGGAGACAAGCATTATATTGAATGTTAGAATGTTGTAGTGCCTTTGGATCATCTCTGTGTGTTTTATCTACTAGATTTCAGAGTTTCTTTGTCTAGCAGAATACTGAATAAAAGCCCTTTAGATTATCTCAGAACCAGATTCTTTAGATAGCTTTAGAAAATGTGGTTGTCAGTAATCAAATTGCATCAATAATAATAGAAAATTATATGGGGCCAGAAATAGTAGTATCTGAGTTGTGGCAAATTTCCCAACTTTAAAGTTATTTGCTCAGGATAAGCCTGAATTCCTACATTACTGATTTCACTTGTAGATAAATATTCCTCCTATCAGCAATGATAATAATTACATTTCTGTGGTGCATTAAGGGCTACAAAGTATTTTCCTCACAACCACCCTTGGAAGTACAAGTGATATTACCATCATTTCACAAATAAAGAAACTGAGATTTAAAGAAAGAAGTGACTTGCCTGGAGCTACAGAGGTAGTAATCATTAGACAGGAATCCAGGTCTTAGAGTTTTGTCTAGTAATTGATGGGGATATTTCCCTGGTTGAAGATTGCAAGTCCTTGTGCCACTGGCACTTCCTGTTTTCCTTCCTCTTCTCTCATGATAGGTACAGGTGCAGGTGCAAGTGGTGGTGGTGAAGGACCTCAGACCAAATTCCATTTTGCCAGGCCCTAGGGAGTGCTACCTGCCACTCAGAATCCAAGTGTCATTGCAACTTATGAGATGGAACTCCCAGGCATCCCGGGCTAGTATCGGTTCCTAGAGCAGAAATTGTACAAGTCGGCAAAAGAAGAGATTTCCTTCATGCTCTTGAAGCACCAGAAGCCCTGCCTTGTGAATTTCTGTTATCCTTAACACTGATTCTTGGAAAGATTTGTATGTGTGTGTTTCTTCTTCTTTTGGACCATCTGGATACATTTTGACCTGAAGTATGACAGAGAACCAAAGCAGAGAATTATACTCCCCCTCCCCATCATTCATAAAAACAGCATCTAGTGTTTTATACACTCAGCCCCTTCTGTGCCCTCCATCTGTGTTTGCACATTAGGCTCATCTGCTTCCAGTTAGAATGCGGCACAATGTATACACCTGTGGCAGTTTTAACAGTAGCAAACCATGGCTATTAGCTCCCTTCATCACTCGCTCTCTCTTGAGAAGAGATACTGTGTCTTTCAGGTGACCTGAATTAAAGTGAGCATGCTATGGAAAATAAGCAAATGCTAATAAATAATGGAATGAATGGAATAAGTTATCATAAGGAACATAGGGAACAAAAGCCATTGCATCTCATAAAGTTTAATTAATACTTTATTAATATAACTGATTTTCCTTTTTAGTTGATTACCACTCATGTTTCCCAAGGAAGATGTTAAGAAAATACTTAAAGATAATTTGAAAAACACATTTTACAAATTCTGCTACGGCAGTGCTAGGAATAAAAAGCTAGTGGATTTGGAATTACAGATAATTTTAATTCAGTCTTATATAGTTAAAATCTGTCTCTTTCATAGCCTGGGATCTCATAGAAGATTTAAATATACAGTACACCTGTCCATACTCGATGTCATAAATATTGGCATACTATTTCATGCAGAAAAAGCAATAATCTGTAGTCATGGATCTGCTGTGATTATAATATAACTTAGAACATACTGAATTATTTAAGGGCTAGATCTGACTGATGCTTGATATGCTCCAGAAACCAGAACAGCAGTGTTTTTTGTTTTGTTTTGTTTTTCACAATTTAGATGGAGAAACATTGTAAAGTATAATTTGCACCAGAATGAAAATTTGTTATTTCACAATGAAAAAAAAATGTAGCCTAAGGAAATGACTAAATTTACATTTACTAAGTTTCCTGACAGATGTGGAATTTTCCTTATGGCATGTTCCTTCATAGTTTTGAGAATTGGTCCAGTAGTTTATATTATATGGAAGGAAATTAGCTTATCGAGTTCTTCCTAGAACATATTAACATTGGAAATTCTTTGATTGTAGTCTAGGAAATGAAACATTTGCTATTTTCTGAAAACTGCTTTAAAATGGAACCTAGAGAACTATGCAATCTTCACTCCACCCCCAAATCCTAAAATACTAATTAAGCTGCTTTTTAAGAGTATTTATTTATAAGAGTATAATGTTTGAAAGAATATCTGAAATTGAGGAAATAGTTATTGATACTTTCTGATTACTTGAAGAATTCTGTGTAAGAAGCCATGGGAGGCCTGAAGAGGGTGAAAAGGTTCAGAATTACCTCTGTGGAAGAGGGATAGTGAATCACTCAGGTTGGGTAATAAAGTTGCCTTGCTGCAAGCCCATTTGCAACTGAGAGATAAATGTATCTAACATAACATACATGTATAGTGGACCCAATTAGCACAATTTCAAGGTTTATGTGAATGGGAACAAAGGAAGTCTAGGTGGGAATAATCTAAAGTAGCATTTTGTAGAAGTATGATAGGTGATAGGATAAAGGAGTAAATAAAGGATTTTAGTATAGTAGGGTCCTTAACATTTTGTATGTCTTGAAACCCTTTGATATAAGTTCATGGGACCATTCTCAGAAAATTGGTTTTTAAATTAATAAAATAGCACACAGATTACAAAGGAAACAAATTCTATTAAAATAGTTAACTCTATATCTATGTATTTTTTTTAAGAAAGAAAACTAAGTTCTCAGATCCCACATTAAAGATCCTTGGAAAATATAGAGTTGAATTGAGATCAAGATAGATATTTGCAAAAACAGAAAGCATATTTTATATTTTACAACTCCCCACATTTTTTCCACTTTCTCATAACAGTCTTTTCCTGCTTGAAATTCACTCTGCCCTTGCCACAACTTCCTCTGTTTTACTAATTCCTCCTATAACCTTCATTTAAAAAAAAAAAAGCCATGACTTCATATTTCTATGGGTTCTGATCCTGACTTACTGAATTTTCTCCGCTATGCCCCTATTTGGATAAATTTCCCCATGCCCCCCACCTTACTTTTCAGTTTCCCTTTGTATTATCCTCCCCCATAGAATGCAAGCTCCTTGAGGGTAGAGCTTTTCTTTTTACTTGTATTTGTGTTCTCAGGACTTAGCACAGAGCCTGGCACATGCTTAATAAGCATATGCTTAACTTGACAACACATAGATACTGAATCTTCTGCCATTTTAGATTTGGAAGGAGCCTTAGATGTTAAGTCCAATCTCTGTCAACGTAAGAGTTTCCTTTACACTCACAGTGAGATTATTTTATCAAAAAACTACATTTCAATTTTTTAAAGCAGGTCTAATTGTTAGAAAGTTCTTTCTTATCTTGAGTATAATCCCTCTTCTACATGAAATCTCTTCAAATATTTGAAAGATTGTTATGTCAAAGTGGGATTCATAATATTCTTTAGATCCCCAAAAGGCAGAATTAGAACCAGTGGTTAAGGGTTATAGGAAAACATTTCCTTTTCCTAAATTACCCATGTGTTTTCATATACCAAAAAAAAAAAAAGGTTCCTGTAATTTTTTCAAATATAAAATATTTATGAAAATGATTCTGTGCTTTAACAGCAATAAATAGAAATCACAGTGAGAATTTCCATAAGATCATGCATGCTTTTTCACAGAGAACTTACTTGAAAGCCTGCTTATAATCAAGAGAGGTCATTTGGCATAGTGAATAACGAGCCAGCCTCAAAGTAAGGAAGGCCTTGCTTTTATTCCCGCCTCTGACACGTATTGGATGTATGACTCTAAATAAATCACTTCACTTTTTGATGTTCTAGGCAACTAAGATTCTAAGTTCCAAAGAAGGTACTGACCTAGTTTAGTAGAGAGAATCTCCTCACCAAGAATTTCCCTACACTACTGAAATCATAGGGCTTACCTCTAACCCCATCACTTATAATCAGACATAAAGTTTGAATGAACTAATATTTTGAAGAGGGGAACATAAGAATTTTTAATTTAATATGCATGCAGATTATTAGTAAAAACAACTCTCCTCTAAAGGTATTTGACTATAGTCTGACCAATTAGAAATTCCTTAATCTGTTTTTTTGAGAAATAAACCATTTTAGGGGCATCTAGGTGGCATAGTGAATAGAGCACTGGCCCTGGAGTCAGGAGGACCTGAGTTCAAATCCAGCCTCAGACACTTGACACACTAGCTGTGTGACGTTGGGTAAATCACTTAACCCCAGCTGCCCTGCCTTCCCACCTCAAAAAAAAAAAGAAAGAAAAAGAAAGAAACCACTTTTTTAGTCAACTGAGCAAATTCACTAGGTATTCAATTTCTCCTTAAAAATAAGCTAGATTTTATGTAAGATAAAAATGAAAGCACAACCAAGCTTCTGAACCATGAATGTAGTTTGCAAAAGGTAACGATATCTGTCCTGATCCATCTCTGCGAGAGGGTCTACTAAACTGGTTTTTACAGTGATAGGCTGTAGGACTAAGGATTCCTTATATTCTTATAAAGATTAGAAACACCAGCTGCAATTTCTTAATCTTCCTGTGACCGATATAAACAAGAATTATCACGAGATAGCGAATTCAGAATGTTGCTGTTAAAACTGAAGCCAAAAAATTGTGCTAATAAAAGTTTATGTTGAAGATGATATAAATAAGTTCATTGATCATAGGTTTAGATCTGAAAATGACCTCAGAGGTCCAGAGTCGAACCCCATCATTTTGTAGATGAGGAAGTTAAGGCTCAAAAAATTTGCCCACACAAATAGCAAGTAATAGATTCGGGATCTGAACCCAAGCCCCTTAATGATAAAACCGTATCAAGCTGTCTCTTTCCAAATGTGGCTGTGTCTTTAGCAACTCTTAAAGTATGGATTTAGTGAGGACTTTTTTGTTCTCTTAAATTGGCTTTTTTTTTGTTTTGTTTTGGCAGAGATGGGGGGGCAGCATATTGTGAATCAGGATTCAGAAACTTGTTGATTAGTAGGGCTAAAATAATAAAATTTACTATGTGTGTGTGTGGTAGTGGTGGGGGGGTTAATGTGTGCGCAAGGATTATTATACCCAAAAGCCAGTGGCACTGTATGATTAGCCAAGCTGCCATTCTGCTTTTTTAGGCTCTGAAGTCGATTGGCTGCATGACCCCTAAGCTCCAACCCCTATGTGAATTGTATCTGGTTGTGTGTGGGCACGTCCACCAATCAAATCACTTAGCTATGGCTCCCATCTACTATCCACTCCCTTAAGCCCTATCCCTATTATGTACCTCATTGCATCACCTTTACCAAGGCTTTCCTTGCACTCCTAGAATTATTGTAGATAGATTCGTGGGCTTTTAGACCTGGAAGAGATCCTAGAAAAGAGAAAAGAAATCTTTCCTCTTTCAGATGAGGTAACTAATACCAAAGTTACTGGTATGACCGCTACCGAATACGAGAATCTTTTTATCTTCTCATCTCGCACCAAAGGAAGCTCACAATTTCCCATTGCTTCTTTCTTTCTTTACAAATTCCCTACCCTGACTGAAGAGATAGAAAGGTGGGTGCAAAGACTACATTAAACATTCTCGTTTGTATTTAAAGAATTTTGATATTTCCTTGGTATAAACCATATCAAGGAAGTGACTTTTCTTTTTTTTTTGAATGTCTTGTTTATTTACTTTCAGTTTACAAGATTCAGTTCC
>CM053580.1:250569024-250583187 GCA_028627135.1 Pseudochirops cupreus
AAGAAACTGTGGTATAATAAGTACATTGACAACCTAGGGAGTGTCTAGAGGAGGGCAAACAGAATGTGAAGAACCATGAATCCCTATGATTTGAGAATCATTTGAACTGTGTATAGTTAACCTGAAGAAGAAGTGATGGGGGGCATGGTGGTTGTCTTAAAGTATTTGAAGGGCTATCATGTGGAGAAGGGACCAGATTTACTCCATTTGGTACAAAAAGACAAAACCAAAAGCAAGCAGTCAAAGTTGCAAAGGTATCAGCATAAATTTCATAGAACTTGGGGCTGTTTAAAAGTGGAATGGGCTGCCTTGATAAATGTTAGATTCCTCTTTCTCTGAGGTCTTCAAGCACAGCTTCATTATCACCTGTTAGATATGTTTTAGTGGGGATTGTTTCATATGCTGTATGTACTATATGGCTAACTCTCAAATTCTATGGTTCTCTGATGCTCTGAATTGAGGAATGCCTGACTCAAGGTGCACCCAAGTCATTTCTAAGGTGGGGGCGGGAGTGGGGGGGGAGGAGGGCGAGCAGTACAAATAGATGTAATCCACAGTTGTAAAAGTTTCCTAGCCAGAATCTCATCCACCATGAAGTCTGCAAGACTGGGTATCAAAAACTGAGTAGTCAAATTGATAGAAAAATACAATTACCTAGTGCCTTAAATAAAACTGTTCATGCTGGGTAGAAGCTTTAGCTTCTTAGGATACAGATTAGGTTTTTATAACTTTTTGGTCCCAGAGTATGCAGCTAATTAGTTCCATTTCCCATAGCAAAAATAAAATGTGGAAGAGGGGGATGTGTAAGCCTGGCGTCACAAGAATTGATGAAGATCAGTTGAATTCTTCTTGTGGGAAAATACATCATAATCTTTATTATAACAGAGATCTCCTTCAAGATAGAATCAATCTGGCACACCTACGTACAACCAGTAAAGAGATATAGCCTGAGGGTCTCTTATTGACATAACCCCATTTCTTAGTCCTTAAAGGTTTCCTTACCTTAGGAAGGTAAGGAAAGGAACCCCAAACTTCCAGTAATGATGTTCATCATCAATCTCTATACCCTCATGGCCTCCAACATGGCTTTCTGCCTCAGGAATATTTCCAGTAACATTTATAAGAATCTTGAAAAAAAGGGGGAAAAAATCATAATGTGTTAAAATATAGTTTGGGTTAACATTCCAGAATATCAACATTCATTTCTTTTCTGGATCACCTTTCCTTAAGAGATCCTTCCCGTGATCAACATCTTTCCCTTGAGTCTGGAAAGAGCAGGCACTCTTTTTATAGCATCAGTCTTTTCAGGAGTGGGGAGCAAATCATCCTCTCTAGACAGGAGTTAAATTTGGTTATCACTCTTATTCCATATTTAAGGAAGATCCTATTCTGTTCTTCTCACTTTCCTAAAGGGAAAGGTCTAGAGTAATAGAATCTTTTACTGGCTCTAGAGAAACTGAAAATGAGGTTTTTGATATTCTCCCACAATGGAGAAGATATAATTAATATTCTTCCACAATGGGGAAGACAAATTCCTCTACTGAGAGTGAGTAAGGAGGCACAGAGTTGGTGTCTTGAGAATATATTTGGAATAGTCATTGATCACTATGGCTATGGCTTGAGGGGCTACAAATGATGCTATGAGTGAATAAAGAAATGTAGCACTTAGCCATAGGCTGATGTCTAGGGTAAGGGAGAAGGGATTTTATGGTTCAAATCTGGAAAATTTATTGTGTCCTCTCTCCCTAAAAAGTCCTCTAATTAAAAAAAAAGGGGGGGGGGGAAATGAATGAAGGTATGGTGTGTAGGTAGAAAGCTTGCCTTAGGGCCTTGGGCCAGGACTGCTTTGCAGGCTACCTATCTGCACCAAGTCCTAATCCTAGGACATTTGATCTCTTGCCACCAGTCTTTGATCCACTGTGCTCTCAGCTCACCTGGAAAGATGACAATTCCCTTGCTGTAGAGTTATAGGCTAAGCTGGGTGAAAGCTGAGAATACCGATCAATAAATATTTATTAAGCAACTATCATGTTCCAGGAACTATGCTAACTACTATGGATACAAAAAGAGGCAAAAGGCAGTTCTTGTCTTCAAGGAGCTTACAATCTAATGGGGGGGAACATGCAAATATATGCAAATCAAGCTATATACACACGCATACACATATGATAAATAAAATATAATTAACAGAGCAGAAGGCACTGAAATTAAGGGGGTTAGGAAAGGCTTCCTGTCGCTGCTGGGATTTTAGTTAGGATTTAAGGGAAGTGGGAGAGATCAGCAGTCAGAGTGCATGCCAGGGAAAATGCCTGGAGGTAAGAGATAGTATCTTCTTGTCACCCACCAGGCCAGTGTCACTGAATCAAAAAGTACATGTAGAGAAGGAAGGTGTATGAAGACTGGAAAGGTAGGATATGGCAGAGGAAAAGGTAGGACAGTGAATAGGTTTGCTTAATTAAAACATCTGTAGCACATAGAGCAGTGCCCATGGGGTGATGCCTGCATTGTGTGGCAAGGAACTTGAGAGCTACACCTACACCTGACGCTCCATTATGGTACAAAAGAAGGGAAACAAAGAAAGCTGGAGAAAGCCAGAAATGTGTTCTGTGACTTATCTATAGATGTGATACTGTCTGAATATTCTCTCATAGATACAGGAGTGTGCCCCTTTACTGTATCGCTTTATGGCCTTCTACCTCCTTCCATCTTCCATGCTCTCTCTTTTCTGCTACTTCCATTCCCTCCATTACCCTCTTCCCCCTATCTTTTTCCTCTTCTTTCTCACTTCTTTCCCCTGTCTTAAATCATCAAACATGGAATAATTAAGAGAGCAATGGCTTTGGAATCCGAAGACCTAGATTTGAATCTTCTATCTGACATTTACTACCTGCATCCGTTTCCTCATTAAGAAGATGAAGGGATTGGATTAGGTTACTTCTAATTCTCTTCCAGCTCTAAATCTCTGATCCTATAAACCCATGCCCTCTGTTTAGAGGTTTCTATTTCAAGTATTTCCTGAGAGCTATTTTTTTAGACTCATACTGAAAACAGTAGTGGTTTTAAATCTATATTAAAATTTAAATACTAGTTTAAATTTATATTTTACACAAATACATTGCGTACATTCTATAGGGTTTAAATTAGCAGACAACAACAGGAACATCAGTAAAATTCTGCACTGTCATAGTAAATGTGGAATTTGTCGTTAGCAATTCATTCATCTCACTTCTGACTTTTTGTTCAGCTAGTCTTGGTCTTATTTTTTTATCTTTTTCTTTGCCATTTAATGCATCCAAAGAGTAGTTATCAAGAGTTTATAATAAAAGCTTATCATAAGGTAATTATGCCACTGGAGCATTTGAGCCCATGCCTGATGCTTGATAATCTGTAGGATGAGCTCTCCTGATAACTGGGATCCCTATAGTATCTTGCAGATAACATCTCTAACATGTTCATCAAATAGTCAAAATACTTCCCGAAGCTCTAAATATGCCAATTCGAGCTATCATGAAAATTAAATAATGACGGTAGTATTAATTTACAAGTTACAAAGAAACAAGATTACTGGAGGAATATTTGTATCAAAACTATTTAAACTGATTTAAAGAAATGGGTTAAATTGCAGGCTATACATTCAAAACTAATTTAATTCCTCATGCTGCTCTTCCCAATTTATGTATATCTGAATATGGTACTATCATCCTCCCAATCATCCAAAATTGCAGCCTCAGAGCAGTCTTTGACTCTTGCCTCTCACTCACATCCCACATCAAATGAGTTCCCATACTCTGCCAAAACATCTTGGGTTAATTCCTTTCTAGTCACATGGCAACCACCCAAGTTCAGTGTTTCATTACCCCTCGCCAAGACTATCACTTTTCTAGTCTATTCTTTATATAGCTGTCAAAATAAACAATGTAATGAACAGCTTTGACCACATCACCCTCCTTCTCTGAAACAATCAGTGGTTCCTCATAGCCTCTGGAATAAAATATAATCTAGCCAAGAATTTAGGCCCCTCTAAATCTAGCTCCAACCTTCTTTGCCAACCTTTTCTTTGTAATTTATAAATTCATATATTTTTATAATTCTCTCTCTCTCTCTCTCTCTCTCTAGATATATGTATATATATATATAATCTACTATAATTTACTTTATAATTTACTATATAATTTATATTTTATAATTTACTCTCCTTCTAATACTCTAATATTCCAGCCATTTATTATCCTAACTCCAAGATTAATAAGGGTTCTTCTATATCTAATTGCCTTCTACCTCTTTAATTCATTCAGACTGTCCATTAATCTGTTATGCATAGAGCACTCTTATTTCACCACTGCCAGTCTTAGAGAATTACCTAGAGCACTAAAAAATTAGGTGACCTGCTGAGCCAGCATATATCAGAACTGGACTTGAATACAGGGCTTCTTGATTCTTAAAACCAGCTCTTTATCCAGTGTTGTTTCAGCCAGAAACTTTGAGGGTCTTCCCCTCTCAGATTGATTTTTGTTTTTTTGACTAGGTATAAGAGGCTACTTTTTGTCTCATTTCTTGCCTAGCCTTAATCACTAAATGGGCATTGCCTCAGACAAACTGAGACCTGGGAAAGACTTTGGCTTAAGAAGACCGAGGTATCCCATTGCATGCAGGGTCATCTTCAGATGTCCTGATCCATATCTTGCCACTGGATCCAGATGACTCTAGAGGAAAGAGTGAGGCTGGTGATTTTGCACAATCTGGCCTCATTTAAATCAGATGTTGTTCAGGAATATAAGACTCTTTGCGACCCCATGGACCACAGCACACCAGACCCTTCTGTCTTCCACTATGTCCTCAAGTCTGCCCAGGTTCATGTTAATTGCTTCCATGACAACTATCTACCTCCTCCTCTGCCATTCCCTTTTCATTTAACCTTCAGTCTTTCCAAACATCAGGATCTTTTCCAGTGAGTCCTGTCCTCTCGTTATGTGGCCAAAGTATTTAAGTTTCAGCTTTAGTATTTGAACTTTCGGTGAAGAGTATGAGTTAATTTCTTTAAGTGTGTATTGATTTGCTCTTCTTGCTTTCCCAGGGACAACAGGGACTCTCAAAAGTTTTATCTAGTATCACACTTTGAAAGTGCTGTTTCTGTGGTGCTCAGCTTTCTTCATAGTCCAGCTCTCACAGCCATACATTGCTACTGGAAAAACCATAGCTTTGACTAGAAGGGCCTTTGTCAGCAGAGTGATGTCTCTCCTTGTTAGTATATTGTCCAGATTTACCATAGCTTTCCATCCAAGGAGCAAGCATCTTTTAATTTCAAGGGTACAGTCGCTATCCACAGTGATCTTTGAGCCCAAGAATATCAAATCTGAGACTGCTTCCATTTCTTTTTCCTCTATTTGCCAGGAAGTGATTGGACCAGTTACCAAGATCTTAGTTGATCTACTACACAGTAGTAGATCCCCACGACATCATGCTTTCTACTATTATCTCCCCTAAATTCCCAAGAAGTGTGAGATCAGGAGTAAATTGCTCCTCCATATTAAACTGTTAAAACTGTTAATATTTTACTGTTAAAACTCTTCATGTTAAAACCGAAAATCTTCCAACATTGCAGAAGGATACGCTTAACTTGTCACTACTCTGACGCTTGTGGAATAAAATTCCGTATAATAATCTTTACCAGTCTAGTCTTTCTAGTAACTGGACACTGGTATCAATATATTGAAATTAAAATATCCCTTCAGAATGCCAACACTGACTTTGTATATGGTTAGCTGGTTGCTCACATATCAAAGATGTGATAAAGTCAAGTCAGAATCCTGAATTACTGTCAGGTTGTATTTGAGATGAATGTCCCTAAGACAGAGTGAGTTACTTGTACTTGTCTTATACTCTGAATTTAGCATAAACAGCTTAAGTCAGAATTATGTAATTGGCCCATAGCAGATTTCACCCTCGCAATTAAATGTTTTGGGGTTAAAGTGCCTAAAAAAGTGACTAAATCTTGAAGACTACTTTATAAACTATGCAGGCAGAAGAATCAGATTTATTCTTATTTCTATTCTTAGATGTTTTAACAGGTGTTGGTCTCATGAAAGGGAAACAAAGACTATTGTGGTATTAGTGTTGGCTGTGTAATGTGTCCCTTTCTCACATAATGTTTAAATTATATTAGTTTTCCAAAAGATTTAGCTCAGCCTATAAGGAGGGTTTTTTTTATTTACAGTTCCTTACGTTCTTTTCTAGAAATCACTTAAAAGCTGACAATTATGTATTGACAGGATCTTAGAATATAGAACTAGAAGCGATCTTAGAAGTCATTTTATCCAATCCCACTATTTCACAGATAAGTAACTTGAAGTCCAGAAAAGGAAGTGACTTATTCAGGGTCATCCAAACAGTAAAAAGCAAAGCCAGAATTTGAAATCGGCTTTTCTGACTTCAGAACTAACACTCTTTTCTCTGCCTCCCACTGCTGCTCCTGATGTACTTAGGCATGACTCTGGATGTAACTGATCTTGTCATTTTCCACGTAGCAGATATTGATTTCCCCGCTCTTTATCCTCTGTGCTTCCACTGAAGAGGAAGTTGAAGAGGTAGTTTGGCTTAACCACACCTTGTGTTAACACGGGCTGCCAACAGCACACCACATGGGCTGAGTGGACACGGCTTTCACGATCATTCCAGGAAAAATGCTTCATCCTTACAAAACTCTCAGAGATGTTTGAAGAAAGAATGGATTGTAAAAACTTTACAAAGTACTTAGAGCCCCCAAATCTGGAAGTGACAGACCAAATAGAAGTTAATAAGTTGCCTGCTTTTTAGGATATATCGAATGAGTTAATTATTAAGGTTTAAATGAAGTCCAGATTATAATAAACTTCCATATCACCTTCACTCTGAGCAATCTGACTCTCTGTGGCTTGAGAAAGAGTGAAGAACAACCAGAATGACATTTGACTGGATTGTAAAATTATTTTTTAAAAAGATAAAAAAGCTATGTCTAAGAAAAAAGGGAAATACATACAGATATGTATATAACTAGTTTTAATGCTGGTTTCTCATGTTTCATGTCACTTGAAATGCTTGCCCCAATTGCTCAGTTTGCATATGAAAGATATGAATTGCCTATCATGAAGGATATTACAGTGATTCATTAATATGTATAAAGCAATGAAACATAACACAACCTTGGAAGTTTTAAGTATTAAATTTGTTTCTAGGTCATTTATCTACTTATATGAACTACAAACCAAAAATTTACCACATTTAATCAAATTTTGAAAGGTCATATGGTATGATGGACAAAGAACTGGCCTCAGAACCAGGAAAACCTGGGTTCAAGTTCTGCCATTGATAGAATGTGACTGTCACCCTGGGCAAGTCACTAAGTCTCTACAAATATAGGTTGCAGAGAAGATGTCAACTTGCACTGGTGAAGGGAGTTTCCTCTTATACAAATTCCCTATATGGGTAAAGTCACCAATCTCGATCCAATCACTGAGTGTAGTTTTACAGTTATGCATTGATATGGGAAAGGATATATAGAAATACCTTTGTTCAGCAATCCACACAAGCAATAATTTCTGAACGTATTTTTTAAATGATGGTACATTGAAGTGTTGTGCCCCAGGAGGACATTTCAGGCCCACAGAACAGTAGCAGGCTTATTTTTGCTCCCCTTTTTCTATTGTTCATGTTGGTCAATACCTGCTGACTATATCATCTAAGCATCTCATTTTTGGCACGTATGAGTTTCTTACAGTTTCTGTAGCACCTTTCCTTTACACGGATCCCTAACAGAAGCATTTCATTCACAAGTTAGACATGATGATTCCCAAATGGCTGTTGTGAAGAAGATCCAAGATGAGATGTCAGTTTAACTGCAAATAACAAAACCTCCCATGTCCTGAGACCATAAGTCCACAAATTATAGATAATTCTATTAGTAAAGATGGTGCCTTCCAATGCCAAACTTTGTCAGAACCTTTGTAACCATAGGTAGCTAAAATATTAGAGGAACAAGAATTCATTCCAGATATTTGGAGTTACTGTTTTTCAGTTCTTAGGGAAAAACAAGAGATAGAACAATAAGATGAGAAGGGAAAATGAAATGAAAAAGACCAAAAAAAAAAAAGATTGGGAAAGAAGAATTAAAGTAAGGTGGTCTCTTCTTTCCCTTTCCTTTAGACCAGATGGCCTTTTGGCTCCCTGATGCTACCAACTCTGTTTAATTCAATTCAAAAAAATTATTAAGCACCTGCTGTGTGCAAGGCTTCATATTAACTGCCACTGTTGCAAAGATGAAATAAAGAATAGCCCTTTCCCTCGAGGAGATTAACCTGTAATTGGGGAGATGGCATTCACACAAATAGCTATGATATAAAACTGGACATGATAATTGTAAAGGGCATGTTCAATAAAATTTCTCTGGGAAGTTGAGCATAGGAGAGAGCCCCTAAAGCAGAATCAAAAAAAAAAAACCCCACAATAGTGTCATCAGCTAGCTGTCTGCATCTGAACTCATGCTACTTTAGGGGAATGAACTAACTACAAAACTAGGTCTCCAAAGAGACTTATCACTGCCTCTCTGCCAAAGAAATCAAATTGATAAGTTTATGTTCCTTTAGAATTACTTCAAGCCTGTTTGTATATCTGGTTTCCTTCATTCTTGCCAAACCATTGACTCTGTTTACCTACCTTGTCCTTTGAATACTGATGCTGCTGCTTTGCCACCCCCTAGTTTCTTCCTCTGAATCCACAACCAGATGGGATTTAGGGGTCCATCCAGCACAACTGAAAGGAGTCCTTATTAGAACAAGCCTCTGCCTCAAGACTTCCAATGAGGGTGACTCTACCACTTCCTGAAGCAGCCCATTCTCCTTTTAGACAGCTCTAACTGTTAATAAAATTTTACTAATTAACCTAAGTTTGCCTCCTGGTAACTTCTACCCATTGATTCTAGTTCTGCCTCACTGAAACAAACCAAACAAATCTGATCCTGCTTCTGGATGACATGCCTTCAAATACTCAATGTTATCTATACTGTGGCCCTTAAGTCTTCTCTGCTTTGAGCTAAACTTGCCCAGTTCCTTCAAGTTTCCTGCTTCTGCCCCACAAATGTTGTCAGCCAAGAAATAAATAATCCTTAGCTTTATACAGGCTAATTCATGTCCCCTCATCACTATAACCTTTAATGTTATATTTCATCATACTCCATAAAGGGCTCTTAGTTACAATCCCTGGAGGATTTTACAACCGCACCACTGCCCTGGAAGGGTCAAGAGGAATAAGAATAAAAACACACCAAAAAACTACAAAGAGAATCTCACTATGTAAGATACTTCCTTTTTGCAGCAGGAATTTTCATTAGCTCTGAGTCTCTCAGGGCATTTCACATGGGATCAGAGATTAGAGATGAAAGGGACCTTTCAGAATGCCAAATCTAAACCCCTTTATTTTACAGATAAGGAAACTGAAGCTCCAAAAGTTTGTGACATATCCAAAATTGTAGGGATAGGTACTAGACTTGTGATTTCACTGGGATAGGGAACTCCCTGAAAAGTAAGTCCCCTCCACCCCAATTCAGGTTAGCACTTTCTCTGAAACTTAAGTCTTACTTGTACAGAGCAGTGATGTCAAACTCAAACAGAAATAAGGATGTTTGCAAGTCACATTTTGACTTAGAAAACCACATATTTACATTACCTATATCTTATTGTATTTTTATTTATTTTATTAACTACTTCCCAATTATATTATAATCTGACTCAGGATTATTTGACATTTCTGCTCTAAAACCTAAGAGGTTAAGTGAGTTGTCCAGGGTCACTTAGCTGGAATATATCAGACAGGTGATTTGAATTCAGATCTTCCTAGTTCTAAGACCAGATCTCTATCCATCACTCTATAATTTATCTTTGTGATTTAATATTATAAAAGCAGTAAATGTCAAAGCAAAGATTCAAACCCAACTTCCTTTCTACTGTGTGTTGTGAACACATGTGCCATGTTAGTTTACAAATGACGTGTTCCTTGCTATAAATTTTGTTTTCTTTAGTTTTGTTCTTCTTTGGCCATTTTGCCACCAATGTCTTATGACTTTCGGTCCATTCTATCTGAAGCCAAACTTTTTAAGGGTTTTTTTTTTAATTCCCCAAATTTCATGAAGATAGAGGTGAAATAAGTGAGAGGAAACAAATTCTAGGTCTCATCTAAAGAATTCTATGATCAAAGTGTTTTTTTTTCCTTCAGGAAATGGCAGTCCCCCTAGATTTAGAATCATGCTTCAGGAGGACAGAATTATGCTTCATTGCTTCTTCTATCTAGTACTTTCATAATTTTTCCTCAAGGATCAGTGATTTTAGTGGTAATGATATTCCTTCTACAGTCCCTCACAACTTAGTAAATGGTAAGTGTGAGCCACCTAGCCGAAAAAATTCACCATGCCTATGTGCAGCTTCATGATGTGAGTTTCTGAACCTATCTGTACTGATCCTCAAAAGACAGATATCTAGTCTGGCATAAAGGTTGTACTCAAAAGTATTTCAAGCTAGATAGGAGCAGTCAGAGCCTGTATCTTAAAGAATCCAGGATCATCACCATTGAACAGTGAACCAGTTATTAGTGGCAGCAGATTTTGTGGATAAAGAAAGAAATTTATTACTCATTTGAATTTTTCCATTCCTGGTCTCTATTGCCTCAAGTCTCAGAAACAAGGACCTGATACGTTTGGATAAGATAGTGAATTCTAGCTCACTGTGTTGCTTTTATTTGACCATAGACTTTCTGACTTAGAAAAAGAGCGGGGCAAACACAAAACACCTATTTGGGTTTGTTTTTTATTCTGCCTGTCACAAATTTTGACAGGGCACTTCCATTACAAATTTCCTAATATAATTGCACTATCTTCAGATACTTTTTAGTTCATAGGATGCTATACATTTTCTCACTGTGTATCTGAGAATAAAACAGTAATTTGTCAAATTGCTGTTATATAATGCCATATAGTACCACTGTCAGTGTAAGATATGTGTGCTCCTCAGACAGCTCTCATTCACCTTTTTTAGTCCTGATCACAGGGCCTTGAATATATGACATAAAGAGAAAAACAAAGTGCTCTGTATGTTTACAAAGGGAAAGAGGGCTTTCTTGTTTCTACCTGGGAAAAACAGGGTGAAGCCATCAGTCTCTTGTGGCTAATGTATGGGATAATGTGAAACACATTTCACAGGATGAGACAGTATAGACGTGCTGTCTTCTGCACCATGGTAGGAAGTACCTACATTGATGAGAGAGCAGAACTGTGAAAATAATGAAGGAGAAAGAGGAGAAAGAAGAGAAGGAGGAAACTAAGAAAGACATGGAAAAGAAGGAGGATTGCTTCTCTCAGAGTTTCCTCTGACTCCAAATCCAGTAACCTTCCCTCTGCTACCAAGTGAAATATGTTTCTTATGGTCCTGCATGTCGTGAGTGAGTGGCAAAAATAGGACTTTGACTCAAGTCTTCTTAATCTTCATCATCTGGTGGGCTAGTGCAGGGCTTGAAGCATTGGCCCCGAAGTCAGTAAAACTGGAGTTCATTCAATTCAGGCCTCAGGTGCTTAATGATTGACCCTGGACAAATAACTTCACCTCCCTCCCTCTCTCAGTTTCTTCTTCTGTAAAATGGGAATAATAACTCCTGCCTCCCAGGGTTGTTGTGAGGATAAAATGAGATAAGATTTGTAATGTGCCTTGCAAACCTTAAAGTGCTATAAAACAGTGGCCATAAAGGTGTATAAAGATATATACTACACTGAACTAAAAAATAAAATCTGAAGATACAAAAAAAAAATTAGGGTAGAGGAGGAAAACTGAGAAATCTGGGAGAGCAGAAGGGACTTGATTAAATCTTCTTTGATCAACAGATCACCTGTCAAGAATGAATTAGACAGGGGCGACCAGGTGCTGTGCAATGAATAGAGCACCAGCCCTGGAGTCAGAAAGACCTGAGTTCAAATTCGACCTCAGACCCAGAACACTTACTAGCCGTGTGACCTTGGGCAAGTCACTTAACCCCAATTGCCTTGCCTTGCCCCTTCCAAAAAGCAAATACAACAACAACAAAAAAAAAAAGAAAAATTAGGCATAAGTAAAGTTGAGACTTAAGAACCATAGGAAAAGTTTGGAATGGACTATATGGAGACATAACAGAGAATCAGCAACAGTTATTTAGTATCTGTGAAAGTCCAGTTGAGGTTTGCGTGAAAATATAGGGGATTTAATCATTTTTATTTCCTTAGCATTCCCCAGTAACACTGATGGCTATTCCTTCCGGGTATCTAGAACGAATAGCTACTCTACAATTCATGTGGAAAACATTTAATGAAAGGAAATAGTTACATTTGTCTAAATTGCTTTACTCTATATTAGAGAAGCAAATTGCAAAATCTGAAAATAACAAAGAAGTAAATCACAGAGTTATCCCCTGATCTAAGTTAAAATGACCATTTTGAGATCTCTTATTTTCCAAAATGCTGAAAGTAAAAACAAATTTTAAAAATAGGAGGCATTTGTATGCTTTGAACTGTATTTTTCTTTTCTGGAAAAAAAACACTTTCTCGAAGAAAAACTTAGGAATGAACAACATACCAAAAAAATTCAAAGTAAATTTAACAAAATTATAAAGATCAAGTGGGCCGCAAATGAAGAGATCTGAGAAAACACCCCAAATCTGAACTATTCATGGAGGTGAGATGTTCACAGGTGTCACACATTGCGTGTATTTTCAGACTCTCCCAATGTTGTGGTCACTTTTTTTTCTTCTCTAACAAAATACTGTTTATTATATGGGAGAGCTTTCTGAGAGGGAAGGGGTGAAGCATGCAAGGGAATGCCATGGTGATGTGAGAAATAGATAATGTTAATAATTTTTCTTAAATGGGGACAAACATTCCTAAATATGTAGACAGCGCATTTTTGCTTTATAGGTACATCTTTTATGATTGTACAATATTATAATTATAGGACTATCCAAAGGTGATGCCAATGATCTTAAATATCTTATGACTTATAATATTATAATTTGAGAATGTTTAGGGTATTTTCCAAATTATGAAGAACTAATTGAGATTTTTAAAACTACTATCTTGATCTAGTTTAGATGATAAAATCATGGTTGAGTTAGATTTAAAATATAAATAAAATGCTTTTTTACATATTCCTATCTCCAGAATTTGTCTTTCCATAAAATCTAATTATGCCACAGTGTTTCATACAAAATAATTTCTTTCAGCTTATTTGCTTCTTATAGATAAACCCCAATGGAGATTTGCTTTTTGAGAAGCCATATAAAAAACTGAATCTGGTTATCTCAAATTTATTTTTCACCTATACACAAAAGCTTAGTAGTTCACAAATAAAAGTGGTTAGGAAGGTGGCTTGTTTGGAATAGACACTGATTTGGGTGGCCAAAGACTTCCATTCTGGTTTTGGCTAAGTCATTCACTACCTATGCATGGCCTAGTCACTCCCTTCTCCGTCCCTGAATGCCCTGGCTCTCTTAGATCAGCTTTCATCTTATCTTGCTGAGTCCAAGCCTCCTTGCCTCTTCCAGTCTCCTCATAATGTACCAAGTGGCTATCCTCTTGCCCACTCCTTTCTAGCACACCTTTACCTGCTATTTCTCCCAACAGAACATCAAATTCTTGAGGGAAGAACTATTTTGCTGACCTTTATCCTCAGGGTTTAGAGTCTAAACTTTAGACAGTGCCTGGCATAGATTAAGCAATGAAAAAAATGTTCTCTCTCCCTTCCACCCTTTAAGTATCCCCTTATTTAAATTGAGGAGATTTAACTGGATGATGTTTATAAACTTTCAAATTCTGTGATTCTAAGAACAAGTGAAGAAATCAGAGGAGTAACAGTTCAGCCTAAAATCATCTTGATGAATTAGATCAGAGGTTTCAAACATATCACTCAGGCCCCCTGCAAACCTCAACAATGCTGAATGAAGCTGGGAACAGATTAAAATGTATTTGGGAAATGTTTAACAAAATAAATAAAAATTTAGAAAAAATAGATAGCACCACAATTTAAGACTCAGTCAATATGTGGCCAGCAGATGTGTGTGTGTGTGTGTGTGTGTGTGTGTGTGTGTGTGTGTGTGTATATATATATATATATATATATATAT
>CM053580.1:250583687-250603200 GCA_028627135.1 Pseudochirops cupreus
ATATATATACATACACACACACACACATACACACACACACACACATGGATTAGTGATCAGACTCTCTCAATGTTGTGGGATTAATGGTCCATATTTATATTTGAGTTAGATACCATCGAATTCAGTGGATTCTTTAAATATGTGTTGCCTAATTAACAGCTAATTTACACCTTCAGTAATTGTATATATCAAATAATATGAGATCTTCCTCATCTTCTGTTCCTAAAAATCTGCCCTTTTCATTTTATTTATTTCAGTGACAGTGCTTTCTACCATATGGAATTAGTGTCAGAAAGAAAGGTAACTTTTTTTGGTAAGGGTAAAATAGTATTATATGTAATCATATCATATATATATGTAAGTATATACATATATTAACACATAGGACTTTTCTATAATTTCTTTAAAGGCTAAAACAAAATTATGATTTTCTTTTTAATTAGTTCTGACCCAGGGATAAAAATTCATGAGCCATTTCCACCTACTAGCACATAACAGAACATTTTTTACTTGTTCTTGTTTGTTTAATCCTTTTTTTCTCCCAAAAGGGAATTTTTAAAAATATGCATTATTTTAAATAACCCTGCACCAGGTTGCATATAACTTAGCCTGTGATAATTTTATGAATGTGTGCCTTAAACATATCACTATACGTATAGGTACTAGGGTTCATTTTATGAGGTGATCATGTTCAATTCCATGAACTTAGCAGGCATGGATCAGGCCATCAGATTTGTAGGCATATACCAACATAGCTAAGAAGAACATTATATTAAGGTAACTTTATAAGTTGATACAGCTTTTACTTAAGGAAATCAGATATAAAACAAGTAAAAGGATGACAAAAATGGAAAATACTATCTACACAACTTTTAAAATCCTTCTAAAGATGGTTCTTTGTTGTAACACAGTAGACCTGAAAATGGATAGTGAATGTTTAGTGGAGACAGTAAAAACAAAAAACAATAAAATAAACATTTACAAACATTTTACATCTGACTATAAGGCTAATTCAAAGTATATGAGGTAGAAGGAGGCAAAGTAAATAAATTCATGTTAATGAACACCAAAAAATACACCAGTAAGTCAGTATAATCACTCAAGTTTTATTTCCATCCTTGATACTTTTTAATATCTTAATATTTAAAGGAACCAAAACCTCTCAGGGAAACTCACTGTGTATCAAGATTCAGATTAAATTAAAACCTTTTCTTCTGTTGAAAATATCCTTTTACAGAGAGGAAACTGAAATGTACTATGTCATGTCAAACTGAAATAAATTAGAATCTTTAAAATGTAATATGCACAGGCTTGTTTAATAGTACAGTTTATCAATAATGTCAGAGCACAGAAATGGCATTTATTCAACATTCAGTAGCTATGGCAGCTGAAATACACACTTGACTTGTTTTACAAATAAACTTATTTAAAAGATTTTTCCCACTCCAGTATTACATAGCTCTCTATGATAATTCTGACATGAATGAAGAAAGCAGAAACACTTAATTAAAAGCCTAATTTTCCTTTAAACTTATAGATCTTTAAAGAAAATAAGAATAGAAAACATTTTTCTCCTGTCAAAAGCATGTGAGGTTGACCACAGATCATTCATCTATTCGAGAAGGTTATTATATAGCAAACAGCTTCAGGAAATACTTAGGTGAAACAGAAAGGAACACAGACCTACTTAGCCACATCCATTAGTTCTGGCCCTGGGGATCAGTGGGCTGACATGTCACAATTATATCACACTCACACCCATGAGTATATTATATTTAAAGACAGCTAGGTGTCATAATAGATAGAATACTAAGCCTGGAGTCAGGAAGATCTATGTTCAAATGGGGTCACTGATGCTTACTAACTGTGTGACCCCTGGGCAAGTTACTCAACCAGTCTACTTCAGTTTGATCATCTATAAAAGGAGAATAATAACATCACTTACCTCCCAAGTTTGTTGTAAAAATCATTAGGGAATATTTAGAAGTAAATTTTAAGCAGAGTGCATAGGTGCTTAATAAATGATTCCTTCCTCCCGAGTTTTATTTATTTGAAAGCGTAATTCAAATGTTTACTCTGAAAGAGTATAAAATTCAATAGTTTGCCCAAATATACTTTTACAGAGTATTCAATTACAATAAATTTTTGGTCTGTGATAAAAATTGAAAATCATAAATTTAAGTATATTTCATTAACTCTGATATGACCCAACTGGCTGTGATTGGGAAGGATTTCATGAGTCAGGCTGACCCAGCCACCCATATTAAAGCAATTCCTGTGATAAAGAAACCTTTTTTAGAATCACAAAATTAGAAGTGGTAGGGAATTTATGGTCATCTAGACCAGACACCTATTTTTGTAGATGAGGAAACTGAATCCCAAAGAGGTTGGCTTATCTAAGACTAAATAGTATTAGAGATGGAGTCCAAGGCCTCTGACTCCTAATCTAGCAGCTCCCGTATCTAGTGATTAAGCATCCAATGAAATGTTTACTTTTAAATAATGCCATACATAGTGAACTTAATATCGTTCAATCAACTTGACATTGATTGATTGATTACTGAAGTGACAATCTGAGATATTATATAGCAATACACTTTTTCTTAAAAAAAAAGGATTGGGGGATGATGTAGAACTCTTGACAAATAGCATAATGAGTATCAAATAGAAAATTAGTTATGTGATAACAAATGCATCTACAGTAATAGGTGACTATAAAATTGTCAAAATTAAGAAATGATTGACCATAGGCCAGATGAATGCCAGAAGGTTTGCTAGTGCAACGAGTACACAGTCAAAACTGATTCAATTCTTATTTATATAAAATTTAAAAACTGCCTCTTTTTTTGATGAGGTTATAGTAAGTTAAAAAGCCAATAATTTTGTTAGGAAAAAAAGGTTCAATAATTACACTGTTAAAACTAATCCCTTAAGATATGGTCTTCAAAAGGTAATTTAGAATGGATTATGGAGAATGATGTATTTTCCCATAAAAATTAATGTTGTCTTGATGGAAAGGATTCCATAGGTCAGTAGGGACTCTGATTTCCTTATTTTATTTTAAGGTCTTTAGTGGGTTAGGAAACAAGTTACTTGGTATCAAAATGGGGATGTTTCTCATGTTTCTTCACCATTATTTATACTGTGTTGAATGTGCCTGCAGTCATTCCAAGGTAGTAAAAAAAAAATGCCCCTATTACAACTCATGTATACTGATAATATTTTCTCAGGGATATGGAATGGGAAGACTGAGTCTTGAAATTAATTTAGAGAACAAGAAACTGGCTGCTGCCTAGAGAACTCCCCAAACATATGTGCTACTGTTATCTACTGCATAGGGCATGTTGCCCCCAGAGCTTTGAGATATCCTATGCTAACAGCTTTGCCATCCTCAGGCACCAATGTCTATCAATGATTAATAGGACAGATAAGAGGTTGAAAATGATGACTCAGTGGTAGCATTTTTATAATATGTAGTGTTTTGCTTTGGATCTGTTATCCTCAGTTCCCAATATTACCCTTTCATTTTTTAATTCAAAGGGACACAAAATATCAATTCCACTCCATGCCTTCTTCAAAACTAGACCTTCAGATCTTCAGATCTTACTATTAGTTGGACCTATTGTTTTGCATCTTAAGCTAGTAGTAAAACATAAACAAGAAGAAAACTACAAACTTAAAACAAAATCCTTAAGGACAATGCTTCATCCACTCACACTTCAGCCTCCTAGCAAGCAAGAACTATGCCAATGCCCAAGCAAGCGGTCCTGTTTAACTTCAAGCATAAGCATTTGCATCTTCTTGGAAGCAAATTATTAATCATTTATTTCATTTTGCTAGAAGACACCAAGAAATTGAAATAAATCATCTGCAGTTTCTAATAAAAAGGCAGTGAGCTTAAAATAATCATAATAATGCTACTCAGGGAAAGCCATCTAGGCAAGCAGCAAGAATTTATTAAGCACTTCACGTATGCCAGGCACTATAACTTTGT
The DNA here is from genome assembly GCA_028627135.1 of Pseudochirops cupreus. Lineage (NCBI taxonomy): Eukaryota > Metazoa > Chordata > Mammalia > Diprotodontia > Pseudocheiridae > Pseudochirops > Pseudochirops cupreus. Next base: position 250,587,682 of record CM053580.1, read on the forward strand.
CCTCAAAGAGCTTACATTCTAATGAGGGAAGACAACACATGAAAGGGAACTAAAAATGGTGGGGGAGAGGAGAGGAAGTTAACCTACATGGAAGCATGGTAGCAAATCCAAAGAATCAGAGGCAGAGCAAGGAGGGAAGGAAGGACTGGCCCCTCCCCAGAATGGAAGCCCTGGGAGGAGCCCACCAGTGGGAGAAGGTGCTGGAGAGGCAGAGCTATTCCAATATGAGAAGGCTCCAGGTGATGCTCCACCATTGTTGTTTCTCTTTCATTCTCAAAGAGGACCATGATATCAGGAAGGTGATGCCATGACTTGCAAGTGAATTGAATTTAAGTGTGTGAGAGCTGTGCAAAGTCACCAGCTTCACTTTCTCCTCTGGTCAGCTATAGATCAGGATGACTGGAGATGAGCTTGGTCTCCCACTAAGCTAAGGTCTTTCCCAGATCTTAATTTGACTGGGGCAGCAACCATTCAAGTAATAAAGGCTAGGTAAGAAATGAGGCAAAGAATAGTCTCTTTTACCTACTTAAAAAAAAAAAATCAGCCTGGGAGGGAAAGAGCCTTAGGATTTCTGGCCAAAACAGAAACATTTGCTATTTATATTCACTGTGAGCCACCTAAACAACCTGTCCAGAGGCCTAAAGGAGTAGCTTTGAAAGTTGCCAAACTTAATGACAGAAAATAATCTGGATATGCAGAGCAATTGGCTTAATTAGAAATCAGAGGGAAACAAATTTCTGGAGGAAAAAAGGATATATATTTTAATGTTCTCTGGATTCAAACATTGATTCTCAATGCTCCAAAGCAAGAATGCAGTGGAAGCATAATAGCAAAGTTCTGAGATTGGTAGCAGAGCTAGGAGGGGAATGAAGGTCCCTTAACAATTTCCCATTCATTTCTTATAAAGTTAACATTTCATTTGTTTACTCACTTGATGATTATGAGGTATTGAACAAATCGCAATGCAGAAAGCCTGTTGCACTGGTCTCTGGGCAAAAAAAAAAAAACAACACAATGGGAAATATTTTTCCAAAGGGATCTAAATTGTAGTGAACTCACTACAGTGAGATTAGGACGACAACTGGAAGGTTCAGATTCATCACTTAAGTTTAACTTAAAATGTTTGCTTGTGCATATCTAAGGCTAAATTGACCAAATAGAAATATTTTAAACAAAGATATTAAAAGCATACCCTGGTATTTTTAGGACAGTTTGGTGTGAACAATATTAATAAGGCCAATTGCCTGTTGATACAATTTCAAGCCCTGTGTGTAAGAATATCTAACCAATAATAATTTATGCCTTTTACTCCCCTGTTGAGTAAGTTTATATGTTTTAAAGACAAATTATGGCTTTTTGATTTATTATATAAGTGCAAGTATTATTTACTATGCTAAGTGTTCAGAGGGGGAGGGCTTACTCATCTAAAAATCATTCTACAGGGTACCAATGTGCAAGTCTAGAGGGCAGCTCTGTCAACATTTTCAAAACAAGTCACCTTTTTTGTAAGTATTTACATTTATGCCAAGCATATGTCATAAAATTGGCTTTCATATTTAGTAATTGCTTTTATGGTAGAGCAGTGGTTTTATAAAATTACTAAAGATTTTAAAACCCTTTTGGTTTATCATTTATTATGCTATAATGAACTATATATGTTTTGTTGTTTACTGAAAACTGAAGCCTAAGACACTATACAAATGTAGTTGAATGACTATGCAACCCAAGTTAACTAACAACACCTCAATTTAAACATTTTAGGCTAATCTAGAAAGACTATAGCAATTGTCTTTTTTTCAGCTATAGCCCAAGGGGATGTTTTTTATATTTTTTGGTTAATATTTTCAGTTTATCAAAAATTAAATAGGATTTAAATGAAAATTACTGCAGATGTATGGACAAAAAAAAATCTTGCTATAAAACTCATGTAAAAATCTTCCTAGGGGCTTAAGAGAAATACAACAAATAGTGTTCCATGAATTGGATGGCAGAAATTTCTGAATTTGAATTTTATTTATTGTACTTTAAATAACACAATATACATACACAAACACTAAACAAATCAAGTGTTATGGATTTATCTCATGTCAGGCAACCCCAAGAGCTTTCACAAGGACCTTTCCAGAAATTTATCACTCTTAATTTTGCCTTTGAACATATCTATGGTTGTACATGTTTACTTAAGCCATAAATGAGGCACTACGAGTATCTCTAAAGAGGTTGCTGTGCAATCATCTACTGGTATAAAAATCTTTATATGATTTTTTTAAACAAGAATGTTTTACAGGTATCTGTTCCATTCAATTCCATTGAAAAATAATGGGACAAAAAAGTTCTCAGTTATGTAAACTTAAGTGTGATTTTGTGAGTAAGCCTTTTGTTGTATGCTATTTAAATAGGAATGATTTAATTTCACTTTAAATGGAGTCAGAGAGGTCATAAGTGTGTGTAGAATGGCCTTTTAAATTATTTTTTCTTAGATTGAATTATTGGCAAAGGGGTCTAAATGCAGTCTTTCTCTTTTTTTAACGTCAATATTTTAAAAGAAATATGATTCATTACGAAGTAAATATTCGAGGTACATTAAAGGTGTGTTTCAGATCTCAGGAATGTATTACAAATGGCTATTACTGTTGTGATTATGATTAGAAAAATGACTTGTTTATCAGGATCTTAAATATACTTTTCATAAACTGTGTTTTTCTCATGAGACCAAGCAGAATCCAGGGGCAGATATCACTCACCTTTTTATCCAGCGGGGTCCTTTACTTATTTTGTGGTTTGGAAACCACATTTGTTGTTTGGAACATTGGTTTTGGCTTTGTTTTTAGCTCAAGGCTGTTTCCGATAGGGCTCCTTTCCTCTCCTTAAACATTTTCTTCATAGAAAGAATGCTTTTTACACTTTTTTTACTGAGTGAAGATTAAAGATACCGATCAGAAGGTAATAGATTTAGAGTCAGAAGGGAGTATCTTATCCAACTTCCTTATTTTGCATTTGAGGAAAATTAGGTCCCCAGAAACTAAGTAGCTTGCCCAAGGTCACTTGAGGAGTTAGTAGAAAAGTTAGAATCTGAACCTATGCCCACCTTCTCTCTCCCTCTTCCGACCATTGCACCACAATGTATAATACACGAAGCAGATGAAAAAAACAAAAAACATGTCAAGGTATCCACATATCTCAAACTTTGTGGATATAAACCATTCTGATAAAGTAAGAAGAGAAGCTTATAATTTAGTTTCTTTCCCTGGTACATTTTGGGAATTTGCATATATAAAGGACATGTTCAGTTATGTCCTACCCTTTGCGACCCCATTTGGGATTTTCTTGGCAGTGCTCTATGTGCTGCACTATCTGACTTCCCCAGACAAAGGAGATACATTGGTGATAAGTCATGTGGGAAATACTGACCATTTCAGAGTTGAATAAATGGAGTATTTTATGATTTGGGACTCCCTCGCATCACCAGGGAAACTTTCTTTTGGTCAAAGGAATTTGTGAGGCATACAAACTTCACCTGGTTATTTAACAGCCATCAGTAGTTAATTAAATATTATTTTGAAGTTCAGCTTTGCTCATGACTGGCAATACCTAACGGTAGCTGGATGTCTACTTTATACGTTGTTATCTCATTTGGGCACCCTTCCAAAATCAGCTGCTACTAGTTTTACTGTTCTCAGAACAGGCTTTTGGAAACTAATAAAACTCAAGTCCTAGAAACAAAAAACATCATTGTCAAACTACTTGTTCTGTCATATAATGTTAGCAAGCACTGATGTTACTCACCTCTTACTTGTGTCACTGGTGAATGGAAGATTAATCAGACACAGGGAATGGGTTGCAATTTTGGCATTCTGCTCGGTCAAAAACAGTCTACCTTTATCTCCTGGAGATTCCCCCTTCAGATAGAGTGTGTCATCAAAGGATTGTATAATATGATTTACCTTTATTTGTCTATAAGAGTATCCATGGAGGAGATGTTTGTACCCTTTGTACTAATCCCTACAATACTCTCTACAATGAAAACCTAACCATAATGGCAGCTTCTTTATTAAAATATGTGCTGTGGAAATTATGTTAATTAAGCTAGAGTGTAATTATAGTCTAGAAAGATTATTTCACAGTCAGAATTGAATTGTTGTAGATAAATGTGCATTAACTTAATAGTGTGCAGCTAATTAGTTTTGCTATTTACTCATGGAAGGTTAAAAAAAGATGTAATCAGTTATACGAAAGCTTTAGAGATGAAAGTATTGCCCAGGTAATTCACACTTTATACTACCGAAAACCCTGTAATGAGCCTTCTTCTAACATCTGTCTCTGATTTCCAATACAGTAATTAAAATAGCCACCAGTGACTAATTAACCCATTTAACTTTATTTCCATTTGTGACATTTATTGCAGCAGAGCTAAATGCATGGTTGTACAATCCTCTGGTATTCCAATAATATAAATTTGAAGCTTGTTGTTTGTATGAATGATTCCTTATTTGTATATCTATGAATAATCATATAAAGAGCATGGTCCCTCCCCACCCCACCACCTGCAAAGAGTATAGACACAGCCCCAAAATATCATTTGGTCGTACATAAATAAAACCTGCAAAATCGGTTATTTTAATTAAAGTTACAATTGATCCAAATGATTAGCACTATACTCTGCTAAAATGTGGATGTTTATTTTAATCAGAAGCATCATTACTATAGTGATAATAATAACTTGCATTTGGTTATGTGATATGTGTAATGCATTACAGCTGTAAAATTCTTTTATATTCATCTCATGTGATCCTCACAACAGCCTCAATAAGTTTAGTGAAAGGATTTTTGCCTGGATTTTACAAATAAACACACCAAAACTCAAGAGGTCAAGTGACCTTCCTGTCAGATGATAGACTCCACATAGAGTTACAAACCCAGAACTCGAATTCGAGTCTTTTGACCCTAGTTTTGGGCTCTGTCTGTTATATTATGCTGTTAGTAAGGGTCAGAAATATTTGTGAAAGACCCATTGTTCATTTCTGCAGAATAAAAATTTTAAACCAAAAGCCTATCTATGTTATAATTTTCTTCAGTTCATACAGCAAAGGCTTTTCTAAACCAGCAACATTACTATTTTTAATTCATGGAATATGTTTGTTTGCATTATTAGTGGGTCCAACACATAATATTTTAAAACCTTACATACATCGAAGTTTTTATAAGGACCATGCCACAGTCAGGGAAAGGCAAGAATGACTAGACATTGGATTAAAATTTAATGCCCATTTAAGAAAAGTAGATTTTTGCAGATCTTGTTCAGATATGAACAGAAGGTAGAAAGGGCACTGGATTTGAGACCGAGGTTTAATTTCCAGCTCTGGAATGAACTGTCTGTGTGACCTTACGCAATTCAATCTCTCTGACCCGTTTCTTCATCTACAAAATAAAAGTATCAGAGCAGATGATGTCTAAGGCCCCTTCCAGCTCAAAATATCAACGATCTTAAGAGTGAGAAGGATACATTACACATTCCTATGCACTGAAAGGAATCAAATCTATGTTTCTGTCTAACAGATTTTTTAAAATTTTTACATCCTGGAAACTTTTCTCATTGTGAGATGTCTTCCTTACTGTTATGCTGTGATTTGAAGCAACTAAAGATAACTTTGGATAACAAAATAACAGAGAAGATTAAAAGGTGCATTTAAATTTTGCTTATTTCTTCAAATGCTCTATTTTTTGCATTTTATCAGTATCATTTTTGTCTTTAACATTATATAAAGATTTTGTGTGAAATTATGAGGAATTAATAAACCAGAACTGATCTGTGTTTCCTAGTAGGTCTCCTGAATGTGTCAGAAACATTCCCAGGTGCCATAAAATACCTCCAGCAATTTGTTTGAAAAGACATTAAAATCCATGTCTTTTGATTTCATTATTTTTTTCTACAAACAATCACATTTTTGCAACTAAAACTACATAAAAGCCAGGAAATGCAATGCAAATACTGTGATTATTTTATTTATTCTGTAAGCTTTTTATCCTGGTTTTATGTAATTATTTGTTGAATTTTCTATCTTGTACTAATGTCTTCATTAACAATCAAGTAAGCTAGTTGTGAAGAGGATATTAGCTTGGTTGCCATTGAATTAGATAGGCTTAAATGAAGTATCATTACAGATTATTAAGTGTTACTGTCTGAATACTGTCTGTTGTCTAGAATGAAAGATTTGGATGAGTTTTTAAAGTTGATAAATGTTAAGAACATGTTAAATGATTTTATGAGAAAGTCAAGGTAAAAAATTTGATATCAGAATTGCCTAGTAACACATAGTTGACCTCAAATGTTTTGAATTTTTTTCTATGTATGTATCACCTCACTGGTGAGGGTCCACTTATCACTAGACCTCATCTAACTTTCTTATCTTGTATAATTTTTCCCTATCTCTTTGAATAAATCTTCCATAGAATGTCTACCCAGTATGAATTTCAAGTTCTCCAAAGCTGTGAAAAGTTCTACCCAAAAGGTAGAAAAGTTCTACCAGAAATTATGATGTTGGGTGAAAGTCTGAGAATCAGCCTAGCTAATTCAGTTCAATAGACATTTATTAAGCACCTCTTGTATGCAAATAAAACAGCTATGACTTTGTAGAGCAAAATATTACCTTAAGGGCTTTCTTTTTACAAATCTCAAAATCACACAAGATATCCATGGAAGACATAACAAGACATAACATGGTTCAGTGACCTCTGAACAGCAAGCAAGGCATGAAACGGGGGGATACATACTTGGCATAAGTGCTTATCTCTGCCCTGGAGGAGAAGGAGCCCAGCAAGTCCCAGCATAGAGTCTAAGATGGAGAGAGATTCCTCATAAAGAGTGAGGTCCTGATTCTTGTTTGCACATTATATTGTGCTGAGTGCATCAAAAGTGCTGAACTATATTTTGAACTTCCATTAAATGAGGTCCGTAATCCCTCAAGAGTTGTCCTAACTCTCCATAAGACAATATGAAAACTAAATGAAGCATGTCTATCACCCAGACCGCTCTTGGATGAACAGTTTATGTGTCTTGTCCATAATTACATCTATGAAAGATACTTCAAATAGACTGAGCTGGACTCAGGTTTGAACAGGAATTTGGGCTGAATTACCAGTGGGAAACTTGAAAATTCATTTGATGATCCCAGGCTACTCCCTAAAACAAAGGCATATCCTTTTAATATCAGTATTCTTACTAGCTTCAAATTGTAGAATACTGTAACCTTTGGAGAAGAGAAGTTGAAGATCACCCGAAGGACAACAAAGAGGCAAATAGTGAACATAATCAATAGACATTTATTATACACCTACTATGTGTACCGGGGACACCAAAAAGAAACAAAAGATGGTCCCTGCCCTCAAAGAGCTTATAACCTAACAGGGGAGACAACATGCAAATAAATAAATACAAAGCAAGCTATATGCAAGATAAATAAAAAATAATTAACAGCCAGAAGACACTGGAATCAAGAGAAGTTGGGGAATGAGGGATTTTTGCCAGGAATTAAAGAAAGTTTAGGATGTCAGTAGTCAGAGCAGAGGAATAAGAGCATTCTAGACATGGGAGACAGCCAAGGAAGATGCCAGAGGCTGAGAAATGGAGCATCTTTTTTTGTGGAGCTGCCAGGGGTCAGTGTCACTGGATTGAAGAGTATGTATAGGGGAGTAAGGTGTAAGAAGACTGGAAAAGTAGGGGGAGACTAAATTATGAAGGCCTTTAAATACCAAACAGGCCATTCTGTATTTATTTCTGAAGGCAAAAGGAAGCCACTGAAGTTTATTCAGTAGGGGAGGGGATGACATGATCTGACCTGTGCTTTAGAAAAATCACTTTGGTGGTTGAATGGAGGATGGATTCACATGGAAAGAGAGATAAGGGAGGCAGACCCACCAATAGACTATTGTAATAATCAACACTTGGGGAGATAATGGCCTGCACTAGAATGCTGGTGGTGTCAGAGGTGAAAGCAGATGTGTAAGAGATGTTGCAAAGGTGAAATCAAAAGGTCTAAGCAACAAAGTGGATATGGGGCAGGTATGGGAGTGGGGGGGGAAGATGCAAGAGAATGAAGAATCCAGTATGACTCATAGCTTGCAAGCCAAAGGGACTAAGAGGATCTTGTTGCCCTCTATAGCGATAGGGAAGGGGGAGAGGAATGGTTTGGGGGAAAAGAGGAGTTCCATTTTGATCACATTGAGCTTAAGACATCTTCTGGATATTCTGTTCTAGATGTCTGAAAGGCAGTTGGAGATTTGATGTTGGAGGTCATCAGAGAGTTTGGGACAGGATAGGTAGATTGGAGAATCATCAGCATAGAAGTGGTAATTAAATCTATGAGGGATGATGAGATCACAAAGTGAGATAGATAGAGAAGAAAAGAGGGCCTAGGACAAAACCCTGAAAGAGGGAGTGATTATGGTTAGAGGAGGTGGTCTGGAGGAGGATCTAGCAAAGGAGACAGAGAAAAAGCAATCAGTTAAATTAGGAGGAGAACCAAGAAAGGGGTGTCCCAAAAATGTAGGGAGAAGAGAGTATCAAGGAGGAGAGGGTGATCAGCAGAATCAAAGGCTGCAGAGAAATAAAGAAGAATAAGGACTGAAAAAAGGCCATTGGATTTACCAACTAAGAGATCATTAGTGACTTTTGGAATGATAAGGTCAGAAGCCAGATTGTAGAAGGATATAAAGAAAGTGAGAGGAGGGAAAGTGGAGGCACCTTATTATAAATGGCCTTTTCCAGGTTTCTAGCTGATAGGATAGTGGAAATGGAAGAATTGAGGGGTTTTTTTCAGGATGGGGGATACACTAATATGTTTGCAGACAGTAGGAAATGAGCCAATGGAGAGAGAGAAAGATTGAAAATATGTAAAAGAGTGGGGATGACAAAGGAACCAATCTATTGGGGGAGGCAGGATGGAATGGGATCACTTGAATAAGTAAGGAGTAAAAGCAGCAGTTGGTTAGGAAGAGCAATAGAGCTGAAGCCCAAGTTTAAGGGTAGGGGCTGTTTTCAGGGGTGATACCTTATGTCAACCAGTCCATGATGTGGATCACTGAGCTCACAGAAGATAATGTTAAATTCATCATCGAGAATATGGACCTGGAAATGGCAAATTCCATTCAGAGTGTTCATAGCTAACGTGTCCATTATAACCATACACTGGGTCCAAACTGATGCCAACTCTTCTGTGCTGCATGATGAATTCATTGACTATAGATGTGGAATAATCTCTTCTACAAGTGATGACATTGTAGACAAGCTATAGTATTCCAGGGCCTGTACATATGCAGAATTTTGCCCCAAGTTCTCAATAGAATTTACATGTGATATCCATTGCAATGAGGACCAGATTCATCATGTCACACCTCAGGATCTCATTTCTAATACTCCCTCAAGTCATTTTGGTCAGTGTCTAATGACCTCCTCCCTCACAAAGGCTTCCTCCACCATGTGACATCCTGAGTAGAAACAATGACCCCAGTGACTATGTGGAAAAGAATGGCATCTTCATTGTCAAACTCTGGAAAGGACAGGAACTGAAACCATGAGCTTTTGCAAAGAAGGGCTTTGGCAAGGAACATGCTAAATATAACCCTATAGCTGGAGTGAACTTTGAGTATGACTGAGATGATGCCCCATCTGTCTGATTTAGACAGTCTGCACAAAGCCTGAAGAATGACCAAACAGTGAATGCTCTGAGATTTGAGAGGATGAAGCTCAGATTCCCTGTGACCTTAATAGCAAACCAGAGAGGTTCTGTTACAACATGGAGTCCTGTGGATTTCTTCACTCTGAAACCATTGTCCTCTATGCTTTGTCTGATTTGAAGAAGTTGTGATCTCCAGTCCCAGCTAACTCATGAGATCCAGAGTAATGTTCTGACTATTAACTAACAGCAATCATTTCTATCAAAATGAAGGGGACCAAGGATAATGGATGGACTGAGCTTCTGCTTGCCTTTGGAAAGTGGACCAAAATTTAGCCTATTCAAAGCCCTGGCAAGCATATTACAGGTTTTAAGCCTTTTGCCAACTTGGAATGTAATTAGCCTAGAAAGATATCATGGGAAAGAGAGGTGGGAGATTTCATTCCTCACAAGGTTTCATCCTGATCTTCTTGGCTTGGTCTGTTCCCTTGGTATGAACAGCAAATAAAATGATCCCCTCTGGGGATCAAAAAGATGTGGGGGGAGAAATAAGATCACTTCATCACATGGGTAGGAATGAAGGAGGAAAAAGTGGCAAAAGGCATCTGAATGATAAAATATGAGGAAGAGGAGAGAAGAGAGAGTTAATAGTAAATGGCTTCACTTTTTTTCTGAAAAATGAGGCAAGATTCTTGTCTGAGAGAGGGTAGGGGAGCTGTAGGAGGTTTGAGGAGGATTGAAAAAGTTTGGGAGAGTTGCTGTAGAAAGTGGGATAGTAAGCAGATAAGGCAGGTATAGAAGGATTGCAAGGTAATGGCGAGGGCACAGTTAAGGTTGTATAACATAAATTTGTAGTGAACCTATTCAGAATGGTTGTGTGAATTCCTCCACATTTGTTCAGCCACACACATGTAAGAGAGAAGATGATAAATGGTAGGAGTGATCCAAGGCAGAATCTTGGTTAGATATAATTGATGATTTGATAAGAGGTCTAAGGTTTCAAGAAAGGAAGATGATACCGAATTGAATTGGTTTACCAAGGGGTCAAGGTGAGGAGGAGAGAAGAGTGGCTAGTTCAGGGGAGTTAACCTGGAAGAGAACTGAGAAGTAGTGATGCTTAATCACACAGATTGTGTTTCTCCTTCTCTGATCTGTCCCTAATATCTGACTCTTCTTTAACTCCCCTGGTACGAGGTTTCTTAAGTGGGGGTCTGTGAACTTAAACAAAAAAGTCAGTAACTATTTAAACCTAATTGTCTTCCTTTATGATGCTATTTTTTTTATTTTATGCATTTAAAAACATTACTGTGAGAAAAGGTTCATAGTCTTCACCAGACTGCCAAAGGGGTCTATGACACATAAAAAATCAAAGTGCTGTGACCTGGTGGATTACAGAACTCTAGAGCACCCTTTCTCCAGTCTTTTTACTGTCTCTATTTTTTCTCAAGAGAGTAACATGAAATAGTTTTTTTTTCAAATCATCAAAAATAAATTTTGTAAAATGAACTAAATTACTCATCCCCCATCTCTTACATAAGAGCAGGATTGATTTCAGAGGATGAAGGGGCTAGTCTGGTCCAGGAACAAGTAGATCACTTGCTGTATTCACATATTATTCTGCCTTTCTTCACCTAACCCTTTACTCCTGAAATGGTCTGTAAGCTTCCTTCCTCTAACTAGCCAGAGGCAGCAATCAGGGGTTTTTGACTTTGGCTTGCATGTTACAGTCATAGAGGGCGGTTACCTGCAGCTGAACTGACAAATGACTGTTAGTTTACACAGGATTTGGTTCCTGCCACTGATGAGTTATGACAGTACCTAAAATTAAGTTCAGATATCAGTATTTTTCACTTTTGAGACTTGGCCATTTTTTTCAGCTGATATGTTTTATGATTGTATATATGTCAGTCTAGATTGCAAACCCCAAGGGAAGAGACCATGTTGTTTGCCAGGTACTAAGCACAATGTCTGCATGTAACAAATAATGGATAAAATATTCTGTCAAGCAGGTTCCTGAGGAAAAGAACTGCAGGAATATAAAAAGGACTAAACATTCCCACTGGCTATAAAGGAGCAGCACTGGAGAACATTAATTGTAACAATAAAATGCACAAATATTTGGTATATGTTGTTTTGCTTTGTCTCTTGCTTATTTTGGACTTTCATAATGAGACTTAATTTTCTTTTAAAAAATAGAACTGCTCTGCATAAGTAGGAAGTAGTATGGTTCAACTGAATAAAGATCAGATTAAAAAAAAAACCAACACCCTCTCTGCCACCTGCCTGGCTATGCAGAGCACCAAGATGTAGCCCACCTGTGTATTTTCCAGTACACATGACAATTTATTTTAAAATCTTCAGACAAGTTCTTTGAGATGTCATTATCCTGCTGTTCTTTTGACAGTCACTATGTCAGAGTGAATATAATGAACTTAGTACAGAAACAATCTTTATTCTTTATTACATAATGCCTCCTAATCATAGGAATATTTTCTAATTCCCAAAGTGGGTGCTAGCCAAAGAGTAACCTTGCCTTTATCTTTCCCCTGTTAATTAAAGATTCTTTTGTTTCCTCATTTAATTTATTCCCAGGCATATAGTTAAGGCCCATCCACACCTTCATCCTGTTATGTCTTTAGCATAAGATAGACACATTAGGAGATCATTAAGTCTTCCTAAATACAGGGTGTCCTTTCACAACACTATATCAATGTTAAGATTCACATTTTAGAGACTAGAAACAGTTAATTCTCTTTCTAATCTACCTAATCTTCTGCCAAAAATAATTTTGTTGTTGTCACTTCTCCTTGTGGTCCTTGGCATCAGAGATTGTCTCATTTTGCTGTCCTCCGTACCAAACACCAGAACTTGTTTTGTTGTTATCGTTACTACTCACTCGAAACCTGTGATTTCAAACTCTCAGACCAAAATTAGCACTAGGAGGTAAAATTTAATAGGAAGGTAGATATGGGATCAGAAAAAGGAAATACTTCCTAACAATTAGCACAATCCTAAAATGGAACAGGCTGCTTCAGTGATATGGAGACCCCCATCCCTGAAAGTTTTGTTTTTAGTAGGGGCTGAATTCCTATTTGTCAGAGATGTTGTAGACAGGATCCAAAGTTTAGACAGGTATAGGACAAGAGAGCCCTCCAGTTTTGAGCCTTTGTGATTCTTTCTCTAAACAGTGTTGGTTTATTTGTTTTCATCTTGAACTTTTATTTCACTGGAGTAAGGAATGCTTGCTGAGAAAATGTCCTCTGCCAGTACAGATCTATAATAGTTCTGCAACTTAGACATACTCTTAGTTACCTTGGACACCAGGAACTGGAACGACTTAGCCAGGAGCACACAGACCTTAGACATAGTTGACATAAGAAATTATTGTTGGAGAGTAAAATATGGTGGTACAGTGGAAAGAGGATGAAATCTGGAAGCAGAAGACTTGTGTCCAAATTCTGCCACTGATAATGAATAGATTCATAATTTTGGTCAAGTCACATAATCACCCCAGCATCAGTTTACTCAGTTATAAAAGAAGAGTTTGTACCAGATGGTCTTGGAGCTTCCTTCTCTCTCAAACTCTATAATCTTGCACTAAAACCTTCCTCTGATAATCCATCTTGATATGGAGATAACTCTGACATCATCAAAGACTGTTCTAGGAGCATAAGCTCCAGTCGGTTGTACCAAAGTGGAAAGACTGTGAGAATCCTTCTGGTTGGTCCTCTTTTCCCTGCTCTCCCTTTACCTTCCTTAACATCACTCCTAAATTATTACCGGCATGTGTAAACTCATCTGAGAAGTAACCTGGGAAAGATCTGTTCAGTTCAAGATAAACTATAATGGGAGAATTTTCTTTAACATCTGAAGATCATGCTTGCTTTTCTAAAATCAGTGTTAGATTGCTAATCCATGCCTAACTCAATGTTTAGGTCTGATTGCATCCCCATTGTGTGTTTATGCAGTCTATTTCTTCCTAAATGTACTATCTTGTACTTATCCCTGAAAAACGTGTGTCTTTTCTAAGAATTTCTTCAAGGTTATGTTCAATTCTATCCCTGCTTTAATCCCTTTTCTAATCACTTTTCTATCACTTTAGTTTTGCCTACAGATTTAATGAGTCTGACTCTCTATGCCATTATCATGGTCATTTGTAAAAAAAGAACAAAAAAAAAAACCAAATAAAACCTGTTGAATAGTATCAGGCTCAAAATCAACATTACTTATGTCCACAAAGTTTGAATAATAGTGCAAGAAAGACTACATTCAAGTTTGCTATTATGATGACATAGAAAATTTAAAAAAAGAAAAGCTAAATTCAAAATAGATTAAATCGACCAAGATTTTGAATCCATTTTAGGATGTTAAATACATTTTGTAGGATTTTTCCTCTATGAATCCAAACCAGAACATTGTTGATATGCATTAATAGCAGAAATTATGTGTGTATATATATGTGCGTGTGTGTGTGTGTGTAACATGTATATAATACATACATATGTTTAAAATGAGGGTTGCCTCTCCATTTAATAAGAGGGATAATATTCTACTCTTTCTGTGAATGTATATTTTAGGAACTTTTTTTTCTTTTAATGTAAGTAAAAAAAAATGTGCTGTGGTTTGCAGAAATTACTTCAAGAGAATAAGTGAAAGCAATGTATATCATATGATGTATTTAGAGTTAAGTACAAAGAAATTAACAAGTATTGCTAAGTTCTCCAATTTAAGCAAGTTTGGAAAATGCCTCGAAAAAGTAATTTAACTGTCCTTTTAAATTAAGAGTAGATTATGAGGAGAGCATAGCAGTCCTCACCTGTAATCCCTACTACCTGGTAGGTCAAGGCTGATGGATATCTGGAGTTCAGGAATTTTGGGTTAAACTGATCAGGTGAACACAGTAAATCAAGCACCAGTGGGTAGAGGGGGAAGGGGAAAGGGGAAAGGGGAAAGGGGGACTAGGTCAGAAAACCAGAGCTTGTTAAACTATCTAAACCAAACAGTAACAGGACTGTTCCAGTGATTGGCTGTCGCTTTTCCAGCCTGGGTGAGATAGGGAGATCTCATCTAAAAAAAGTACGTTATAAACTTTTAATTTTACCTGTTTTCTAATTGACTATAATCTCCATGGGCTTGCTTTATTTCTCCAAGTAGGAATGAACTAGAATCCATCTACTGGTTAGTAGCAATACTCTTTGTGGCCATGAGGGAAGGATAAGCATATGACCTATGATTCTTTGCATTTCTTTTGTTCTTGTAGGTTACAAAGGAAAGCTCATATAGTTCAGGGGTTGATTAGACTGGACAGACTGGGGACCTTCCTTTAGTGATTGCTAAAGTTCCAAAACTTTGGGGATTATGATATTACATACTTTACATTTGTGGTAGTATTCATTTGGTAGTGACAGAAGTTTACATACTAAGGAAAAGTAGTCCTAATTTGGAATATTAGAATCTCAGGACTCCATGGAACCTTTGTGATTTTACAGATGAGACTACTGTGCTCCACTGTGGACTAGTGACTTGCCTAAAGTTACCCAATTGGTTAATGGCAGAGCTGGGGAAAAAACAGGTCTCATTTCTTAGTCCAGTGATCTTGCCACAATACTCTCTGCTTCTCTTAAGGATGATTATGAAGAGGTATAAGTATGGTGGTTTCTATTGAAATCCTTTCTAGGTTCATTGTCTGAAAAGAATTACTGGACTCAGCTGTCCTTGGCAGAGTTACAAGAGTTTATTGTTACACTGAGGCAAAGGGGCTAGGAAACCTGCAAGCTGATAGGGATTTAAAGTAGAGTTACTAAGTTAGTGTGACACTCTTCAGCGGGGAGGGGGGGGGGGCCGGTCT
>CM053580.1:250603700-250698812 GCA_028627135.1 Pseudochirops cupreus
AAGCCATTCTAGATTTGATTTTTCAGAATGGGGAAACTTCACTATAAATTATCCCTCACAGAATGATGGGATGTTCCTAGGTTGTGGGTAGAAGCAGCAGGGAAGGTGGTGGTAACCCTGAACAGTTATAGGGAAATAAGGGAGAGGGAAGGTTTTGGGGGGAGTTGTATATTGAACAGATTGACTTTGAGTTCTGTTTGACTCCGCCATATTCCGGGTACACGGGCCTCGCCTGGCTCCTGCTTCGAGCTGTGTTTCCTTCCCAGGGAAGCTGGGGAAAGAGCATTTGAGTAAGTTGCCAAAATGACGAGCACAAAAGGAAAAAGGAGAGGGACACAATACATGTTTTCTAGGCCCTTTCAAAAACATGGTGTTGTCCCTTTGGCTACATATATGCAAATATATAAGAAAGGCGATATTGTCGATATCAAGGGTATGGGCACAGTTCAGCAAGGAATGCCCACAAATGTTACCACAGCAAGACTGGATGGGGCTATAATGTTACTGGGCATGCTGTAGGCATTGTTGTAAACACACAGGTTAAGGGCAAGATTCCAGCCAAGAGAATTAATGTGCGTATTGAGCATATTCAACATTCCAAGAGCAGATAGAACTTCCTGAAGCAGGTAAAGGAAAATGATCAGAAGAAGAAGGAAGCCAAAGAAAAAGACACTTGGGTTCGACTGAAACACCAGCCTGCTCCACCCAGAGAAGCACACTTTGTGAGAACCAATGGCAAGGAACCTGAGCTGTTGGAGCCAATCCACTATGAATTCATGGCATAAGTGACTGTCAAAAAAGAACAATAAAAAAAATCTTGGATTATGGGGGAAAAAAAGAGTTCTGTTTGACACTGTTCAAAGTGTACAACAGGTAGTTAGAAATGTGATATTAGAAGTCAGGAGAGAGTTCAGGGCTTGACAAAGAGATCAGGGAATCTTCTGCATAAGGATTATAATAGAATCCATGGGAGTTGATGAGATCACCAATTGAAATGTAGAGGGAGAAGAAAACATCCCAGAGCCTTGAGGGATAGCTATGCTTAGGAGGAATGACCCAGATGAAGGTCTAACAAAGAAGAATGAGGAATGATCAGACAGTAGGTTAACCAGGGTAGAATAGTGTCTCAAAAACCTAGAAAGAAGAGAGTTTCAAGGAGGAAAAGGGTGATCAACAGGATCAAAGGCTACATGGAAGGGATGAGGACTAAGAAAATGCCATTAGATTTGCAATTAATAGATCATTTATAACTTTGGAGAGAGCCGTTTCAGTTGAATGATGAGGTGGGAAGCAAACTGCAGAATTAAGAAGAAAGAGAAAGGAAAGGAAGTGGAGGCACAAATTATAAACAGCCTTCTTAAGTATAGCCACAAAAAGGTGCAGAAAAATGGAAAGATAGCTAGTGGAGATGGATGAATCAAGTTCTCAGTAGAGAGGCTGGGAGGAAAGGCCATCATGTGAGATTTGAAGAAGGATAAGGTTTTGGGACAGTTGGGTGGCAGCTGGCTGAACAACTAAATTATGAGTGGGAACATCACAGAGTAAAGGAGGCGTAAAAGGATTGCCTTGCCTTCGTGAGGGTCCATTTGTGATTATGTAGCATGAATTTTTAGTAAGTGGTCCCAACCAACAGAATTTTGTGATTTTCTCCAACTTCTTGAGTTGCACCTGAGTAGAAGCATTTCTCCAGACAAGAGGAGGAATCCAAGGCTGTCACTTGACAGGATAAGATCTACTCTTGATCTGGTTTTTGTTCTGTAGCTCCTGTATCCTTTAGGTTGATTGCTATTCTGAAATCCAAGTCCACAACAGCAAAACAAAAGCACCAGAGTAAGGAAATGAAATGGAAAGGAAGAAAATCCCTAAAGATCACTTAAAAGACTGAAGATCTAAACACCAGCTTCATATTGAACATTTTGAATATACTTTTAAAAACTTGCTGTAATAGCAAAAGACCAAATGTTCTTCTTCCTTGATTTTTTTTTTCATAATTCCTCGGAGTTTAGGCATAGATCATAGATCTAGAACTGGAAAGGACACCAGAGGTCATGTAGTCCATTCTCTTCATTTTATAGATGAGATCAACACTTAGGGAAGTTAAGTAGCTTGCCATTAGAATTACACAGTTCTTCTGGATTCAAATTCAATATTCTTTTCACCATATCATACTGGGGAAACTTTTTGGTAATTTGGCAATTTGACATTTCCCTTACAGGCCATAGAAAAGGCATGAATAATGGTGCCACTGACAAATAGTGAAGTGAAAAGGGTGGAGGATGGGTGGGGGAGGGGATAGTTTGGAGAGCCAGGAAATGAACTCATTTTAAAAAATATTTTTAGTTTAAGAGGTCAGTGAGATTTCAAGGGAGGACTTCCAGTAAGTCATTGGAAATGTGGGTCTTCAGTCTCATAATATTCTTTGTATCCCCAGTGTTTGGCACAGTACCTGGCACATAGTAGACACTGAATAAATGTTTATTGATTAGAATAAGAGATCTTGATTTGAGAGTGTGTGGGGTACAGGGACCCCAAAAATCCCCTACCCAAGAAAAATCAAAAGTCAAAGGTATCTTGAGGAAGGAACAGGAAATTTTATTCTCTTCCCCCACAAGAAGAGGGTGGTCCTCTCCATGGCGGGGATCAAGGCGAGGAGGCATGTTACAAAAGACAGAACAAGAATTTATACCCTAACACAGTCAAGCCCCCTCCCCCTGGCTTTCCATTCTCCCATTGGCTGGGAGGTGGGCTCTCAGTCTTGGTGCAAAATCTAACCCAGTAGCGGATAATAAAGAAGCCTGCCACTATCTCCTACTAGCAGGGAGGTGGGACAGGAAGACAAGGTATTATCCATGTCCTTATTTGGTAAATGCCAAAGCAAGGTGGGGGAAAAGGTCACAAGAAAGGGTGAAGGTCAAAACTCCTGAAAAAGGGCCTAATGCTTTTAAGGATGTGGTATATAAGGATAGAGGTCTAAAACTCCTGGAAGGGCCTAATGCTGATGACAACAAGAGAAGGGAGGAAGGGTCCCAGGTTGTGTAAACCCAGGACTCAGGTCTGTCCAGTCTTAGAAAAGTCTCTCTCTGGTTTCCAGATAGTTCCTCTCCCTTTTCATTCTGAGGAGTCTTCACAGAGGGTGCAGAGAATATACCCCACTCAGGAGTAATCAGAACTTGATAATTAAAATTGTGATGAATGAATGGAGGAGTCTCTGAAGAGAGAAAGTATAGAGAGAACGGATGGTTCAATTTTAAGGAATTAAGATGAAGGTCATTAAAGGAAATAAATGGAGGGATTAGAAAGAAGACCAGGCCAATGTGGTGTCTTTGGAGCCACCAATGGAGGAGAGAGTATGTAGTACGAGAGGTAGTCAAAGGTATTTATAGCTAGAAAGGTCAATGAGGATGAGGCATGGTAAAAGACTAGGATTTGTCAATGTGGTGGTCATTGGTAACTTGAAAGGACAGTAGTACTGAAAAGATTGCAAAAAAGTTTGAGAGAGGATATGAAGACAAAGAACTTTTAAAAGACTTCGTATAGTGATTATGAAAAAAATGGTACAATAGCAGAATAGCGTAGGCAAATTAAGGAAAGGCAGTGATAACAATACAATAATAACGATGGCATTATCATAGCACTTTTAGGTTCTTGAAGGACTTTTAAAACATTACCTTCACAACAACTCTGGGAAGGGCTATTATTATCCCCATTTTATAGATGAGGAAACTGAGGCAGACAGAGGTTAAATGACCTGCCTACAGTCACACAACTAGTTAATATCTAGGGCTAGATTTGAATTCATGTCTTCTTGACTCCATATCAAATGTTCTTACTGGTACCTCCTTAGGTTAAATACTGGATGCAAAAACGTTGGAGGACTCTGAAAATGTTTTAGGCAGACAGAAGAGTCAGAGGAGGAGAGATCAAAGGGGATTAAGAGAGAGAGAATAATTGCTGAATTAGCAACTTGAACATCGAAGAGGGAGAGAAATGGGATCAATACATACACACACACATTTACTCTGTGTGTGTGTGTGTGTGTGTATACACACACACACATCAGCTAAGACATCCCCTGTCAGTGTGTATGTTGTTTGGGAACTAGTTAGGGAAGGGAGAGGGAAGGAGATATTTGAAATAATGGCTGTGGAAGATGAAATAGGGAATCTTCAATTCAACCTCAACTATTGTTCATGGAGAGTTCAATATAATACTGAATTGAATAAGCATCCTACTCAGAATAATGCATCAAATATTTGTTGAGCATCTATTATGTGCAAGGCACTAGGATAGGTGCTGAGAGGAACAGAGATGAATAAAACATAGTTTCTGCCGTTGAGGCCCGTAGTCTAAGACTTTAGCAAGAAAGGAAATCAGAGATACAATACTATCAATGACATAGTGTCACTACCTTTTTTTCACTGTTAAAAAAAACCCCAAACTCTGTAGAATACAATAGGGCCCTGTTTCAAAACTGGAAAGACAAATATCATAATTACATGTAATTTGGGATTTTCAAAGCATCTCATTCATTTCACTATCTTATGGAAGCAGATAATAAGCAACCTAGCACATAATGGGTAAAAGACCTAACTCTTGACCTAAATCAAGCCTAGCTGTGATGTGTAGTGATGGCGGTGTGACCCTGGGGTGAGTCACTTAACCTCTCAATGTACTCCTTCTAAAACCATAAGTTACAGAATTGGAGAGTTGGGAAAGTTTCCATCCTGGGAGATTCATGCATGGGTTACATCACAAGGCTGGACAATAACAACAACAATAAATGAGTGATTGGATGAAAACTAGATTTGTTTTTCACATTTAGTACTCGGAGAACATTGATATCATAAACACCTATGATCTGTCACCAAATTATCTCACCTCTTGGTGATTTATATAACAATCCTTAAAATATCAAATAAAATTTTATACAAAATTCTTTTTATTCACGTCTTTCTTATAAGGAAATAGTCGCTGTCTGGTGTGGTAGCTAGATCATCCAGCTCTGGAATTAGGAAGACCTGACTTTGTGGCTTAGCTTTGATGCATATTGGCCGTGCAAACATAAAAATGTCACTTCACTTTTAGGTGAGAAAACCGTCTAATAAGATCAATCGCTGATCTGCATAGATGGGGGGTAATTTGTTCCTCATCTGTAAAATGAGCTGGAAAAGCAAATGGCAAACCACTCTAGTATCTCTGCCAAGAAAATCCCAAATGACATCGCAAAGAGTTACACACAACTGAAAGGACCGAATAATAACAACAAATGTATGTGACCTTATTTTTGCACATGTGTGTACATGGGAAGGCATGTGAACATGTGTACACATGTGTACTTGTGTTCTTTTGGGCATCTTGGTTTTTCTTCACCATTAACCTATAACTATGAAAAGCAACTTCAAATGTTCCCTTGGACTTTTTGTGTAGCTTGTTTTCCCCTAACATGATGAGTGTACTCATGGTATTGCTAATGTAAAGCTTTCTTTAAGAACAAAAGGCGACAATGGGACTAGCTGGGCTTTGTATAGCCTAGATAGCAGCTACCATGCTTTTTCCTAGACAGACATGGTCTCTGCCTTTCTGACAGCTAAGATAACAGGAAGGGCTCCTCTAATTTCCCTAATGCCTTTCAATTAAAAGTCACAGGAATATAAAGCACCAGAAAAATTGCAGAAGTATATCCAACCCCCATAATCTGTCGCTACAAGATGCCCCAATGACCGTGAAAAGGGAATTAGTAAGACAGGTTGTTTGGCGTCATGTAGGCATACCAGCTGATTTAATGTTTCACTTACCAGTTGGTTGTTTTGACATCATGTTGACATAGCTCAAGGCTAGTATATCAACTGTCAAAAATGCCATTCCATCTGTAGGGCCAACCCTAAGCAAAAGTGTGCCATCTGCCTTTGGCATCCCCTGATGCTCTTCCTCTCCCTCTTCCTCTAGTATTTTCAGGCTACCCCTCCCCAGGCCACCTAGACTTGTTGCTGATTCTTATTCTCTCCCTTCTTTGAAATTTATCCTGGTTGTATTTTGTCCCCTTAGGCCAAACTTTCTCTGTTGAACTTTGCTAGCTATTCTTGTGTGTGTATGTGTGTTTTTTCAATTAACATGCATTTATTCACCCTCCCACTCCCCTCAATTAAACAATAAAATCCCTCGCAAGTATGCTTATCCAAGCAAAACAAATTCCATTATTGTCTCTGTCCAAAATATGTGTCTGCATATTATGTCCAGTCCTCAGTGACTGGAAGAAGGGAGCTTTTTCAGTCCTCTGGAATCCTGGTTAGTCATTGAATTGATCAGAATTTTAAAGTCTTTCAAAATTTTATTTCTTTATAATGTTATTGCCAATGTGGACATTGTTCTAGTTTTCCTCACTACACTCTGCACTAGTTTGTAAAGGTCTTTCCAGTTTCCTTTCAAACTCTCCATTTAGAAATTCCTTGTGGCACAATTACCTTTCATTCCACTCAGGTGCCACAGTATGCCTCACCATTCCTCCATATTATGGACATAACCCATTAGTTTCCACTTCAGGGCTATAGAAAAAGAGCTGCTTTAAATATGTTTGTGTTTGTAAGCCTATGACAGGAGGTGGGAAATGATATTCTGCAGTTCTAAGGTTCTGTAGATAGCAAAACAACATAAAAAAGGAACTAATAGTTCAGGGGGTTTTTTTTTGGAGGGGTGGGGTATTAAGGGAGGGTGAGCTTAGAAGGGAGGAAGAGTAGTAAGAAATAAAGCTGGAAAAGAAAAGTATAGCCAGATTCTATAAGACCTTGAAATCCAGACACACTAAACTCAGGAGCAGCCTGAGCAAAAGGCTTGACCAGGGTTCATGTAACCAAGATTGCAAACCAAGTAGTGCAATGGTGAAGCAGACCTTTGGGGCACTCATATTTAGGATTGTAGTATGTTACAGTCAGGAGATTCTTCAGTCACCTGAATTAGGCTTATTTAGTTAAGTGCACTCCAACCACATTCATTTGAACCCTTCTTACACCAGATCCCTTGTTGATTCAGATTGTTGGTTGGGGAAGGGCAGAAACTATAGCAATCATATCTATCACATCACAGAAGATAGTGGAGTATTGTGGCAAAATATGGTGCTGTCTATAGATACATAGAATAGTAGATCTTCTGTACAGCTAAGTGGTGCAGTATATAGAGCAGTAGGCCTGGAGTCAGGAAATCCTGAATTCAACTCTGACCCCAGACACTTAGGAACTGCATGACTTTGGGCAAGTCATTGAAGCTGTTTGCCCCAGATTCCACATCTGCCAAATGTAGGTAATAGTATCTACCTCCCAGGGTTGTTGTGAAGATCACTTCAGATAATAATTGTGAAACACTTAGCACAGTGCTGGCACACAGTAGGTGCTTTATAAATATTAGCTGTTAGTATTATTTTCTGCACTATTTGCATAGGTAGGTGGTACAGTGGATAGAGTGCTAGGCCTGGAGTCAGGAAGTCCTGAGTTCAAATCTGGCCTCAGACACTTACTGTGTGGACCTGGGCAAGTCACTTAACCCCTTCTTGCCTCAGCTGTAAAGTAGGGATGATAATAGCATCTACATCTCAGAGTTATTATGGGGATCAAATCAGATAATATTTGTAACACCTTAAAGTACTACATAAAAGCTAGCTGTAAGTTACCTAGAGGAGGCATTTATCCCCAAATGAGTGTAACTAATAAAAATACTTCTCATTTGCAAAGCAAGGATTCATGTCTTTCCTGAATCCAAGTTCAGTATCCTTTCTAATAAACTCTGCAGAGTCTGCTCTTCCCCACAGAAGAAGATTTAAAGAATATTAAGAAGGGATTCACCAAAATAATCAGCAGTTTAAACAAAATAAATAAATAAGTCCTCTGAGAATAGCCTAAAGGAGTTGAATTTGTTTAAAATTAAAGAAAAATAAATGTGTTGCAATGGAAAAACCATTGGACAAAAATTCAGAATCGGGTTCTAGCCCCAACTTTGCTTATTGCAAATGGCAGGACTTTGGGCTTGTGCCATTGGGACTAGCCATCTCATCCTTTTTTTTTTGTCTTGCATGAAAAAGAGAATGGTGATGAATATACCAGCTCACCTTTCTATAGTGTGTTAGAGTTCACAGAGTATTGTTTCTTTATAACAATCCTGAACTTCATATAAGGTTTTAAAGTTTGCAAAGTGTGTTATAGTCATAAGAGTAAAATAATCATCATCCATATTTTTCTGGGTTTCTTTTTGGAGGGAGAAAGGCAGAGCAAGTGGGGTTAAGTGACTTGCCTAAGGTCACAAGGCTAGTAAGTGTTAAGAGTCTGAGGCCAGATTTGAACTCAGGTCCTCCTGACTCCAAGACTGGTGCTCCATTCACTGCGCCACCTAGCCACCCCCATCATCCACATTTTCTCCGATGGACTCATGATGATTAAATAACTTGGCTGTGGTTACTCAGCTATTAAACTATTGAGTGTTAGACATGGAATTTGAACTAGCGTCTCTCCTGAACTCCAAATCAATTGACCTTTCCATTATCCTATACTTATGTCACTATCTAAGTATTATGTTGCTTTCTCCTCTTTTCCTTACATATGAGAAAGCTGAGGTCCAGAGGATTTAACTGACTTACTCTTGGTCATATAGTTAGTATTAGAGACAAAATTTTGATTCATGCCATAAGTCTACTCCTCTTTCCACTAATGCCTCTTTGCCCACCTCATAGGGACAAATTAAGGAGTAAATGAGATCTTGTGTGTGTGTAAGAACTTTGTTAAGGACAAAGGATATCAATTATATTGTCAATTGTCAATAATATTTTCAATTATTACTGCCAATTATGGTTCCTGTCCTTTGGGATGCCTTGAATGCCGTACTGCCTAGAGTCAGGAAATGGATGAGATGACATCTGAAGTTCTAGTCATTTATAATATTGTTGAAATTATGCTCTAATTTAGGCTATGTCTGGCTCCTTTTCTCCCTAAGAACAGTCTCTGAAAACAAATGACTCACTTCAGAGACCTAGTTTTTCATGTTGTAATGAGATTTTTAAAGGAAATTTTCTCCATTCACTGTTAGCCCAAATAAATCCTAGTGGGATTCCAATGAAAATTATAATAGGATCATGCAGATAAAATGTATCATATGAAACATAGAATTTGTGGTCTATGGAAGTAAAACCAACAGTAGATATCATTGAAAATGGATACCTACAATTTCATATTGAGGTAAGGAATCAGTCAGTCAACACTGAGTGTCTATTCTGTGTTCAGTACTATTTTAGGTGTTTTGGGGAGATGCAAAGATGTGATATATCCCTGCCTCAGAATAGTTTACAGTCTAATTATAGAAACTTAAGTTATGTTATTCTTGTAAACATGAATGTCAGCACAAATTAATAGAGCATTGATTTCCCGCATACCAATGCTTCCAATGTTCTCATTATTTGTTTCTCTCAGAAAGAATACAATCAGGTGATATATGGGACCCTCACCACTAGATGATTACTGTATTTCTATATTGAATTAGTAGTCATTTTTAGATCTTTAGCTAGATTCCAAGATTTCATATAAGATAATCATAAATGTACATACTGTCCGAATAAGTCTCCAGTGTCAATGTTTATTTTATCATTAAAATGACTTGTGGGTTTCAGAATATTTTAGAGCCTAGATTTTAAAATCGTGTTGTAGTGAGTCAAAAAAAAAATACCCCATGGGTTGTTATTCCCTATGGTTTGTATCCGCAATACAAAAACAAGCCCTTTTATGATAGCGTAAGCAGTTGTCAAAGCTCCATGTGTAGAATCCATCTCCATGCCTAAAAAAGTAATTTTATAATGTTTCATGTTTTGTTCTTCACTGAGCAATGGATGTCTAAGTCCTCAGGTATACCTCTAAGAGTAAAAATTTATTCAAAATATTGCTATTTTATGACAGGTGTTTTTTTTTTATTCCTTGAAAAGGTTACATTTCCATGTTCCATAGCTGTGCTAACATTTTTCAAACAGTATATGTGAAACCCAGTAAGTGTTGAGGTTTATGTTGACTGACTCTATAGAAAATTGATTATAATTCTTCTTTTTTTTTGTCCTTCCCAATCTTCTTCAGCTAAGAAAAATTTTCTATAATAGCAGTGCTATGATACTGCTATTCAGCTTTAGACAGAAGCTAAAGTAAACTGTTTTTTCTGACATTTAATTCTTTCAAAATAGCATAATATTTAGGTAAAGATATCTCACTGGAATTTTATGGGCCTTTTTTAAAGTAAGAATTTAGAATATTGGATTTTAAAAGACAATTCACAAAGGGAAAATTGTAATCATAGAAGAATTTTTAAAATCATAAACATTTTTGGAAGACATCTAATAAAAGTTCTACATTTATTTTGAACACTTTATCAAAATAGTGCCTCCTTTCTTTGCTCTCTTCATTTTCCTTCCACACCCTTTAAAAAAAGAATTTAGAATTCTTTGCATCCTTTTTAACCTGCCTGATCAGATTGGGGAGGCAGGGAGCGGGAATCAGTTATCTAAGCACCTGCTTAAAACTTACTTGCTTTTAGTCTCTATGGGTTTGACAAACTTGAAATTACATTTGTAATAATTATAGGAAATATCTAGCTGTCCTCTCCATCTTTATATAAATTTGTATCATTTCCTTATAGTCCTCACACAACTAACCATCTAGAGACATAAACAGTCATAGCATCTGAGCAGAATGATACACACTTATAATCCCTGTTACTGGGGAGTTTGAGACTGGTGGATTGCTTGAATTCAGATCTGAGCTGTTGTAGGGCTTTAATTAGGCCTTAATACTAAGACCTGTATCAGTATGGGGAGCCCTTGGAGTATAGCATCATCACATTGTCTAAGGAGGAGCAAACTGGCCCAATTCAGAAACAGAGCGAGTCAGTATTCCCCTGGGTGAGACCAAGAGATCCTGCCTCAAAAATCAATGAATCAATGACTGGCCATGGATAACTGGAGTTGGTATAAACTTTAAAGATCAACTAGAGACCAACTTCATCATTTTTCAGATGAGGAAAATGTAAATCAAGAAGTCTTTTCCAAAGTCACAGAAAAAGTATCAGAACTGGGATCCAAAGTCAGGTTCCTTTGATTCCTTTCAAACCTGAAAACACTAAGTGGCAACTAAATATCCAATTCCAGAACTCTCATCTACACCAGATATTTCTGCTGCCCAATAATTCTTTCCTTCTCTGTTCTGCCATCCTAATCACCTAAGAGTTGAGGTGGTAAAAGGAGCTAGGAGCAGGGAAATAGACCACTACCCCTTGCCAATTTCAGCCTTCTCTCTTAGGAGTTATTCAAAGAGAGATGATTTTTTAAAAGCTTTATTAAGAGAACACCTCATCACCCCATTCATGATAACAGTATAAGTGATAGATGTTGTAAATCATCTTTTTCTTTAGAAAGCATATGATGAACTTAGGAATCAAGGATAAAAATTAAGCATAAAGGGAAAAAATCATAATTTTCTTCTCCATCTTTTTGCTAATAAAAGCTTCATAGAAATCATATATATTTATACATGCACATATATAGATAAAATCATATTCTTTCAAACCTTTTGTCTAATACAAATTTCCTAGAAATCATATATTACAAAGAATATATAGCAATATGTTATTAGGAATTTATTATGTATGTATATTACAGAATTATATTATTAGATATATACATATTTATTTCTAACTATATTATACATATGAATAACAGAAGCATCTTTTCACTGTTGTGGAATACTACTGAACTTTGAGTCAGAAGGCCTTGGGTTAAAGTCTCAGCTCTGCTACATCCTACTACTACATCCAAGTCACCTAGTTTCTCGGAGCCTTAGTTTTATCTTTAAAATATTGACAATAATATCTGACTACCTCCATCACAGAATTCTTTTGAGGAAAGTTAATCAAGAAGCATGTATTCAGTGACTACTCTGTACCAGGTGCTGTTAAGCACTCAGCATACAAACACAAAAAAGAAAGTTCCTTCGATCAAAGAACTTAGAATCTAATGGGGGGAGACAATGTATAGAAGGAAATTGAAAAGTGGCTAAGGAAGGAAGGCCCTCATCCAGGAGCATACTGGAAATGCCAGGGGAATACAGCCAGATGGGAAAGGAAGAGTCAGCTGGCCTGGGCATCTTCCTTAAATGGGAGTTCTGGGAGGAGCTTTCCACCCTCCAGTCAGAGGAGTCTTGGGGATGGAAGGTACTGATGAAGTCTGAGTCCCAGGGCTGATATGATCTTGAAGGATGAAGAGGCTCCTAGGGTGTGATGGAAAAGTTAGACATAAAGTTGGGTGGAAATGAAGGCTTTGCTGACCTTGGCTCTCTCATTAAATGGAGGTCCTTGGAGGAATTCTCCATTCTACCTTGTATAAAGCACATTGAAGTGAGAATTCTTAAAACCTATTGTTTGATCTGCCCACTTTGAACCTCAGAGAACAATTTGCTTGGGACTCTTATCATGCATTTTTTTTAACCCTCTAGTTATTGGCATGACACATTCCCCTGCTTGTTGATAAATTCCACAAAATCAGGTATTTTGTCCTATCTAAACTTTGTCCATTACCTAGCACCTAGTATATTGTTATACTACGCACATGTAATTGTTGTCCACTCCTTCGGTCATGTCTGACTCTTTGTGACCCCATGGACCATACTGTCCAAGAAGTTTTCTTGGCAAAGATACTGGAGTGGACTGCCATTTCCTTCTCCAATGGATTAAGGCAAGCAGAGGTTAAATGACTTGCCCAGGATCACACAGTAACTTGTGTCTGAAACTGGATTTGAACTCAGGTCTAGCTGACTCCAGGCCCAGCACTCTATCCAGTAAGCCACCTAGCTGCCTGATTCTGCATATCCTATATGCCTAATAAAGATTTGCTGACTGATCGCACACAGTAGGTGAAGATTTGCTTTTTTCCCAAAACAATGGTTGAGACTTAAGCTATGTAATAGCTTAAGTAATAGAAACAATTTTATTTTTTTTTCTCTCTCTTAAAACTCTGGGGGGAAAAATTGGAGACATTTTGTCAACAAGACAAGATTAGAAAAGTTTGTGAGAATTTGCAAGGAGCTAAAAAAACTACCACTAATAATACATATAAATCATTTTGCACATTGCAAAGCATTGAGCTATCTCCTTAAGTATTTTCAAAGTCATAAAACATAATTTCATTGAACATATTTACTGAGTACCTATTAAGTACAAAGTACTGTACCAGCTACTGATTAAACCATTTCAGATTTTTTGGTTGTTTTTAACTTGAAGTTAATTTGTGATGCTGGTTTCACATAATGCTGCTCTCCATCAGCATTCTTCAGAAGAAAATCTTGATGTATGCTACATGAACTGTTGCCTAATTGAGCAATTATTGTGTAGTTAATAAAGAAGACTGAAATTAATTCTTTGCTAATTGCTTTCTGAAAGCACGAACTTGGCTTAATTCATCTTCTGAGACCACAACCGTGTGATATTTTAAATGTGATTTTCCCACTTTTAATTTCTTGGTGTTCATGAGATATTGATGAAACTTTAAAATGAATATACTTCTAGCAACTGCTGTTAAGGTGATGAGGATTGTACAACTATATTATTCCAAAGAAAGTTAACAAAGAAGCCAGAAATAAATGATGAAACATTTTTCCAAAACTTTGAGCTTTATAGATAATGAGTTATTCGGGGTTTGGTTTTGTTATATTTTTACTGTGATTCAATTAGCAAAGTAGAATTTAATACTTAAGCATTTATTGCAGTGTGCACTTCAGAAATATGTATACCTGAGTATATGCGTTTGTCTACCAAAGATTTTTTCTACATTTGATTAAATGTACGATGTAAATAAATTGAAACTCTCAAGAAGAGTAAACCAATATGAAATGTACCATCCGAAAAGGACAACATTTTACCTTTCTTGTATTTCTAAAAAGGCTATCAGTGATAATTTTGGATTTAATTGAAACTATATTCCAAATATGAATTTAAAACAACCGAGGACAAGTTGAATTCTGGTAGGAAACTTTTAAATTTTGTCTCTCCTTTTCTCTGTCTTGTTTTTCACAAATATCTGCTATGATAAATGTACCATCCCAGCCTTAGAAGAAAGGCTCTATTAGGTTGAGTTGTTTAACAGAGATTAAAAGGGGTTGTCTTGGGCCCTCTCTGTACGTTTTTCTGTCTCTCTGGCCCCAATGGGATCAACAGCATCCATTTGTGACATGACTTCAGGGAATTGGGAGTGCTGTCTTTGATCACAGAAAATGTGTCTGGTATTTCCCCGTATAAAACTGACTGGCTGGGACATGGATAAAACCTATAACTTTGGCCCTTTGAGCACTATGCTCCAATCAGTGGAGCTAACTGTCTCAAAGTACAGATTTGATAAAAGAATAATGAACCAGTGAGCTAATATGATGAGAAAATCTGGCTCATTGTGTTTTAAATAGATCATTAATGATAGAAACCAGATCCTTCTCTATTTCACACTGATGGATGGCACATTATTTTAATCCTACTTTTTTCTAGCCTCAACAGAGTTTTTTTGAATCAGAAATCCTATGATGTCCAATTTATACCTGATTTGAATTCTAAATTAAAGTTGTAGCCCTCTTTATGTGTACCATTAGGATGCATTATTTTAGAATTTAGAAGATAGAAAACAAAGCTGATTTGCAAATGTTTCTTTTACTTACAAAGGAACGCAACTGAGTTAATACTTAAATTTTTTTTATTTCATCTTGTGTTCCCCCATAACATTTTACTGAGGTAGGCAACAATTATATTTGTTTTGTAGATAAGGACCTAAGATACAAAACCAATAAAAGAATTATCCCCAGGCTACAGAGCTAGCAAAATGGGAAGCAGAATCAGATTTTACTCAGTTCCAAATCTGATGCTTTTTCCACTGAATTGTGTCTAATAATAGGCTGGTGTTTCATTGTCCTGATTTTAAAATAGGTCTTATAAAGCATCCTCTGTCTAATTCAAAGGAATTCCGTAGGAATAACTAGATTGCGTCTGTGAAATCTTTGAACTCCTTCAAAGTCAATTATGACATATTCGGTACTAAAATACTTTATTTAGAAAAGTTCCAAGAACATGATCAAACTTTGAGAGACAGAATGTTGAGCTTTTCTTGTGGTGTAAATATGAATATGTAAATATGTAAATAGAATAAGGTTCATGACAGTCTTATCAGCACAATGTTTTATTATTATGAGCATAAAGATCTGAAAACAGAAAAAAAATTTCTTCAAAAAGACAGCAATAATGTTCAATTCAGTTGTTTGTTGTGGGCCTAACATAAATTGAAGTTGCATATATATATAGTACCTCCCATGATTCAAATACTTTTTCTTGGAGTGGTAGCATATTAAATATTTGTGGAATATGAGGATTAGTTGTAGGAAGTAGGAATGTATACCCTGAAGAAGAGAAGGCTTGGGGGAGGGGGAAGGAAGAAGATGAAAATTGTGGTTAAATACCTCAAGTATTTGAATGATAGTCATGTGGAAGAAGCCTCATTCTGGCTCCAGAGGGGAGAACTAGGGGAAATGAGGGCAAATTGTAAAGAGTAAAATTTAGGTGTGATGTCAAGAAAAAAAATCTTTCTGGGAAAATGGAATGAGTTGCTTGGTATGTTCAGGGTTTATTCATCAATTAAAGGTCTTTGAGCAAAGTCAAGGTGATTAGTTTTAGGTATGTTGAAGTAGGTAATAGTTCTTGTTTAGCTGTAGATGAGAATATACCACCTTCTATAGAATATCTGATTCCAGAACATACTGCCAGAACATCTAAAAATAGTATTCAGAACAATAGTCATAGCTAACCTTTCATATAGGCTTTACAATTCAAAAAAACGCTTTCTTCACCACAGTCCTGTGAGATAGGGTATAGACCAGGTATGGGAAACCTGCAGTCTAGAGGCCACATGTGGCCCTCTAGGTCCTCAAGTGTGGCCCTTTGACTCAATCCAAACTTCATAGAACAAATCCCTTTAATAAAAAGATTTGTTCTATAAAATTCAAAACCAAGGACCTAGAAAGCCACATATGGCCTCAAGGCTGCAGGTTCCCCACCCCTGGTATAGATTATCACCCTATTTTGAAAATAATGAATCTGAGGTTCAGAGTGATGGTGTATATGTTGTAGCTCCATCCAGCTCTTGATTTAGTCTTTTCCTCCTCATTCTTCCTACCCCCACCCTCACTGGAACATGAAATTTTAGAATATTCTGGGGTCTTACATCATAAACTGAGACCTGGTTTAATCTCTTCAGTAAATTTCTGTGTGACAGGTGAGGTGCTAAACTCTACTTGGCTTACACTGAAGGAAAGAATCCTTTTCTAGACAAATTTTTCCAGACTTAAACTATTTTGTATTTTTCCCCCTCAACCTAAAATCCTTTTCTTACAATTAATTCTGTGTCTTTACATCAGTTACTTTAGATGTTTCTAATTATGTCAGTGTGATTAAAGGGTCAGGTAATAGTCTTTCTGATGGGCTAAAATAATTGAGGTTGTTTATTTTGGAAGTGAGAGAACTAAGATAAATGATAGCAGAGAACTATAAGATGGATTCATTCAACTTTTATTAATTGAGCCCTAACTATATAATAGCGCTGAGCTGGAAACTTGGTTGAGGTGGCTTGGAAATTCCATAGGCGTTGAAGGGTTGAGAATTGCCTAAGTGAGGAAATTGGTGAGGGTATTCTGTTTAGTGCCAGGAACATGCACAAAGTTACACAGGCAAGAATGAGTGAGGATGCTTTGAGGGAATGGAGTAAATCGGTTTATCAAAAATGGAGGGATGATGAGAAGGGAGAGATTTCAATTAAGTCATGGAATAGTGGTTGTAGGCTTTTGAGGGAGTGAATTATTTGATAAATGTGGTACTTGGTAGTGAGCCATATAGAGAGCTACCTATGGATTCGGGATGTTCTGAAGTCAAGGTCTACTTCAGATACATATTAATTATGTGACAATGAACAAGTAATTTAACCTCTCAGTGACCTCAAGTCATTCTTAAAATTGTAATTGCAGAAAAAGTTGTAGGCTTTGGAGGGAGTAGAATCCTAAATTGGCAGTGCCTTAGGGGAGGGGCAGGAGGAAAAGGGGAGGGGACAAGGTCAGCCACAATGCTATGCAGATGATTGGTTTAGGACAGTGGTTCTCAACCTTCCTAATGCCATAAAGCTTTAATAGTTGTATGTGGGCATGTCTGCGTGTGGGTGGACCCACCTGGAGAGGGATAGAGGAGGTTCCTAAGACCAAAGGAAATGTGTTTTCTGATGGTTTTAGGCAACCCCTGTGAAAGGGTCATTCGACCCCAAAGGGGTTGCGACCCACAGGTTGAGAACTGCTGGTTTCAGAGAAGGGACTTGGGATAGGAGACCAATTAAAAACTTAGCATCATAGCCTAGACATGAAGTTCTGATGACTGGAATTGGAAGATAACAAGACTAGCTAGCTGTCTGACATGGGCCAGTTCCCTGACCCCTTTTTGCCTCAGTTTATCTATCAAGCTAGAATAATAACAGCACTTACCTCCCAGTGTTGTTGTGAGGATCAAATGAGATTAAAAACTGTAAAGCACTTTATTTAGCCCGGTGCCTAGCATGTGGTAGATGCTACATAAATGTTAGCCATTATTATATCTGATCTCAGACCCTTACTAGCTGGCGACCGTAGGCAAGTCACTCAGCTCCAGTTTGCCTAAGTTTCCTACTTTCCAAGGTTGTTGTAGGATCAAATGAAATAATAAACGCAGTTAGCCTGATGCCTGGCACACAATAAGCTCTATATAAATATTGATTATTATTATTAATAATAATATTAATTAATATATATTGAAAGAAGAATCAAGAAGACGTAGAAACTGATTCAGTATTTATGTGGGGTTGGAGGGAAAGTCAAGGAAAAATCAAACATGACCCTGGTTTCAGTCATCTTTGATCTATAGAGTTAAGAGAGGGATTTGACTTACAGCGTGTAAATGTGAAATGTGAACAAGACTGGTAGATAGTACTAGAGATTCAGAAATGGATCCCAGGAGAGGAGAATTGTAGATACAGGTTCCTGCTGTCCACATTAAAACAATAACAACTGCAATCAACAACTTTCATTTTAAAAGCACTTTGGTTTTTGCAAAGCACTTTCCCTGAAACAGTCCTGAGGAGTAAGAAGTATTAGTCTTGTTTTCCCCAAACTGAAGTCTTGAATCATCAAGTAGTGGGTAAGAGTTAGATTGTTGGAGAAGATACATGTGGACATTTGAACTTTAACCAATATGTAATGGGGAGCCATTGAAAGGCTCTGAGAAAGGGGGGTTCATAATGAATCAAAGCAACTAAGTGGTTTAGAAGATGTTGTTGTTTGTCCTTTGCTCTTGAAGACGACCATGACATCAAGGAGGTGATGCCATGACATGCAAGTGAATTGGATTTAAATGAGGGAGGTCACTTTCACCTCCAGAACCATCTGGTCCAGAGTCCAGATATAGATCATGATGACTAGAGACGGCTCAAGATGAAGTGGGGACTTTGGCTTTTTCAGGCTAAGTCTTTAACAGGTCTCAGTTTGAGACTAGGTCTATTCAGTGATTAAGGCTTAATGAGAAATGAGGCAAAGAATGACACCTTTACCTAATCCAAAAAAAAAAAATAATCGATCTGGGAGGGGAAGACCCTCAGGGTTTCTGGACAAAATAGAAACAATTTCTATTTACATAATTCTATGTGGAAAAGGGGGAAAAGTTAAAGGATCTAAACAGTGGTCCTTTCAATAGATTAAACCAGTTTTTGTCTTTAAATCACAACAATAAAAACAAGTTGTATTGGTCTAGTGCCTCAAAAAAGTATCTTATTTCATTTGCAATATTTTGCCAAAAAATGCATTATTTTATCCAGTATGACTACTCGATGAAATAAATATTAAAAGTATTATTTTCCTCTTTTTACATGTAGGTAAAGTGAGGCTGAGGTCAAATGATTCACATAAGGGCATGACACCAGTAAAGGATAGAGTTGATGCTTAATCCCAGAACCAGTGAACTAAATGGTTGCTTCTGTTGATATCTGCTGTCTATAATGGAGATCTTTGGATGCTTCTTTTTTCTTCTTCTTCTGGTGGGGAGAAGGCAGAAGGAAGTCTCCATCCCTGTAATCATATTGAAAAGGAAATTACTCAAACTATTATTTAATATTTCTGATTTTTTTCTGCTATTTACCTTTTTCTTAATTTGATGAAATTTCCAAATATAAGTTGCAAGTATGTTGTGTTTAATTTGTTGAGCTAATTTGTTTACAATTAAATACCACTTACAAACAATAGTTGAGGTTGAGTTTAATGGATGTCATAGTTCACATTTGGATTATATGTCATTTTCACTTTGACCCTTAGAATCTGTTGACTTCAGAAAGTACATTTAAAAATACATAGAACTATTTTCAAGACAAGTCACTCAAGCAAAACCTTTTGGAAATACCCCTAGGGGAATCAGTATAATCATTTAGGCAGCAAAAATAACTGATAACATGTCAAGCTTTTAAGTAAATGTCTTAATGGAGTTGACCTCATGCCAACAGCGCTGTCAGACCTGCTGCTGATGATTTCCTGTTCCTTTATATGCAGAGAATTTGGATGGAGAGACCCTGAACTTCCTGAAGTGATCCAGATGCTTCAGCATCAATTCCCTTCTGTGCAGTCAAATGCCGCAGCCTATTTGCAACATCTCTGTTTTGGAGACAATAAAATTAAAGCAGAGGTAAGACTGACTGGATTGTTTTCCTTTCAGATTAATATCTATTTGGGATTATATATAGTCATTGTAAAGGGGATAGTTAAGACTACATTTCATATATTTAAATTACTAAGGTTCCCATTTAAGGGTGTTTTAAAGTGAAGTTTTGCCTGTATTTATACTCTGCTGTCCTATCTGATTGTGATTTTTTTTTTCCTTCGGCATAGTTTACTAAGAAAAATCAATAAAACTAAGAGTAACAATAATGTATTTTATCTGACAAGTCAGATTT
This sequence comes from Pseudochirops cupreus, assembly GCA_028627135.1. Taxonomy (NCBI): domain Eukaryota; kingdom Metazoa; phylum Chordata; class Mammalia; order Diprotodontia; family Pseudocheiridae; genus Pseudochirops; species Pseudochirops cupreus. Next base: position 250,623,748 of record CM053580.1, read on the forward strand.
TAATTACTAAGTGCTATCACATTTTTCACCTCTACCCCTACTCCTGAGGAAACTGAGGCAGCTAGATGGTACAGCAGCCAGAGCAGTGAGCCTTCAGTTAGGATGACATGAGTTCAAATTCTTCCTCAGACACTTCCTTAGACACTCAGACTTCCTCAGACTCTTAGATGTGTGACTTTAGACAAGTCACTTAACTTCTGTTCACTTCAGTTTCCTCAGCTGTAAAATGGGAATAATAATAGCCTTACTTCACAGATTTTTGTAAGGATCAAATGAGACATTCTTAAGCACCTAGCTCAGTGCCTGAAACATAGTAGTTACTTAATAAATATGCATATTTCCTTCCCCTTCCCCTTCTTTATGAGCATTTTTGGTTCAAGAAGGATAGGAGCTTGGGGTAATCACTCACCTGTCTGTACTCTAGATAAGTACTTTGGAAAAGCTGTCCAGATACTTTGGTGAATAGAGCAATGATGCCTCCTATTAAGGAATCTTTTTTGTAACTGCAATGTAAACCATTTCAAACTGACCAGTTGTTCTTTGGCAATATGTCTAATAGGCAGCAGTATATTTGAAAATTGGTTCAGCTAACACTCTTGCAAATGGCAAGACTTTTGCAAACAAAAAAGACGGGTAGACAAAATATTTTCTCTCCTTCATTTTAGGAGGATTCTTAATTCTACAGCACATAAGCTGTTTTGAGGATAAATCCAAATTATTTTTGGAATGAAGGTATAATTACAGTCTATTATAGATTTTGCTAACTAGTCCTAGATTGTGTGTAATCTTCCTTCTTTTCATCTTTTTTCTGTCTCTGTTCCATTTGGCCTGCAAAAGCATTTCATCTATACTAATTCATGTTAGGTAAGACATAGTCTCTATACAGGGTAGTAGAATATTGCCCATTTCAGATCAATTTCTTAATACAAAAACTAAATCTATAACTCCAAATAGTTCAGTTATCTAAAATACTAAGAAAAGGATGGTTTAGCCCTATTTTAAAGGGTCTTGTTTCCTTTTACATCCCGAGTTCATTGAGGGAAACTATTATTACCATTGGCATTAAAGGGACAGATAAAATGTTTACTATAATCATTTAGATTATGGTATTATGTAAAATTTGATTTGTGAAATAAAAACAATTTTTAGCTTCCTTTAAAGGTCAAAAATGCATCAAGTTTAATGGTTTCTGTGAGCCAGATTTGATTTGATTTGTTCCAGGAATCTCCTCATAACTGAGAGCCTTTCAGAATTGCCTTCAGCACTGAAACATTAAGAGGATTGTCTGCTGTATCAGAGGCAGCCCTTGAACCCACCTTTTGTAGGGGTTGAATCCAGAGTTGATTATCTACTGTTATCCTTTAGGTGATGCCTGCTTCTTAGAGGAATCACATCCAAACAAGCACATAAGGATTAGGAAAAAATACTTGGCCTGGATAATGTGTCCTATTGATGGTAGCCCTCTGCCCTAGATGGCCAACTTCCCAACCCTCGGCAGTGCTTTCTGGATGATTTGGGAGAGGAAATGCTGGGCAGAGGGCACACTCTAATCTCTCCATTAACAAAAATCAGAAGGAAGTGCTAATGAGCAGTGGAATTAGAGAAAGCATTAGAAAAAAGAGGAAGCGAATGGCATGAATAATGTACTAATTGAATAATTCAATTTCTCGTAGAAAGAAAGGCCTCTGATAGGTACTGGGCACAAACCTATTAAGTAGAGACACAGCATCTTACAGTTACGTTCTCAGAGTCCAAGCCCTTAGTAATTTGTTCTCCCTTTGAGACTGATGGTTGCCTGTCATGTTTTCATACACAGGTATTGATTTTCGTAATTACCCATTGTCCAAATACAAATTTCTCAAGCATTATTCTTTCTAGATTTACTGAGCGTGCTGGTCTGTCTGTCACATCTTGTTGAATTGATTTCGTTTCTCTGGCTACATTTCATTAGAGGTATTGACTTTGTTTGTTCACACAACGGATAAGCCATTGAACCTCAGACAGAATTAATTATTCTATACTTGGGATATCTTAAATCGTATTTTTTCTTATGCCTTATTAAAGTACTTTTTGATGTTTGGTTTGCCTATTTTGGAGCCAGGAAAGCTGGTATTGCTTTCAAAATGATTCCAGTGCTGCTATATTCAAAGTTGCAAATACATTTCTATAAGTCATGAGGCTTAACATCATTCTAATGAAGCAACTCTTGGCAAGGACTTAGTTATACTCTATCTGTGCCTCATCTCTGGGAAGATCTCACCTGTATTACTAATAAAATAATAACAAATTCCTGAGAAATTGTTAGTTGGTACCCTTTCAAGGCCCATTTTTGTGCAGAGTCTTTGTTTTTGTTTTCTGACTTTTCTTAAATAAAAGGGGTATTGAAGAACAAGGAGTCCCCAAAGTCTTAGTGTAGTTTTAAGATGTAATATCTTCAGGGGAAGCTAGGTGGCGCAATGAATGGAGCACTAGTCCTAGAGTCAGGAGGACCAGAGTTCAAAATGGACCTCAGACACTTAACACTAGCTGTGTGACCTTGGGTAAGTCATTTAATCCCAATTGCCCTGCCTTCCCCCCTCCAAAAAAAAAACAACAAAAAAAAGATGTAATATCTTCAGAAATTTAAGTACTACCAACTTTTAAAAAAATTTAAAGGATAAATATATAAATTTATGTTTTACTTATTTAGTATTGTGAGTTTTGAATAATAAAGTTTTTATTTTAATTTTAACTAAGCAAAGACACCTTGTAATTTCACGTTGTGTATAAGAGTTTCCTTATGACACTTTCTCAAACCACTGTATAAACAGAGGATGCCCTCTTTGCTTGGCCACCTCAGTTGCCAGACTTTTTCTTTTTAGCTATGTATGCATCAAAATTTTATTCTTTGAATGATCTTAAGGCTAGAATTACAAAGGTAGTCCTTTCAATCACTGCAGAGTAGCTGATGAAAGTTTTTACAAAGATCAAAAATCGCCAGGAGTGGTGGTGATGTTGAAATGTATCAATAGTTTAACATTTTTAATAATTTACCTTTTAGTTGTTGCTTCTGTAAGTTTGTGGCATTTATACTTCTGAAGTTATCAAAGCTTAAAACTATACTTTTGGGACTATATGCATGTACACACACATATATATCAACTGCTCATTCATATATATATTGGATATATGCATATATACGTATATAACTTAAAGGTTAAATTACTTCATGGAAGTTTAATACATACATATACACACACACACGTGTGTGTGTGTGTGTGTGTGTGTGTATATAGATAGATAGATAGATAGATATAGATAGATAGATAGATAGATAGATATATACAGAGAGAGAGAAAGAGAGAGCTCAATAGTTAGCTTTCATGGTTATCTTTTCATTCTTGTTATTCCTTAAAAGGCAATCTTAAGAATATCACATTGAATTTGGTATTAAATAAAGCAATAATAGATTTCAAATTTGTTTTGTTACATTATTTTTACTTCTGTTGGCAAAATATACTTGCACACACTGTAACCCAGTATGATGCCAAGTGTTGAATTGGTACTTCAGTGGAGGCCTTGTGGAAAGAATACACTAGAGTCAGAGGACATGGGTTCATATGCTACCTTTAAGCTTGGGCTAAATGTCCTCTGAGGCAAATTCTAACACTAGATCTGTGATCCTATGAACTTGGACAGCACATCCTCAATGAAAATGGTGGACTTTCTTCTGTCCATTATCTCGTACTTGGGAGTACTCCTTCCATTACAGACTGCAACCTGTCTATACCTTCTTGTCCATTTCTTTCTGTAAATGATTGGAAGATTTTCTGTCTAAATACCGGAGGCCTTCCTCTGGTTCTTTTCACATTTCATGAGTATCAGTATGGCACATGAGGTTAGATCAATAAATTAACTGAGAGAGCTCTGTACTTACAAGGAAATTTTTATGCATGATCTGATTTGACTCTCATGACAACCTGTAAAGGTAAGGTATATAGTGATGTATGTTACATTTGAGGACACAGGCTCATGTAGATTAAATTGCTTCATGGAAGTCATCTAGCTATAAAGAGGCTTACTCTAAGACTTAGTACCAAGTCTTTTATGTCTAGGCCTAGTGTTGTTTCCACTATATTATTGAAATAATAAAGATAACCTATTTTTAAGTCCTTCCATTTTAAATGGTCTCAATCTGTCCTATTCAATAGGAATATAATCTATCCCTCTTTTTAAAGAAATCTAAATTTCTTATGGAAAGCCACTAGGTGAAAGGGATGGAATTTTACCATCTCATATATTAATTCCATTTTGCTATGATGAAACATGATAGGCAGCCATCAGCCAGAAAGATAGAAAAAGCTTTAAAGATCTGGGTCCTGATAACTACATCTTGCTATGTGGAAAATTAGTTTCAATTCTCAAACCCCAAATAACGTTCATTTGCTATAATAGGGAGGCAATATGAAATAAAAATAAATCATTGCATTTATAGCCCATTTCAGGACTTTTATCCCAATTCTGAACTGAACTTTTTATACCATTAAATTTTTATTCTGTCTCTTCCCAAACCTTGGGAAACATATACATGCAATACAAAAATATAGTCATACACACACACATTCAAAATGGGTTTTGTTTTTGTTTATCATGTTTACCTCTCTTTTCAGCTCAAAAAGTTGGATGGAACAAACTTTTACATTCATCATAGAATTATAGACTAAATCAGATCCTAGAGCTCAATTCAATATTTTTTTAATTGCTTCCCTACATAGTTATGCATGATACAGTATTCTAAATGCTGTTTTATGTAATCCTCAATATTTTTCTATCACTGTGGAAATATGAAAATGGGATTCTTTCTCCAGCTTAAAACTATGCTCACCCTCATTTTCTTTTTTTTGTTCAATTTTATTTCATTTTCAGGTTCATATTTTCTCCCTCCTACCTCCCATTCATTGAGAAAACAAAAAAAGCAAAATTTGCTACTAATATATAATTAAGCAAACAAATTCCTTCCCTGGCCATATTTAACACACACACTTACATGTGTCTATATATTTTTGTGTATGAGTGTATGTGCATACATATATACATGTGTGCATATATACATACATATGTGTATGTGTGTCTTCATTCTGAGTTCATCACTTCTCTGTCTGGTGGGTCTGGTTGAATTGTGGTTGGTCATAGTGTTGATAAGAGTTCCTAAGTTTTTCAGAGTTGTTTGTCATTACAATATTGTTGTTACTGTATAGATTGTTCTTCTTATACTTCTCACTTCACATCAGTTCATACAAGTCTTTCCAGATTTCTCTGAAACCATCCTCTTCATCATTTCTTACAGCATTATAGCATTATATCACATTTATGTACCATAACTTGTTCATCCATTCCTCAATTGATAGACATTCTCTGTTCCCACTGCTTTGCCACCATGAAAATAGCTGATAAAAATATTTTGTACACAAGAACTCTTTTCCTCTTCCTTTGATTTCTTTGGGATATAGACCTAGTACGAGGTATTACTGGATCAAAGGGTATGCATAGTTTAATACCTTTTGAGGCATAATAACAAAGTACCTTTCAGAATGACTGGACCAGTTAAGGGTTCCATTAACTTAGGTAGATTGATGTATCTGTTTTCCCATAGTGGCAACATTTGTCATTTTCCATTTTTGTCAGCTTAGCCCATATGATGCATGTAAGGTACTACATGGCAGTTGTTTTAATTTACATTTCTTTGATTTTTAACAATTTGGAGTATTTTTTTTTCATGTGACTACTGATAGCCTCTTCCTCTAAAAACTGCCTATTCATATCCTTTGATCATTTAGCAGTTGGGGAATGGTTCTTATTTATGCGAATTTGAATCAATTTCCCATATGAGACCTTTTTCAGAAAAACTTGCTGCAAAGATATCTTTCCTAAGTTCCTGCTACTCTTCTCATTTAAGCAAAATTGATTCTGCTTATGCATAAGCTTTTTAAAAATTTTGTGTAATCAAAATTGTCCATTTTAATTCCTGTAAACCTCTCTCTTTTATTTGGTCATGATTTCTTCTCCTTTCTATAGACCTGACAAATAATTTCTTTTATGCTCCTTTAATATGTTTATAATGTTACCCTTTATATCTAAACCATATACCCACTTGGAGCTTTATCTTGGTTAACAGTGCATGATGTTAGTCTGCACATAATTTCTGTCACACTGCTCTCCAGTGCTCCCAACAGTTTCTCTTGAATAATGAATTCTTGCCCCATAGCTGTGATCATTGTCTTTGTCAAACACTAGGCTATTATGCTTATTTGCTCCTGTATATACCTGATCGGTTCTATTGATTAATCTCTCTACTCATTACTCAGTATCAATTTTTTTTCTTTTGTTAACTATGGCTTTGTAGTATAGTTAGAGATAGGGAACCATAAAGCCCAATTCTTTTCTAATTTTTTCATTTTGTTAAAAACGGAGTTCAGTCACTCCCTTAAGAAACAAAACTGGAACTGAAGTGAGTGAAGGAAGTGTTTATTTACACTCCAGAGCAGATACATGATATCCCATAGGGACTCATGCATACACACAGAGGCTAACGTTAGCTTTATATGGATTAGTCCTTCCTGGTCCCTCCCTTCAGAACTGGGATTGGTTCCAGCTCCCCTGGATTACAATCTTTCTGACCCAGCCCTTACATGTTGGTCCTTGTCATGATCCCCATCCTGGTCATGGGATGCATGTGTAGATAATGAGGCTCTAATTCTATGTGGGTGTGTCAGTTAATATGCATGAAGACTATTAGGCATGTGCAGTAGTTAGGTCTGTGACCAAGAATAAACTCAAGTTCAAGCCATGCTGCCAGCTTCGCTCTCAAACGTCCTTGAGCTGAGAGGCCCTGACCATCATTCTTGCAAGACAGAATGTGCTAATCTGCTAACATTGCATCCTTTAGCAAATTCCTTGTATAGTAATATCTGGGGAAGAAGGATTCCATATATTACTAGCTTCTCTTTCTCCCGATTTGTCCCCTTTTGTTCCTCCAAATGAATTTTTTTCCTAGTTCTCTAATTTTTGGGTAGTTTTACTGGTATAGGACTGAATAAGCAAATGAAACTAGTGTTGTCATTTTTATTATCTCAGCTATGTATATCCACGAGGTATTAAAATTTCTTCAAATATTTAGATCTGATTTGGTGTGAGGAGGTGTAATTGTCTTTATACAATTCCCATGTTTGTCTTTTCATATAGACTTCCAAGTATTTCCTACTATAAGTAGTTATTTTAAATGGAACTTCTCTATCTCTTCCTGATGGGTTTTGTTGGTAACACTTAGAAACACTTACGATTTATGGGGCTTGATTTTAAATCCTATATCTTTGCTGAAGTTATTGTTTCAATTAGTTTCAATTAGTTTTTTTTTTAGTTGACTCTAGGGTTCTCTAAATAAACTACCATACTATCTGAAAAAAAAGTGTTCATTTTGTTTCCTCTTTGCCTATGTTTATTTGCTCAATTTCTTTTTCTTGTTTTACTGCTTTAGCATTAGTATTATATTAATTAGTAATAATGATAATAGACATGCTTACCTTACCTCTGATCTTAATGGAAAGACCCCTAGTTTGTGCTCATTACAGATAATGTTGGTTCTTAGTTTTAGATAAATGCAATTTGTCATACTAAGATAAAGCTTCGTTTATTTCTCACCCTCACTTTCCAAAGCTTGCAGACTTCAAAATTAGAGAAATTCAAAGTTAGCAGTTCAGGAATCAAGAAGATAAACCAGCAATCAAAGGGAGGTTTGGTTTGGTTTGGTTCGGTTTTAATGTGAGTCACAGACTAAGTGTGGAGTTAAGGAAAAATCCCTAAGAGAACATTTTAGGATTTTATTCAGGAAAGTAAGAGGCAAATGACAGGCACATTGTCATTTTCAAGATTGTAGATGACAGACCCTCATCAGTTATGTTGTAGTTGGGAGGTCCAGAAAGATAGAAAGAAATGAAGAAATGCCCTTTGGTGTTGGTGCCAAGTAGGCAGTGTTGATTCTGGGAGGGGCAGAGTGGTTAGAAAGTGTTTGGTTGAGAAGTGGCATCTAAGTTATACTGTTACCAAGTATCTATTCAAGGGGTATAATGATGCAGCTATCCAGTGAGAAGGTGCTAAGAACATTTGCTTGAGAGAACAGACAGCTTAAAGATTGTGATATGGATATTTTTAAATTCTGATGCTGAAAGTGACAGGAAGTTGGAGATATCAATGATGAAGGCCAGTGTTATTAGTAATTAAGAAGAGGTTGGTTCTTTGGCATCATCTTTCATTTTTCCCTTCTCTATCCCTCACGCCGACTAGATCCAAAGAGTAGTCAAGTCCTTTCTCTTCTATCTGGACAACGTCTCTAGGCACCTTCTGGTTCTCTCCGCTTCCCCACATTACTTCAAGACCTCCTCAGAGCTATTTAATTTCCTCCTAATTGACCTCCCTCCCTCAAGCCTGTTTCCCTCCCTCAAGCCTGTTCCCCTCTCTTTTCTAATGAGTCCTTCAAATTGCTGCCAAAATAATCTTCCAAAAGATCTGAATGCCATTCCCCTGTTCCAAAGCTTCAATGATTCCCCACTGCCTCTGGAATAAAGTACAAATTTCTCCGCCTAATATTTAAGACCTTACTCAAACAGGGCCCAACCTACCTCAATGGCCTTATTTCCTATTGAGCCCTTCACTTATATCTCTTTCCATCCAAATTGAAATACCAGCCTTTCCCCAGATTCATCATGGCATCTTCTACTTCCCTGCATTCCCACAAGTCATACCGAATCCCTGAAATGCATCTCCCTTCTCCCCGCCTTTCAGAAGCTTTCTTCTTGTTCTCCTTCATTGTTTTCTTCTTCTTTGTCATCATCATCATCTTCTTCTCCTTCACCTCCTCCTTCACGTCCTTCTCCTTCTACTCCTTCTCTTCTTATTTCTCTTTCTTCTCCCTTTTCTTCCTCTTCTTCCTACTTTTCCTGCTTCTCTTTAAGAAGTTAATTATTGATAATACCAATCCAGATCTCTAGGCAAAGAGATTCTATAGCTATTTCCATTATTGGATACTATTCACTATAAGCAAATTACCCTTTATATCCAGTGTAGAATTTCCCATTGTAGAGTTGAACATTTGCGCATTCTAACTCCTTTGCCTTTAATATACCCCCTGTATCTTCCTCAGTGTCTCCTCTCGACCTGCTGTTTGTTATATGTTGTTCTTCCACTCTGCTATAGTATGTATACAATACCTCTCTAAAGTGTCTTCTCTTCTGAGGACTTATCACCCTGTCTCATAGGAAATAGAAATGTTTTAAATTTTATGTGGAAGGTATTTCATGACAATATCCTTTTCCCATTGGTGAGCAGGGCAGCAATGCCTCCTTCTCCTATTCCCTACACTCCCCTTGGTTCTGCCTCTCTCCCTTCCATACCTCCACAAATACAGACATTCATATGTACCATTCTAGGGTAGTGGAGCTTCCCACTAGGCAGCTAGGTGGCTCAGTGGATAGAGCACTAGGCCTGGATCCAGGAAAACTCATCTTCCTGAGTTCAAATCCAACCTCAGACACTTACCAGCTGTGTTACCCTAGGCAAGTTAGTTAACCCTTTTGCCTCAGTTTCCTCATCTGTAAAATAAATTGGAGAAGGAAATGACAAACCACTCCACTGTCTCTGTCAAGAAAATCTTAAATGGGGTCACAAAGAGTCAAATGTGACTGAACAACAACAGAACTGCCTACCTCCCGCTGATACTTCCTCAAACTGGTGTTTATCCCTCTATTTTTGCTATTTATGTTTATGGCCCTCTTTACAGGTAAGGATGAGATTGGTTGGGGGTGAGGGGGAACTCATCCATAGCTGTGATTGTTCTGCCCAGAAAAAAACCTGCTCTCATTTTGAGCAGGATAAATAAGACTGATATATTGATTTTACCTACCATGAGAGGTTTCATAATCTAGTAATTCTTCGAATCTGAACATCTTTAATATCTGTAGAATTCTGAAAGTCAAGTACTAAGAAAAATGATTTCAATCCAGCTATAGATGGATTTGCATCTTGTATTTAAAAAGAGAAGTATTAATGGAATTAATATATCAGTTTTTCTATAGTTTGGATTTGGTAGTGGCACTTCACTCTTTAAATCTATAAATTATAATTCTGTAGTTTTGCTCATAAAAAAGTGTAAAAAGAACAGCAACAGTTACTTTCTTAGGAAATATTCTCAGGTGTCCTGAGCAATTGGCATATATTTTGTTATAAGGTATTATTTAAATGATAAAATATGTGGCAAAATTGAGCATTTTAAATTTTTGACTCTCAAAAGTCATGCTCTTAGGTCAATATTTAACTTTTATATTAAATGATACTATGCAATATGGGGCAAAATTGAACATTTTAAATCTTTGATTCTTGGAAGTAATACTCAGAAGTCAGACCTTCCCAGCCAGCTTTCACTACAATTAAAAGGAAATCATTTGAGTTTGTTATATCAAATATAAATTCACTGTCAAAGTGATTTTCCTCAGTCATGGATCAGGCCATATCACTTCCTTACTCAAACAACTCCATGTATCCCTATAGCCTCTAAAATAAAGCATAAACTCCTCTGTTTAAATTTTAAAATCCTTCCCAACCTTACCTACCTCTGTTTTTCTAACCTCCATACATTACTCTCTCTTCCTTGCTCTAAGATGCAGTCAAACTGGCTTTGCTCCATTCTTCACACAAGAAACTCCCCCTCCTGTCTCCTTGCACATGAACTGGCCGACCTACATGCCTAGAATGCATTCCTTCCTCTCCTCTGTCTCACAGAATCCCTCTCTTCCTTTAAGACTCAGCTCAAGTGCTGCCTTCTGCCAAGAGCCTTGTCTCATCCTTCCAGCTGTTATTTCCTTCCCATGCAAACTACCTTATAGTGAAATATTTTATATTTATTCTAAAACAAAAGTAGTCCTTGAGCTTAAAAATAAAATATACAAGATTACAAAGGTTGCCAATTATATAGAATTGTAGCTATCAAGATATTAAAAAAAGTTCACTAACCTTAGATTAAAAGGGCCCTGTTTTAGACCCATCTTAAATACCTTTGTCATTATTGGGGTAGGAAATTTTTTTTTCATATTTAATAATACGGCTGCAGCTGGGACTGTTTTGCCATCAATAGGTCTATTCTCTAAGATAAATAACCCTAATGCCTTAAACAAATATTCAAATAACATATTCAGGTTGTTAAATCGTTTTGATTTCTCCATTGTGAGAGCTCTCCATGTGAATCCCCAAACTAGATACGCAGTATTGTACCAAAAGCCTGATTGGTTCCAGCTACAGCAGTAGGATTCATTAGGATCGAAGGACTTGAAGTGACCTTAGACATCCTCTAATTTGATGCCTACATGCAATAGATGAGGAAATGGGTCTAGCAAGACAAAATGACTTCCCAGAGCTAGGAAGAGCCAAGATTTGAACCTAGCTCCTTCGACTAAAATTCAGTGCTGTTTTCAGTATAAAGAAATTGGTTTGCTTTACTCCTCTTTAGACAGAGAGTACATAATAATCCTTTATTCTCCTTTATAAAAAATAATAGCATGATATTGGAGTTCTCTGCATAGGTTCCAGGCTTCATTTCTACTGTATTCATGCTGCTTCTATTGAATTAATCCTCTTCAAGTAAAATTATTCTACACTTGTTCTTTATAAATTGTATTTTCTTTAGTTCTACTTTCTCAAATTTTTCAATGATACTTTTCATTCTATAAACTCCAACTTCTGGTCCAGTGTTGCCCACAGATTTATTGAACTCCATCAAAAAATCACTAGTAAAAATGTTTATTAGCACAAGTCACAGCAATTAATAAATTCAAGAAGTTCATATATCTAGGCAGTGCCTAAATTGACTGGCTGTGTGCATATTATAAACATGATATATTTTAACTATATGATCTTTTCTCTCATTATGACTTCAGGAAAACTTTTCCTAAGTCCTTTGGAGAGTTAGAAACACCCTCTAGAATTTTTATTACACTATTTATTTGGAGATACACCTCATGTTTCGGGAGTGCACTGTTTTAAATATGCTTCAGGAGCAGTGGTAGATAATGCTCATTGAATGTACCATCAATAATATTCTGCTTTTTCAATCAGACTCTTTCTGACCAAAGAGCTAATGTAGTTGAAAGACAGACCTTTTGCTGTGATGTATGTTATTGTGAGTAATCCCATTGTTCCTTGGAATTCATAGAATTATTCTATACAGTTTAAGAATAATAAGGATTGGGGCAGCTAGCTGGTTCAATGAATAGAGCACTGGCCCTGGAATCAGGAGGACCTGAGTTCAAATCCAACCTCAAACACTTAACACAAAAACTAGCCATGTGACCTTGGGCGAGTCACTTAACCCCAATTGCCGTCCAAAAAGCAAAAAATAAAAAAAAGTTTAAAAAAGAATAATAAGGATTGAGGGAAAAAAGAACATTATATTTGGCAATTAAGAGATCATTGGTAACTTTAGAAAGAGTAGTTGCATTTGAATGATTGAGGTCAGAAGCCAGACTGCAGAGAGTTAAGAAGAAAGTGAGAAGAAAGAAAGTGAAGCCATCATTGTAGAGAACTTCTTTTAGGAGTTTAACCACAAAAGGGAGCAGAGAGGTGGAATTATAGTTCATGGAGATGAATGGGTCAAGGTTTTTTTCAAGATAGGGGAGAAATGAGCATGTTTATAAACATTAGGGAAGCAGCCATTACACTTGGAGAGTCTAAAACTAAATGATTGAAGTGAGGATAATAGAGGGGACAGTCTGCTGGAGAAGATAAGTTGGAATAGAATCACTTGTTCCTTGACAGTGAGACGGGTCGCTCCTTCATGTGATGCGAGTGTGAAGGAGATAGTGGTAGAAGTTGACTGAGTGAGGTGATATGAAGAAGAGGTGAGAAAAGCAACCTCTCGATGAATGACCTCAATTTGTTCAGTGAAATATGAGGCAAGTTTCTCAATTGAGAGTGTAGAGGTAATGGGAGCTACAGGAGGTTTGAGGAAGGATAAAAAGGTTTGGAAAAAAAGCACTCTAGTAAGTAAAAATTGAATCAATGAGGGAGATGTAAAAAATTTGCTTTGTCTCAGTGGAGGTCCAGTTGAGATTATGTAACATAAATTTGTAGTGGGCCCAGTCAATGTGGCTTCATGATTTTCTTCAGTGTAGTTTCAGAGCACATGACTGGAAGTGAAGGCAGCAGATAGTAGGAGAAATCTAGGCCTGAGGTAGGAGAGGGAAAAATCTGCTACAGGGAAAAAAAGGGAAGGGACTGGAGAAAAGAGTATGGTGTAGATTTGAACTATTTTGCCAATGTCAAGATGGAGAAGGGAGGAGAATGTAGCCAGTGTGTGGTGTGATGCTCCTTGAAAAAAGTGAGGAAAGTTTAAAGCCAAGCACAAGCAGCTTTCCAGAGAACTGCTGCTTTGAACAGCTTCAAGGTTCTGATTACATGGTATAGTGAATTCTCTATTTATTCAGCAGCAAATTAAGGCAAAACACTCACAGGAATCAAAGTACAGCTTTCACAATGTTATGACATAACAACTTATCACTAAAATGGTCACATAAATTTTCACCAAAGTGGCCACATAGTTTTAAACAAAGTACAATCATTTAATAACTCAATCATTTAGTAACTCAGTCATTTAGTGAGACCTGAATTCAATCATCCTTAAGAAGGCTTTTCTCCTTAATGGACACAAAGTACAAAAGTCAAAGCTCTCCACCCCTAGGTCACAGCTTCACTCTCTCCTCCGGAACCATTTGGGTCCAATGGCAGTATATAGATCAGGACAACAGGAAATGGCTCCTGTGAGTTAGCTAGGTGGCACAGACAATTGAATATTGGCCTTGGAGTCAGGGAGACTTGAGTTCAGTCCCTCCCTCAAACACTTTTACTAGCTGTGTGACCCTGAATATGTCACCTAACTTCAGTCTGCCTCAGTTTCCTTAACTGTAACGTGAGGATAATAATCTTACCCACTTCCCAGGATTTTTATGAGGATCAAATGAGGCAATATTTGTACATCACTTTGCAAACCCCAAAGTGCCATATAAATGCTTGCTGTTATTATTAGTGGTGGTGAAATGCTACCCATTTTCCGAAACCCAACAGAATTGCCGCCTCCTCTGTAAAACCTTCTTCGATTCTCCACGTGGCAGCAAATTTTCTCTTTTATCTCATTTGTATTCTTTTTTTTTCTTTTGCATCTGCTTAATGCTCTTGACATATAGTATTATGTGTTATAATGATGAACATTTGTACTTAACCAGAATCCCATTAGTGAAGGCACTAAACTTTTTCTCTTTGTTAATACCTAACAGTGCTCTGTGTGCAATAAGTGAATAATAAATATTTTTTCACATGAGTAAGAGAGTATATGTGGTATTTTAAGAGCTTTCCTTACAGAAATCCTGGGAAGCAGTTTCATAGGTATTGGTTAACCATTGGTAAACCAGGTAATGGTTTAACCCATAATGATTTATGACAAGTGACTGTACCCATCTTATACTTGTGCTTTAAAATAATTTTATTGTGAATCAGAATTTCCTGGAAATTCCCTTAGAGTTTATCATTTCTCCCCTTCTGGTCTAAAATCAGTGGTTGTATTAAAAGGGTAATACTTGCAGGTTGTTTTACAACGTAAGTCACAATTCTCTGGGCTGAGTTTTGACATTTTACCAGATTTCTGTTTTTAAGATCTAATCTTTCTGCAGTGAATAAATACTCTATGAAATGATTCAATAGATGTTAATCTATTTTGCATTTCAGATTTTTTGGTTTGACTTTCTTAATCTAATAGATATTCAAAATTTTAACAATCTGATGCCATTTTCTCACATCTATGAATAATCATATTATTCAACTTGAATTTCATTGGTATCTTTTATAATTTTGCCTAGTCATCTAATAGATCATTCAACAACAGGCTTAACTGCTGACATATTTTTCACTTGCATTTAAGTATTTTGGGCATTTAAAAAAAAAGAAATTTACATATCTATAATTAGCTAATGCATTCACTAAAGGTTCTTATAAACAAGATGCAGGTGTACAGGCATTTGTACACAAATTCAGCATCATCTTATGAAAAAGGGACACTATTACTATCATTTACAAAATGAAAAGATTCAGATAAAAGCAAAAATGTTTACGTAGTGTTATCACAGTGTTTGTTGAACTGCTGTCATCCCCTCCATTCATCGCTGGAGAAAATCTTGATTCTCCAGTACCAGCGTATCTTCTAAAATAGTTATCTGTTTACACTTCGGACAGTGGCAATTTTGGCTCAAACAGACTGTTTTGCTTGCCATATAGTATTTCTTTTTATGGATGTAATGTGCAAGCTGATGCATGATTATTTCTGGAGGTTGGATGTCCATGCTCTCATTTATAGTAAACAAGTGAATTGATGGTCACCATAATAGTAATTTTCCAGTGATTGGATCTTTACCATTCAGGAAACAAAGTACACTATTTTGATTGCTATTCTATTATCGGTGCAAAGTGGAAAATAACATATTATTTTCTGAATGTAATATAGTATATACTTTGAATAGACACAGAAATCATGGTGGGAGAAAATGTTCTGTGAGTCTAAGATAGACCTATAACCACAGATCATAAGTAATCATGTAAATATGATTCACTCTATCATTATAGGTTATGTTAATGTGTGATATTTATGAGTTTTATACTATTTACTTAAATATTTTTAATCTGGGATTTGAATCAGTCCATTTTGCTTATGAAAATAATATTGGATATAAAATTAATTTATAATGTGAGCTATAGACCATATTTTTATTAAAGAAAATGTGATTTTTCTCTTTTTTTACATCAGATGTGTTTTCATCTTTAATGTGGGAATATTTCTTCTACATTTGTTATTGGTAGCAGTGATATATAACATTTTACTTATGTGTGCTAGGTTCTGTGTAAAATCAGTCACCAAGTCATCTGTTGATTATCTAGTAACAATCAGTGACTAATTTTTTATTAATTATGTTATCAGTACAATTTTTTTCTTAAAGAGATAGAAGTGTAAGGCATTGACCCTGTTCTTAAAGAGTTATCACTTTACTTGGGGAGACAAACATCTGATAAATGAAAATTCTGTGAAAAAAGCAAGTGCAAAATTAAGTATTTGACTTGCCTAGATTTTGGTCCTATAAAAATAGGAAGAATCTGGATTTGTGCAGGGAGACTGCAATATATTATAGGTGAGGAAAGGAAGAGGAGGAGAAAAAGAAAAAATTGTATAATGTTTGGCAGTTTGCAAAACACTTTTAATTTGCATGCCATAAGGGTAGAAAGCATAATGTAGTGATGAGAACATCCCAGGTGAACCTAGTTTCAAACTCTATCTTTGCCACTTTCTAGCTAAGTGATTATGGGCAAGTCCTTTTTCTTTTCTAAACCCAATTTCCTTATCCATAAAAGGAGGAATTGATGTGATCATAGATTTAGTCAAAAGAGATTGCAGTTTTCCAGTGTACTCCTCTTTACTTTATCATTGAGAAAACTGAAGCCTAGCAAGATTCAATGACTTTCTCAGGCTCTGACAGGTATTAAGCCTCAGTGATAACATTTGAACACAGGTTCTCTACCTTGAAGATTGGTGTGCCTCCATTTTGAACCAAATGACCTCCAAGTTTACTCTTAAATCTAAATCTATGATGATCCATTCCTCTCTCTTCTATGTTGTCTTCTGATATTTACTAAAACCTAGATCTCTCCTGAAGATACCACATCTGTTTATAGCCTCTCTAAGGCTAGGTGACAGAAATTAAGACAGAGTTTAAATAACTTGCCCAGGCGCACACAGCTATCAAGTGTCTGAAACTGGCTGTGAACTCAAATCTTCCTGATTCCAAGTCCAACACTGGATACACTACATGACCTAGAGGCTGAAAAGACTATGATAAATTGGAATGATGAATGAAACCCACTAAGATGGAATTAAAAAGAAAAAAGATAATGCACCTTAGGTAAGAAGTTATACAAGTACAAGAGGGGGAAGGAGTGACTGGAAAATAGGCCTGTCATAAAGATTAAGGTAGCTGAGTGCCTGGTGCTCCAACAAAGGCCACATGTAAGGCAAATTGACTTAATATCTCCAACTCTTTTGCATCTCACCATTTTAGATCACACAGGTGCCCATTTGGCATCTTTGGTTCTCTCTGTAGAGAGTGAAACTCTCAACATAGCCTCCCTTCTAGGAGAAGGGAACTGATGCTGTTCCTTTAAGGTTCACTCAGTTTCTGTTTCCCAGAGGTTCACTTAGCCAAGGTCTGTAGACAATTTTCTCTGATGAGAGTAAACCAATCTTTAGTCCTGCTTAATGGAAGCCTAGTGTCCAAGGCAAAGAATGTCTCTTCTGCCATGATTAAGCCAGATCTGTAGTATTATTGTACTTAAATCCAAGAGCCACACTTTAGAGGAATAAACAGTAGGGTAGAGCAGATACAAAGAAAAGCACCCTGCATGAGAAAGGGATTTGAAACAGTGACATATGAGGATCAGCTGAAGCAACTGGTAATAATTAGCTTGTAAGAGCTCTTTTTCCTGTATTTTTTTATGTTCTCAGTTAACTATATAAACATTAGATACATATTAATTATTATTTCTAAATATTTGACATCTTGTCATAATGCAATAACAATATTATGATTGGAATGCTGGAAATAGGAAGCAGTTAATGTCCTTCTAAGGGGGTAAGCAGGTGATGCAGTGGATTGAGCACTGGACTTGGAGTCAAGAAGACCTGAGTTCAAATTTGACCTCAGACACTTAGTAACTGTGTGACCCTGGGTAAGTAATTTAACCTCTATTTGCCTCAGTTCCTCATCTGTACAATGGGGGCGCAATGGAGAAGGAAATGGCAAACCACTCCAGTATGTTTGTCAAGAAAACCCAATGGACAAAACTCCATGAGGTCACACAGTGTCAGACGTGACTGAACAACAGTAACAATCCATATCTATCCTTCGGGAAAAGTAATTTGATTGTATTAAGTTTTCTTTATAGGTACCTTGAGGACAATTTTTCATTTTGGCTTTGTATCCTTTGTGCCAAAAAGTGCCTAGCACATATTTCTTCAGTTCCAGACCTGAAATCTCAGACTCAGAGAGTACAATTAGAACCAACAATAAAATTTACTGGGAGGCAGATTTAGGGTCAATGAAAGGAAAAAGTTGCTCACAGTGAACCTAACCATGGCTGCCTCAGGGACAGAGATGGGAAACATCACTGGCAATTTTTAAGTAGAAGTCATATGACTACTTGGCTGGGAGGAATATGGTGTACTGGGTCTAGGGTTTAGATAGGAATTGGATGAGAAAGACTGGCTATTTTAAAATGTTAGGATTCTTTCTTTTTTTTAAACTTTTTTTTCTTTTTGGAGGGGGGAAGGCAGGGCCATTGGGGTTAAGTGACTTGCCCAAAGTCACACAGCTAGTATGTGTTAAGTGTCTGATGTCGGATTTGAACTCAGGTCCTCCTGACTCCAGGGCCAGTGTTCTATTCACTACAGCACCACCTAACCACCCCAAATGTTCAGATTCTTTAATCAGTATTTATTTCTTTTGATCTAGAACTTAGATTTCTTTGGTATGAGGATATTCAGAAGAGGAAGCTCTCTTTAAGTAAAGCATAGCCAATAGCTCACATTTATTTAGTGCTTTCTATGTTCCATAGAACTGTGCTAAGCTCTTTATGTCATTTGAGCCTCACAACAATATTTTATAGGAGATAGGTATTATTATTATCGCCATTTTGCAGAGGAGGAAACCGAGGCAGACAGCATTTAACTGACTTGCCTGGGGTCACTCCAGACCAGATTTGAACACAGGTCTTCTTGACTCCAGGCCCTATGCACTGTGCCACCTAGCTTCCACAGTGCAGATCCACAGGTGTTCTGTAATTTATAGTCTTTTAGATTGGGGCACTGAAAATAAGTGACTTACCCAGGGACATACAACTAGTAAGAGTCTGAAACTAGACTTGAACTTGGGTCTTTCTCAACCCTCTGTCTTTTCCTATGCCTTACTTCTTCTCAGCATTTAAAGAAATTTAATATACCAGCAAGCAGTATACAAAAGGGATTTCTTGGAGTAGAGACCTGGATTTGAAGAAACTACCCAGAAGTCTGTTGATATAACCCAGGTCTGAGATGATGGGGGCTAGGACTAGAAGTGCAGACACTTAATTTTGGGAGGGACAAAGATTTCTTTGCTCCATATCATATAACAGTCAGTCAATCAACAAGCATTGGTTTAGTGCCTACTATTATATACCAGACATTTGGGGATAGAGAGAAAAAAGTGAGACAGTCTCTAGTCTTAAGAAATTTACATTCTCCTCTGTCTATAAGGAGAGCATGGGTTGTCAGATAGGGTATATACCAACTTTCTTGATTTCTGTTGGCAGAGAGATTCTTAAAACAGCAGTTCCTCAGACTTATGAAATCACAGATGGTCCTTTTAGGATTCAGAAATCTTTAAAAAAAAAAACTATTTCAATGCTTTGGGATATTTTATAAATACTTGCCGCAGGTAGGGTTATAACCTGGTGTAGTGGGAACAGAAGAAGGGACACATATGAGAGAGATTTTGATGGGGATGGCAGTTAAGGCAAGTGCCAACTTCCTTGATTTCTGTTAGTTCAGAGAGTTCCTATAACAGCAGTTCTTCATGCAGATGACAATTTTAGTTGATGCTTTGAAGATTCAGAAATTTTTTTAAAAAAACCCATTTCAATATGTTTGGTGACATTTGTATGTTATTCCTGGTGCCATATGTGTTGTGTTCTGCCAGAAAATAAATTTCCAGGATTCAGGGCTTTGGCCACTGTCCTCTGTACATGCCTTGTACTCTTTTCATAACTTTCCACAATACTGTCCTTTTGACTATTTATCTAGGGTTTATAGATATATGTAAGAATGATGCAATGAGAGAAGAAGCCTTGAGTTTAAATCAGAGTACTGAAGTTTGGTTTTCAGCTCTTCTGCTTACTGTCTGTGTGACCTTGGAGAAGTCATTTAATTTCTTTGGGTTTCCTCTGCTCCATATCATACAAAGCTCAATCAATTAACAAGCAGTAAGCACCTACAATATGCCAGCACTTGGAGATAAAAATACAAAAGTGAAACAGTCTTTGCTCTTAATGTACTTAGAGTGTCTTCTGTCTACTTGAAGCATTCTGATTTTAAACTCAAGGCTTTTTCTTCCATTTTGTCATTCGTATATATGTCTATAAGCCCTAGATTTATATAGTTGCCTGAGACAAACAGAAGTAAGTCACTTGTGAAGGATCACTAATTCAGTAAGTGTGAGAGGTGGAATTTGAATCTAGGTTTTTCAGAAGCCAAGCCTAGCACCCCTATCTATTATATTATCTTACTTTTAAAATTAGTTTAATTTCATATTCAAATCCGAGAATGTTTATATTTAATTTTCTCAGCTAGCAATCCTACAAGAAAGTAAGGCTCCTTAAATACCTTCCAACCCTGATTAAGGGCATCCATGCTCTGTACTCGGCAATAAAGGGATGATTCCAGGTGCTCTGCACCTGAGCTATTCCTAACTCAAGATTCTCCAAACTAGAATCCCTGCCATTTGCAAAGAGCTCCCGTGGAAGACTTTATGTACGCAGCAGCCTCTGCAACCCATTCCTTTGCCCAACAGAAAATCAGAACATATCAATATTGCTGGTTCACTCATTTGTGTTGAAGCTGTTACCAAGGCATCATTCTGAAACATGACACCTTGAAGTGTGAGTCATTCTATAATGCTAGTCAGTCGATGAAACATTATTCACTCTTCGTTTTGTCCATCAGCTCAAGCAGAACATTTATGTGACATTTAGCTCTTGGTAGAATAAGAAGTTGCATTTCTACGTTTCATGTGTGACCTTTACAATTCCAGGAATCATAGATTAAGAAATTCCATCAATTGCAATGTTGCAGTGCATCCAAAAACTATTTGCCATCTGCAGACAGAAAAAAATTATTCTAGGACATGTTCACAGGGATTCTATCACAACAACTGATAGTGATTTAGCAGCATTAAGTCACAAAAATGTCCAGGATTATAAAGTGTTTACTCTTTAATGATTAAATAGGAGTAGCTTAGGTACTTGGAAAAAAAAACTCATGATATTTATTCATATATTTTTGAGACGGAAAGAGGGAAGGAAGGAAGGAAGGAAGACAGGAAGGGAGGGAAGGAGGAAGGAAGGGAAGAGAAAGAAAATAGGAAGGAATTGAGGGGATGAGAGAAAAGGAGAAAAAAAGAGACAGCCAGAGCTTGCTTGCATATTTCATTGATATATGCTAAGCACTTTGTCTAGCACCAGAAATTAAAATTGTAACAAACAAGAAAGACCCTGCCTTCAAAGAGCTGACATTTTAATGGCAGAAAACAATATATAAAGGAAAGCTAGAAAGCAGGGGTTGTGCAGGGAAGGGGAAGGGAGGCTGTACATTTTTAGGTAAGACTTTGAAATGATCTTTAAGTGCAGCAGAGGCCTGTATCTAATAGACCAAGGTCAAAGATGCTTATCAATGTCCACAGAATCTCCCAAGCTTCCAATTCTTTGCCATCAAAAAAAAAAAATTAAATTAAAATCGCTGTGATAAACATTTTTGTCCATCCTTAATTACAGTCTATTTTGCTTGGGACTAATCCCTCCCTTAACCTATCTTTCTTATTCTCCCTTCCTCTTTTCCTGTTTCCCTGTTGATTGTTCCCTGTTAATTGAAATATATTTCAGTTAGTCAGTAATCATTTAACAAGCACCAGCTATCAGCCAGGCAAAGGCAACTGAGGTTCAGAGCAAAGCCTCAATGGATAGAGTCTGGAGTCAGGAAGACCTGAATTCAAATCCAGCCTCAGATATTACTAGCTGTGTGATCCTGGGCAAGTCACTTAACTTCCATTTGCCTTAATTCACTGGAAAAAAGAAATGTCAAAGCATTTCAGCATTTTTGCCAGGAAAACCTCTTGGACAGCATTGGCATGCTATGGTCCACCGGGTCAAGAAAAGTCAAACATGACTGAAAAACAAAAAAATATGCCAGGCACTGTGCTAAGTACTAGGGATACAAAGAAAGGCAAAAGACAGTCCCTTCTCTGAAGGAGCTCACAGTATAAGTGAGAGACAATATGACAAAAGCTATATACGAACACAGTATATACAGGATAAATAAGAGGTAATAGATAGAGGATGGGGATGGCATTAAGAGAGTTTCGGAAAGGCTTCTCATACAAAGTGGCACTCTAGCTGGGACCTGAAGACTGCTGGAGAGGCCACAGGATGAGATGAGGAGGAAGAGAATACAAGGCATGGGAAAAGGCCAGTGAAAGTGCTGAGCTTGGAGATGAAGTGTCTTATACAAAGAACAACAATGAGGTCAATGACTCAGACCACCTGGTGGGGCATATTGTGTAAGAAAACTGGAAAGAGAGGAGGGAGACTTGTATAAGACATTGAATGCCGGATAGAGGTTGTGACCAGGGAGTTATAGGGAACCACCACAGTTGATTGAATGGGAATGGGAAAGTGACATGGTGATGATCTGGGCAATTTAAGAAGATCAATTTAGCAGCGGATTGGAGGATGGACTGAAGTGGAGAGAAATTGAAGCAGGGAGACCAACCAGCAGGCTATTGCAGTAGTATAAGGTGATGAAGGCCTGCACCCAGTGGTAGCAATATCTGAAAAGAGAATACACGTGACAGACATTATGAAGGTAAAATTGACAAGACCTGGCAACAGGTTGAATGTGTGGAGAGAGTAAGGAGTCAAGGATGACCCCCGGGTGGCAAGTTTGTGTATCTAGGAAGGTTATGGAGCCCTCCACAGTAACAGAGAAGTTCAAAAAAGGACAGGTTTGGGGGGAAAGATAATGAGGTCAGGTTGGATATATTGAGCTTAAGATGTCTATGGGGTATGCAGTTTGAGATGACTAATAGGCTGCTGGAAATATGAGTTAGGAAGTTAGGAGATATTAAGGCTGGATAAGTAGTTCTGAGAATCCTCAGCATGGAGATGATAATTGAATCCATGGGAGCAGATGGGATCACCAAGTACAAGGACCCAGGACAGAGCCTTTACTGAGAAGGGAAGGTAATGAGCATTTATATAGTAACTGTGTCGGTCAGACATTGCGTTAAGTGTTTTACAGGTGTTATCTCATTTGATCCTTATAACCATCCTGTGAGATAGTTGCTGCTTTTATCCCAATTCTACAGTTGAGGACACTGACGCAAACAGATTAAGTGACTTGACTAGGGCCACACAGCTAGTAAGCATCTGAAACCTAATTTGAACTCAGGTCTTCTTGATTCCAGGCCCAACATTCTATCCACTCTGCCACTTAACTGCCTTTAGCAGACATAACCTGGATGAATATCTCTCTAGTAAAGGATATTAGGGAGTGTTAGGACAGTAAAGAGGAGAATCAGTATAGAATAGTGTCACAGAAACCTAGCAAGAAGAGGGTGATGGCCAGTGCCATATGCTACAGAGGTCAAGAAGGATGAAGATTGCAAGAAGTCGATCAGATTTAATAGTTTAGAGATCATTGGTAACTCTAGAGAAAACAGTTTCAGCTGAATGATGAGATCAGAAGAGACTACAGAGAGTTAGAAAGGGAAAAAAAGAAAGGAGAGCCATCAAATACAGGCAGCCTTCTCCTGGACTTTAGCCAGAAAAGGGATATGTGATGTAGAATGATAACTAAGGATATGGGTATAGACTGATCAAGCGAGGGGTTTTTGAGGGAGAAGACATAAGTATGTATGTAGGTGCTAAGGAAGTAGTCAATAGACGGGGAAAGATTGAAGTCCAGTGAGATAACAGAGATGATAGAGGGGGCCATTCTGCTGCAGAAGACATGATAGAGTGGGATTGCTGTATGGGTGGGGGAGTGCATATCCTTCCCTCTTTAACAAGTTCAGATCAGAGTGAGAGTCAAGTGTCACCTGCTCCCTCACTCCTTCCTCTTTATTTGTATAAACTTCTACTTGCACATCCTGATTGTGAAACAGAATTTTCCCCTGTCATTCCTCCTTCTCCCTGGATGTATTCCTCTTCCCCTCCCCTTCTGTTCCTTTTGGTTTTTTAATCATTGAAATATGACAGAACCAGGGCAGCTAGGTGACACAGTGAATAGAGCACTGGCTCTGGAGTCAGGAAAACCTGAATTCAAATCCAGCCTCAGACACTTAACACTTACTAGCCATGTGACCTTGGGCAAGTCACTTAACCCCAATTGCTCTCCAAAAACCGGAAGGAAGGAAGGAAGGAAGGAAGGAAGGAAGGAAGGAAGGAAGGGAGGGAGAGAGGAAGGGAGGGATGGAGGGAGAAAGGAAGGAAGGAAAGAAGGAAGGAAGGAAGGAAGGAAGGAAGGAAGGAAGGAAGGAAGGAAGGAAAATGGATGACAACTGCTCCCAGGCTTTCTGTCTAGTTTCCGAGTCTGGCCCTTGTTAACAAAAGGGATCTTATGAGACACATGTATCATCTCCACATATTAGAATGTAGACAGTTGATACTTAGTTCATTATGATTTTTTGCTCATGGTTGTCTTTGTTTCTCATGACTCCTATGTTTGAACATTAACGTTTTTTATATAGCTCTAATCTGGCATCAGAAATTCTTGGAAGCACATTATTTCATGAAGGGCCTACTTTTTCCTCTAAAGGTACTTGAATGCTTTCTTTATGACTTGTTGCAATACGGGGGGGCGGGGAGGGAGGGGGCTTGAAGCCCTAGATTTTGTCTGTAATGTTCCTGGGTGTTTCCATTTAAATATGCCCCTGGAAATTGGAAGAAGAAAATTTGAAGGTGACCACTGGATTCTTTTTTTTTTCCTACTTTGCCCTCTGGTTCTAAGAAATATGGACTATTTTCTTTTAAGATTTCCTCAAATATGAATACAGACTCCTTTTTGAGACGTGACTTTCAGATAGTCCGTGGATTCTTAAATTCTCTTTTTTTACTTTTTTTTCCTGGTCTCTTGTTTTTTGCTGTGAGATACTTTATACTTTCTTCTATCTTCTCAGTCTTTTGACACTTTGTTTTAATATCTTATGTTGTCTTATGCAATCACTTTCTTCCATTTGGCCCATTCTAGTTTTCAGATAGCTTGTTGCTCAAATAAGATTTTGCCCCTTATATGCCACCCTGTTAATAACCTTCATAAGTCTTTTTCCTATGGTTCTCATTTTTCCCCATCTTTTCCTCTAACATTCTCTTTTAATTTATATTTTAAAAAAGCATTTTTAACTCTTTAAAGAAACAGAAACTCTTGTTTCATCTCTTCCAACAAATTTATTTGAACTTGCACCAAACGTGTGTTGTTATGTTTTTTTTTTAGTCATCACTTGTAGATGTTTTGGTGTTATTTTATTTTTCAGGGTTTGTGTATTAAGTGTCCCCATCACCACAATAGCTTTTTATGATAAGATTCTTTCTGTTTTTGTTGTTTTCTTGGTCTTCCAGACTTCTTCCTGAATTCAAACTTTATGTTAAAGTCTTTTCACTGTTAGAGAAAAAGTCTGGGACAACTGTGTGTCTTCTAGTTTCCTGCTATTACTTTCTTAGAGTATTGTCTCACTCCAACATCTCAGCAATAGTTTAGGCTACGTATTCTGCCAGCTCCAGGTGTTCCCGAACTATTCTGATTGAGGACAAACTCTGGTCACTGCCCTTCTTGTCTGAGCTCTGAGAGTTTAAGAACTGGGTTTAAGAGCTGAACAACAGGGGTGGCTAGGTGGTGTAGTGAATAGAGCACCGGCCCTGGAGTCAGGAGAACCTGAGTTCAAATATGACCTCAGACGCTTGACACAAAAACTAGCTGTATGACTTTGGGCAAGTCACTTAACCCCAATTGTCCTCCAAAAAGCAAAAAATAAAAAATAAAAAAAATATTAAAAAAGAAAAAGAACTGAACGACACATCTATGGACTTCGTATGCCAGTAGACTGTTGCTAGACTTAGTTACTATCAGTAAGCGTGAAAGCTCTGCTGGTTCAGTGACAGCTACAGGTTTCCATTTGAGCTAGGATTCCTGCCCTGGTTACTCTACAAACTGCCATTTGTTTTCGAATTTGCTCCTTACTTAGTACAGGGTCTAGGGCTGGTACCCACTCCTCACTTTGTTTCAGTACCCCCGGGCACAGGTGTCTTTCTCAATTAGCTCTGGCTGTGTGACCTGGAACTGCATGGTGAGCAACAGAGCTGCCAGTTAGTATCTGTTCTTGCACTCTGCACAAGTTTAGGCACCTCTGCACTGCATTCGTAACCTCATCTTGTATTGGTACACAGCCTCTCTCTGAACTGGAATGCTGATCACCACTATTTCTAGCTAGACCCCATGCCCAGTGTCCACTCTCCCTTTACTAATCTGGGTTGGAAAAAAGAAAAGTTATTCTATTCTTGCATTTTCCAATCGATTTGATCAGGTGCCTGTTCTAGAGGGAGGAGTTGGGGAAGAGGTGAAAGAGCTCAGCTTTAATTTTTTCTGCTACTTCACCATTTTCATTTATTTTAATCTATCATTTACATAGTAAAGCAGTCTTTGTCATAGGTATATTATTCTTTAAAAAAAAAACACTTTTTTTTTTGGACACACAGGTCACTTCCTCACTCTCCCCTAGTAATTTTCCATTAAAAAGCCAGGCAAAACCCATCTAATAGGGTGAATGGCACTGACAGTGCCTGCCACTTTCCATTTTTGTTGTCTACCCTTTGTTAACAGAAAGAAAAGATAGTATTATCCTCCTCATGAATAAATAGCTACAGAAGTCAAGGAAGTTATTCGGCATGTATTTCATCTGACATTTACATTTTGATGAGTTCCAGTTCTATGGTCCCTTCTTTATTAATAGTTCTCATTATTACTTATTATTTTGAGTTTGTCGTTGTTTCTCAGAATAATATCTTATTCAAAAGAAACAGTGTCTAAAACCTCAAGTCAAACAAAATCTCAAATTTTCTTCTTCCAATTTCCAGTGGCATATTTAATGTCTATGTGCTGTGACTGTATGTTGAAGAGATCACCCGATAGTTTTGTCTTGTGTTTTTCTTTCTTTAGAATTCACATCTCTAATAAGTTCTTTTTGTTATTATTTTGTAGACTATGTCACAAGAATAGGAAGTAGGCAACAGCTGTGGCATATCATATTGGGGTACCCATTGTTCTGAATAGCATTCCATAATACAATTTGCTAGGTGGTTAAGCTGCTAATGACTGATAAGGTAGATGGAGACATCTTTCTTTCTTCCAGGTCCTTATAAAACTGAACAATTCTTGGATTATTCATTAAAGATTTGTTCCATTTAATTTCCGCAAAGGTTTCCAACTGTTTGAATGAATAAAATATCCACCTACCTTAAAGGTCTTTGCTTTTTAACATTGTTAGAGCAATCCAAAAATATCCTCTAAAATTCTCTCTGAGACTTTGGAGATTTGCAATTCAGTTTTTGCTTTATATTCTGTGTGAGCCCATGTGTTGTCTTGGTATCCATAGGTATTAGATAACACACAGACACAGACCACAGATAATACATAATACTAGGCAAAGTGTTTTGTTATTCACTGATATACAGAAGTGAGGAAAAATCTTCCAAGAAAGGATCATCTAACTTCAAAAAATGAGAACTGGTTGCTTAGGGTTCTAGTTTTAGGTATCTAGTGGCATAGTGGATGGAGCACTAGACTTGGAATAATAAAGGCCTGAAATCAAATCCAGACTCAGATGTATAAGCATCTCGTGACCTTGGGCAAGTCATTCAACCTCTCTCAGTTTTAGTTGTATCCTCCTCAGAAAATTGGGGTAATTACAGTACCTATCTCATGAGGTTATTGTGAAGATAAAATGTAATAACATAAAGTGCGTTGCAAATATCAAAGAACTATATAAAACTTATTATTGTAAATATTATTATTAAAGTCTTCTTTACATGACTTTCTTCTACTTTCTGTAGTTTAGAATTAGTTATGTATTGGGGGACAGACAAGATAAAAATGCAAAAGAGAAGAGAAGCTGTGGTGAAGATTAATGAGCTAAAAAATTTAACTCATAGTTGCAGTATATAGAAGGACTTGATGGTTGCAACATGGTACATTATCTATCACATTTGTTCCTCACAGAAACTGCTGGAGGTAGGTACTTCACTATGAAGTCATTTTTCTGCTGTGCCTGACTCTTCATGTGCTATTGGGGAGTTTTCTTAGCAAAGATACTGCTGTGGTTTGCCATTTCCTTCTCCAGTTCATTTTACAGATGAGGAAACTGAGGCAAACAACATTAAGTGACTTACCCATGAAGCCAGATTTGAACTGAGGCCCCCCTGACTCTATGCCTGGCCCTCTGTCTACTGTTACCACCTAGCTGCCCTGGGTAGTTTACTAAGAGCCTCAGTTTACAAATGAAAAACCAGAGGCTCAGAAATATTAAAAGAATTACTCAGCATCACACGATAAGTGGAAGAGCTAAGGTTCAAGGGATCTTCGACATAAACAATGCTGTATGTGTATGGCATTAGCTGATCATTTTTTTATTTCATTCTTTTTTTTTAATTCTCTTGGAACTATACATTACTTGATTCTTCTACTTCCCTTAAACCCTTGGTATGTGTTCTATGGAGTTTTATTAAAACAGTAACAGCCAAAGTTTTAAAAAGTACAGTCAGAACCTTGCCCTTATTATTATTAATGCCCTTATACCAACTTTTTGAAATGAAATAATCTATGTCTTGAAAATAATTTTCTAATACTACTATCTCAAGAGATAGGCAACACCAGAGGTTTTAACAAGCCTCATGAATGTCTTCTGATGCTATTTTGATGACATTTTCTCAACTTTTTTGCTCATCTCCAATGACAGTAAAGAGAGGTTGTATGATTTAGTGAGAAGAAGGCTAAAGTGGAGTCAGGCAGGGCCTGAATTTGAATCCTTTCTACAGCATCTAGTAGCTATGTGACTGAGCAAATCAATGAGGCTCTCTGAACTCCCATCTCTGTATAAGAGAGATAATAATATATACCGTTATCTTCTTTGGCACTTTGACTCCTCTAGTATTCCCTATCCCTAAATAATCTTCTATCTTTCCATAACTGCTGACTCCTTTCCTCTTGTCTTCAAACATGTCCAGTTTTGCTACACCCTTAAAAAACCTTCATGTAACGCTCTCATCCCTGCAAGCTACTGCTTTTTTATAGTAAAGGTTCTAGAAGGAAAAAAAATACAACATTAGAAATTTTCATTTGCTCTCTTCCCATTCAATACACCAATCAGTTATATGGCATTTAGCAAGCACCTGCTGTATTCAAGGCATTGTAACAAAATACAATGAAAAGAAAAAAAGAAAAAAACATAAAATTATCAAACAAAAAACAGTTCCTGTTCTCAAGGAGCTCGTAGTCTAATGAGGGAAGACAACATGCAAACAACTGTGTGCCAGCAATAGATTTATAAGATTAAATGGGGATAGTCTCAAAGGAAAGACTAAGGAACAATGGGAGAGGCTTCCCATTCACTTTTCAAACCCTTGAAATATGGCTTCTCTTATCTCAATACACAACTAATATTACATTTTCCAAGGTTATCATAGATCTCCTAATTGCTAAATCCAATGGCCTACTCTTAATCCTCATTCTTTTTTACCTGTCTGCAGCATTAGATGTTGTTGAGTGCCCAATAGGTCCTGTATACCCTTTGTTCTCTTCTAGTTTTCCTCGTACCTGGCAGACAACTCCTTCTTGGTCTCTAGTTTCCCCAACTATAACCGTCTCCTTAACTATAACTGTCTCCCAAAGTTCTGTTGTTCTCTCTCTCTCTCTCTCTCTCTCTCTCTCTCTACGTATGTGTGTGTATGTGTATGCATATGTGTGTGTGTACATATTCTAATCTCTCTCCTGACCTAAAAGTCCTATCACTAACTACTTGATGTTAAGTCATTTTTAGTTGTGTCTGACTCTTTGCAACCCTATTTAGTTTTTTCTTTGGCTTAGATGGTAGAGTGGTTTGCTAATTCCTTCTCCAGCTCATTTTACAGGTAAAGAACTGAGACGAGCAGGGTGAAGTGACTTACCCAGGATCACACAGATGGAAAGTGTCTGAGGCCAGATTTTAATTCAGGATGCCACTTCCTGACTCCAGGCTCTCTGTCCACTGCGCCACCTAGTGGCCTACTAGATAATTCTAAATTGGATGGCAAACTCAATAGATTTAAAATGAGCTCATTATCTTTTACCCTAAACCCACTCATCTTTCAGATATCCCTATTTCTCAAAACAAAACAAAACAAAACATTGTCCTTCCATTCAACCAGATTCACAAACTTTGAGCTGTCTGCTATTCTGCTGTCATCTATAACCCCACGCCCATCACATAATCTGTTACCAAGTCTTGTTGATCATGTCTCTATAATGTCTCACATCCATCCCCTCGTCTCTACTTATAGGGCCACCACCCTAGTTCTTGCCCTTATCACTTCTTACTTAATCTTGTACAATAGCCTTCTCATTGTACTGACAGTATCTACTCTTCCTCCTTTCTAATCCATCTTCCACACAGCTGCCAAAATAATCTCCCTAAAGGCACAAAACTGATTGTCTCATTCTCTGTTCTGCACTTTTAATAACTCCTTTTTGGCTCCAGAATAAAATTCCAATCCCATTTAAAGACCTTGACAATCTGGAAGCAGCCTAACATTTGAGGTTCGTTTACATAATTTGCCTTCATGCCCTTTTTGTTGTAGCCAAACTTGTCCATTTATGGTTCCCTGAATGTACAAGATGTGTAAGAAACAAGCATTTTTAAAGTACCATGTGCTATGCACTGTGCTAAGAGCTGGAGAAACACGTACAAGTGAAAAGGTGGTTCTTGCCTTCCAAGAGCTTATATTCTAATGGGAGAAACACCATAAAGAATGAAGTGGGGAAGATAAAGAAACTAACATGGAAGCATAGTGTTAAAGTCCAAAGAGTTCAAAGCACTTTTCAAGGAGAAATGCAGGTTGGCTGGCCTAGGCTTCTTCCTAGATGGAGACCCTGGGAGGAACTCACCAATGGGAGAAGAGTGCTACCATGGCAGTGGATCCTCCAAAGTGAGAAGGCCCCAGGTACTAAGGAAGGGTCCAGAGGGAGACCAAAGCTAAGACATGGTATTGGGATCCAGAAGGTCAGACCCACAGTGGAGAGGGGAATCATAGACACTTCCTGCCTCTGTCTTTCCATAGGATTGTTATAAAGCCTAGAGTGCAGCCTCTGCTTACCTCTACTCCTTGGAGTTCCTCCCTTCCCCTATATGTCTTCTTTTAACCAAACACCTGAGTTGTTAGTCCTCTCCCTTCTCCGGTTATCACGTATATTGATATAAATATACTATTTAAATGTTGTATCCAGGCTGAGACTGGCTTTTGTCAGTGTATTTGTTTTTTTGTGTTTGTATCCTTATCACGGTGGATCCTTATACCTAGTAGGCACTTAATAATTACCTTTTGGATCAGATTGGGGCTACCCAACTCCCAAGATCAGGTGAAGAACAAATGACATAATTTGTATACACATACACACATATGTTTCTATATATGTATGTATACACACATATATATAGCACTTTAAAAAATTAAACATTATAATAGCAAAGAAATGAAACTGCAATATGCGATACACTTGAAAAGAATCTTAGCCTATTAGAAGTCAAAGACTTTAGGTTTAAATTCCAGCATTGTCACTTTTACTTTCCTTGGGTAATCGGGGAACAACTATAACAAATCACCTTCTTTCAGCCTCAGTTTCTTCACCTATAAAATGAACCTGATCATACTTTCGCTGTTTATCTTGCAGAGGATGTCATACAACATTAATGTACGATATAAATGTGAGCTATCATAATTTGATCAGTTACATCACTTGAAGACTACAAGTTGGATTTATGACTGGCAGCAAAAAGATGTAATTATCTAACTGGTTATTTCCATTCTAAATGTAGATCATCACACAAAGTTGCTGTAATGAGCTTTCAACTACCTTTGTACCACTTTAAAATAGATATAATACGGATGTGCTTTTCAAATAGTTTTTTGAAATTGTTAGGACTGTAAAAATCCATCAGGCAAAATGAGCACTGACTCTAAGTCATACAATTACCAGTTTTGCCCTCTATCTACCAAGCAAACTATTGCTTTCTGTTGGCCCTCTGGACATAAATAAATAAATTAGGAGGACATCAATATTTGCCTGCAACAGATATGTTCAAGACCCACTCCACTAAACACACACACACACACACAGACCCCCAAAAAACAAAATTGTCAGAACTCTGTGGAATGTTGAAGTTACCGGGTTCTTTTCTTTCGTCACATAAAGGGTCAGCACACTAGGGAATGTTCTTTTATTATTTTTCATTTCTTTGACTAACAGTCATCACCAAGAAAATCACCACCTGATTTCCCCAGAATACAATACCTGCCTGTGTGCTAAGTATTCGGGTCACCCATATTGGTCTCTTGGCTTTGCTTATTTTACCCAGTTCAATTCATTTCTTCCCAAGTTTCTCCGAATTCCTCCTATTTGTCATTTTTTATGGCCCCATGATGTTTTATTACATTAATGTTCTCCATTTTATTTAGCAGTTCTCTAGATGATAGGTACCCACTTCATTTCCAAGGTTTCAGGGCTTTACTTTGTTTTTGGTTTTTTGCTATCACAAAAAGTGATGTTATGGATATTTTTGTATCCAGAAGTCATTCATTTGGGGGCAAGAAGAAGAGTTGCAGGCTCTATCTCTAATGAGAAAAGCTAGCACAGATTTTTCTATGAGTAGGCCCAAAGTTAATGGGTTGGGCAGTGCTGAAGAAAACAGTTTCGACTTGAAACCAAAATGACTCTATGACTCAGACAGAAATAAAGGAGCATACTTTTCCATGGACCTAGAAAGGCAGAACAACCTAGGCTTGTGTTTGTATGGAGTGGCAGAAGCAAGGACCAGAACACAGGTGAAGGACAGGTTGACTGGAAATAGTATCAAGGAGTGAGAAAAGATGTGTTGTAATGGAAAGTGTACCAGAAACTTGGAGTCAGGGACTTGGATTGAAATCCACTTTTTTTTTTTTTTTACCACTTGTATCACATTCAGTGAGCATCAATTTTGACATTTGCTTTTTTTGCTCTTTTTTTTTTTGGAGGGGGGAAGGCTGGGCAATTGGAATTAAGTGACTTGCCCAAGGTCACATGGCTAGTAAGTGTTAAGTGTCTGAGGTCAGATTTGATCTCAGCTCCTCCTGACTCCAGGGCCGGTGCTTTATTCACCGTCCCACCTAGCTGCCCCAATTTTGACATTTTCAAAGTGAAGCAACAGGAGATGATCTCTTCTACCCTTCTGCCCCAATATCTGTTGCTCCTATGAAGGAACATTCAGGACTTTTTAATACTTTTAAACTGTGCCATTTCAATTGAGTTACAAGTGCTTATTATTTTCATCATCTCTAATAATCTGATGCTTCAGTGAATGTATCTATGTTCTTGTGGGTACTGGCCCTATTGGTACATATTGTTATCATCCATACCTTCTTATCTGATGTCCTCTTAATTCCTTCACAAGGGATCCACCCAACATGCTGGGGGCTTTCCTCTAGGTGTTCTGACATCATATTTATAGTAGTGGAACACCTGGGCTATCTACCTCTTTCTTACACCTTGCTCTTTCTACGTGATTGGTCTAACTCCTCTTCTGGCCATCTCTTTCTCAGTCTCTTTCTGTCTCTCTCTCTCCCTCTCCCTCCCTCCCTCCCTCCTTGCTATAAGAGAACAGAGTTTAAATGGAGACTGAAGCAATCTACATGCTATTGTTCTTGTCCATGTTTGGATTTGTTTCTTTTTTTCCCACTGTTCACTCCATCGATTACAACCCTTCTATACAACCAGACTAATGTCTAATGTGAAAGTATTTGCAGATCCTATACTTGATTGCATGCCGCCATGGGCGGGGGAGGGGAAGGGGGGAAGAGGGAGGGGAGAAAATTTGAAACTCAAGGGATTCTGGAACTGAATCTTGTAAACTAAAAGTAAATAAATAAATCAATTTTTTAAAAAGAGCACAAAAGAGGAAAAAATGCACTGATTGTGCGTTCAGGGAAGGCTTCACTTGGGCTCAGGTTATAATGTGATAGCATTGAATAATAGAAGAAGAGATTTACTTTTTTTTCTCTTTTAATATAGCATGATTACTATATTCTGATGTCTTTCAGGACAGGTCATTAACTATAGGATGGGTAATTTAGTCATATTTTCAGTAATGTCTTGAATGTTGGCACTACCACAAAAACAAAAATTCTACCTTTGTTAGATTCACTTCCTTTTTTTTTCTCATGGGAAAACATCTTTTGTAAATAACCTGAAAGAAAAATGTTGAAAATAGCCTTTGCCTTTCTTCCATCCGGAGCTTTGATGTATGGGTATATGAGAAAAAGAGGGAGAAGTTCTCACTTCCTAAATAGACAGCACTTAGGAGCAGCTTGACCCTGGTGCTGACTCCATTGACAGGTAACACAGTTTTTAATAGACAATGTTGGTAGCATGCTGTTCGCTTTCTTACATCTGACTGTAATTCATTCTCAGGCACTCTGGATGTCTAGAAAACTTCACTGCTCATGATTGCAGGTAGAAAGAGGTGAAATGGAAAGGGCCAAAGAAGGTGGTATATGTAATTTGTTTATTGCCATCAGATACTTTTCACTGTTAAAGCTTCTCATTGTAAAATTCCGGGCTGAATAGGATATAATGATTTGTGTTTGGGGCAGAAAAAGGCTTTTATCCTCTCCTTGACATCAGTTTTTATATCAATGATAGAAAGGAAAGGCTAAAGGAGATGTGAAGGATCATTTGTGAGCTCTTCTCTACTCATAGTCCTCCATCCTAACTCAAGGACTAGATGTTCCCTAAATTCACTGAGCCATCTCCTGTCCCCACACATCTGGTATACTGCCACTCAGGCGTGGAATTCACTTGGAACAAAGCTTTGAAAGAGATTGAATCCTCTGCAGGGGGAGGGGATGTCAGGAAAGCATGTGTATGGAGGTGGGGGAAGTAAGAACTGGGGTATGAGGGAGTCTGTCTCCTGCCCTGGGAGAGACTGAGAGACACTGAAAATCTGAATGGGCACTGATAGAGTTTGAAGATGAGAGGGAACGGGAATAAGTGATTTGAGAAAGAAGAATTCCAGCAGTCAGAGAGGTCAAGAATCCCCTGTCAGTCTCTCAGCTACCATTTATTAACTACCTACTCTATGGCAGGCACTGTGCTAAGAACCAGGGATACACAAAGTCCAAGAAGACACTCCTGCACCAAAGGAACTCACAGTCTGATAGTGGAGACAGCAGGCACACACATATGTATAAACAAGATACAGATGTTACAAACAGGAAATAATTAGCAGAGGGGAAGTATTAGAATTAAGATATAGATTCGATCATAGTTGGAACTTGAAAGAAGCCAGGGAAGCCAGAAGGTGGAGATGAGGGAAAGTGTTCCAGGAATGGAGGCCAGCTAGAGAAAATGACCAGAGCCAAGAGATTGTTGTCATTGTTCAGTTGTTTTAGTCATGTCTGACTCTTCGTGACTCCATTTGGGGTCTTCATGGCAAAGATACTGGAGTGGTTTTCCATTTCCTTCTCCATCTCATTTCACAAATGAGGAAACAGAGACAAACCAGGTTAAGTGGTTTGCCCAGGGTCACACAGCTAGTAAGTGTCCGAGGCCAGATTTGAACTGAGGAAGATCAGTCTTCCTGACTCCTGTCTGGTCACTCTATCCACAGCACCACCGAGTTGCCCAGATCCAAGAGATGGAGTGTCTTATTTGTGGAATAGCAGGGAGGCTAGTGCATGTGGCAGAGAGTGAGGTGTAAGGAGATAGGAAAGGCGAGGCAGAGGGTGGCAGGTATGAAGAGACAGAGGTTTGGACCTTCTAAATTGTCTGGGTTCTATCCTCTCTAGGGCTTGATCCAAAGAAAGGAAAGTCTTAATACTGATGATGGTTATATCTTTTAAACATCACAGTAATTCCAGGCAATATTGGCTGTGAATAAGCTGATTAGTGGGTAACTAGGGGGCCCAGTGGATAGAATGCTGGGCCTACAGTCACAAAGACTCATGTTCCTGAGTTCAAATCTGGCCTCTGACAGCTACTAGCTGAGTGACCCTGGACGAATGCCAACCCTATTTGCCTCAGTTTCCTCATCTGTAAAATGATATGGAGAAAGAAATGGCAAAGCACTCCGGTATCTTTGCCAAGAAAACTCCAAATTGCATCACAAAGAGTGGGTACCACTGAAAAATGGCTCAAAACAAGCAGAGTTAAGTGGTGGAAGGATACTAGATAAGTAAAGAAATAAAAGCCTTCCCTCAGAGGCAAGCCGTCAGGCAAGGATACTAGTATTCCATTCTTTCCAAGCTTGGGAGCCTGATAGATGGAGTGAATTAATCAATATCAATCAATCAGTCAATATGGATTATGTGCCTACTATATGCTGGACACCATGCTAAGTGTTGGGAAATCATAAAGAAGCAAAAGACAGTGACCCCCCCTCAAGGGGCTTACAATCTAATAAGAGAAATATTAAGGGGCTATGCTAAAAAACTTTACAAATTTTTTTTCGTTTGATCAGCACAATCCTTTGAGGTAAGTGCTGTTATTGTCCCCATTTTACTAGTGAGAAGACTGAGGGAAACAGAGGTTAAGTGACTTGCTGGGGGTCAAACAGCTAGTAAGGGTCTGAGGCCACATATGAACTCCTGTCTTCCTGACTTCAGGCCCAACTCTCTTGCAGGTGTCATCTAATTATTTCATGAGAAGGTGCTGATTCAGGGAAAATCGTGCCCTTGGGCCCAGCTTCCCTTAGAAAAATCTGGCTATATTGGAGGCAGTAGTTCTTTTCTGCTCATCTAAATACCTACACATATTCTTGGCTATATTCATCAGCCTTTCAGAATCCTCTTTCTTCCATGCCGTAATGCCAAGCAAAGGCAACTTCCAAGGTTCAGATTACTAGCATAGTAAACCCCATTTATTCAACAAACATTCACAGAACAGAGAAAGTCAAAATACAGTGTAACTTGTTCCTTTAGCAAATAAATTCTCAATTCAATCCAGGTACTACTCCACCCCTAGACAGTACATTCATTTTAGTCAGTCAAAAGTCTCTTCTCAAATGGAGATTAGCCTCCAATCATAAACAAAGTACATTCATTTGGTTAATCACAGAGCACAAAAAACTCAAAGGCTTCCCACCCCTGAATCTCAAAAGGGGCAGGAAAACACAAAAGGCCATCGACCCTTAAGTTAACAAGGTTAAGCTCAGCATTGAATACCCAAGGAAATGTCCTTCTTTCATCTTCACTGGAGGCAAGCCCTCAGCAATCTCAGTTCCTGGGGAGATAAGGCTCAACAAAGCCATAGCCAGTGTCTTCACCAAGTCCATCTCTGCCTGTAGAATAGTCCCAGAACCCCTGAAAACATTAGCGAGGCCCTCTTCCGGGATTTCTGTGCAGGTAGCACAAGAAAATCCTCCTTCAGGGCTTCTGAACCAACAGCCAGGTTCCAAGACCTCTACAACAGCAGCACTGTCCTTCACCATCAGGTGAGTCTGGCAAAACAACATCAAAACAGACAGACAAAATATCAGCATCACAGCCATGCCTCCTCAGTTCTTAGCAGTTCTCAAAAGTCCTGGGCAGTTCCAATGGGCTCTCAGCAGTCTTTCTCTCAGCAACTCAGTCTCCACAATGCTGGATGCTTCTCTCCAAAAGTCCTTCTGGCTTCCTCTCAGCTTGGGCCTCTCTCCCAATCACGGCTCCTCCCAGTTCAGCCCTCTCTCTTCACGTCAACAAGTCCATCCCACAAGTGGGATTCACAAGCTCTGGGTTTTAATACTCAACCCAAAAACCGAACCAATACAAGGGCATCTCCAAATTCCATTACCAACACACAGGCTTGTCAAAGTTCTATCTCTTCCATAAACATCCTCTAATCCATGCCACTACTGCTGTTTTTCTACCCTCCTCAGATGTTCTGAGGGCATCTTCTCTCTGACATTCCTTTGTCTTCATCATACTCTGCCTTATATCATACTTATGGATATTGCAGGGCTATGTAGGCTGGTAATTGTTTAAGAACCAGCTCTCAGGAAAAGTAAATGTCACATGCTTTTCAGTTTAATCTGTGTTTATTACCATTTTCTCTGTCACTTTCTTAAGTCTATGCAATCAGCAAAACAATAATTGAATTAGCATTTGCTCATTTTTGATGTGTAAATACTTACACTGAAAATTCAATAATTGGATCTTGGAAGCTTTTACAAGTTTGCTTCAGCACAACTCTGATGTCCCTCCCAAGAGAATGTAAGTTCTTGAGGGTGCCCTGTTGTATTTCAAATACTTAGCATAGTGCCTCACTCATCCTAGGCACTTAATACATGTTATTGTATTTCATTTGTGTCTTTGTTTGCTTTGATTCAAATGGGATAATTTCAGGGCAAAATCAGAGCACATTTTTCCTTCTCAGTGTTAAAATCTCTTCTAGTGGCTAGCTTATAGCTTGTTAATAGAACTAGGTATTTAGGTTGAATATAGTAGATCCTTCTTTTGTCTACTCACTGTTTTTGCATTCCTGATCATGTTTATTTAGGGTGATGGTATATCCATACAGTTTGAGGCTACAGCAGAACCTTTACAGGTCTATGACCATTGGATCATAGATTGGGTGCCAAACAGCAACTTCAAGATCACTTAGTCTAATCCTTTCAATTTATAGATGAGAAGCTGAGGCTTAGTCTGAGAAGTAATTTGTCCCAAAGTCACACAGATAGAAAGTAGCAGAATGGGATTAAAATTTTGACTCCAAGTACATCAGTGTTGCCAACAATACTGTTCTGCTTCTCTAGAATCTCAGCAATATTGTGACTAACCAATAGAGTATATAGTTAAACTCATTTAAAGGCAAATAAAACACTTTACAGTTGTATCATTTCTTTTACTTTTCAAAGGCTTTTCACATATCGTTTAATTAGATAATAATAAGTGACCAGCTGCTGGGTGGCAATTGAATTTTATATTTCAGGTACCACACATGTAAGTATTTTAGAATAACTGTAAAAAAAAATGTGTGTGTATATAACCAGAAGCATAAAATTATGTTGCTACCCAGCAACTGGTCATTTATTATCATCATCATTATTTTTATTAATAAATGAATTAATATATGTAAACATCTTTTGAGAAGTATAGGGCATCATATAATTGTAAGTGTTTTTATTTTTGATAGTATAATCTTTCATTTGGCTTTCAGCCCATGTAACTATATACCATC
The DNA here is from genome assembly GCA_028627135.1 of Pseudochirops cupreus. NCBI lineage: Eukaryota > Metazoa > Chordata > Mammalia > Diprotodontia > Pseudocheiridae > Pseudochirops > Pseudochirops cupreus. The sequence goes on from CM053580.1 coordinate 250,663,154, forward strand.
TGAAGTCCTCAACACTGCCTAGAACATTCTAGTATAGTTACATGGAACTATGCAGAATCTATCAAAAGAAACACAATTCTGTACAAACAAAGCCAATGTAACCAAGATTAAGAGGGAAGTGGGAAATTGGAAAAGAATTTTTACAACCAATGTCTCTGATAAAGGCCTCATTTCTAAAATATACAGAGAACTGAGTCTAACCTATAAGAATACAAGTCATTTCCCAATTGATAAATGGTCAAAGGATATGAACAGGCCATTTTCAGAGGTGGAAATTTAAAGGTATCTATAAGCATATGAAAAAATGCTCTAAATTACTATTGATTTGAGAAATGCAAATCAAAACAAATTTGAGATACCATATCTCACCAGTCAGATTGGCTAAGATGACAAAACGGGAAAATGATAAATGCTGGAGAGGATGTAGAAAAATTGGAACACTAATGCATTGTTGGTGGAGTTGTGAACTGATTCAACCATTCTGGAGAGCAATCTGGAACTATGCCCAAAGGGCTATAAATAATCGTATACCCTTTGACCCAGTAATACCATTCTAGGGTTGTATCCCAAAGAGATCAGAGAAGAGTGAGGAGAACCCATATGTACAAAAATATTTATTGCAGCTCTCTTTGTGGGGGCAAAAAAACTGGAAATTAAGGGGATGCACCTCAATTGGGGAATGGCTAAACAAGTTGTGGTATATGAATGTAACAATACTATTGTGCTATAAGAAATGAGGAGCAGATGGACTTCATATTTACCCTGAGAGGCTTATACAAACTGATGCTAAGTGAGAAGACCAGAATCCGGAGAAATTTGTACACAATGACAGACACAATGTATGTATGACAACCAACTATGATAAACTGGACTCTTCTCAGCAAAGCAAAAAGTTTCAGGATGGAAGGAGATGTCTACGTTCAGAGAAAGATCTAGAAAGAACAGAGTTTAAATGGAGACTGAAGCAAACTACATGCTCTCTTTCTTTTCCATGATTGGTTTTGTTTCCTCTTTCCCGTTGTTCATTCCATTGGTTACAACCCTTCTGTACAACCAGACTAATGTCCAGTGTGAAAGTATTTGCAGATCCTATACTTGGTTGCATGCCGCCATGGGGGGAGGGAGAGGAGAGAAAATTTGAAACTCAAGGGATTGTGGAACTGAATTTTGTAAACTAAAAGTAAATAAACCAATTTTAAAAAAAAGAAACACCATTCTACTTCCCCACATGCTTTTGTGAACTTTAAACTTAGTTTTTCTAGTAAATGCATGCTTCTTTCTTAACTAGGTTAACATAAAAGAAAAACTAGGACATTAAGTGCTATTCTATTGAAAACACTAACTAATGAATACACTAGTCATGTCTTAGACAAACATCTATCATAACATCTTCCTGGTCAAATTGATGCAGCTGACCTTAAAATGATACAAAGTGACTTGAATCATTTCATTCTAGAATAAATACATCACCTACTTCATCTAATGAGTTATAGCCTACATCAGACACATGATCTATCAAATTAGACAGCTTATCTACTAAATCAAAATTAGACAGTTGTAGCTATGGAATGTCCACTCCCCCCTCTCCATCACTCCAGTGATGAACACTGTGTGTGTGATGTATAGTAATGGTTTTTTCCCTGCATTGATCATCCTGTACAATAGTGAAACAGTTAAGATTGCCCTATAACAATGTGATAGTTATTGGGGAAGAGAATATACTTAAAACTGACCTTGATATTTCTTATAATAAATACTGTGTATGTCACTAAAATTGATGGATTGGCTGTAAAAAGTAACATAATCTATCTCTGAGGAATTCCTGTTGTACAGTCATTAATTCATTCTGAGAGAAGAAAGGGGTCATCATAGAAGGGATACTTTAGGATTTCTGAAATTAGTTTTGTTCAATGTGATTCAGTTGAAACTGCATAGAGTTCAGATATCATCAGGCATGCAGACAGACTGTTTGCCTCTTCATGCTACTCTGTAGGCATTCATTTTTCTAATCATTTCTTTTGATCAGAACCAAAATGTGATTTCACAGACATGAAGTTCTTCTGCTGGGGAGAGCTCTTTCACCATGATAGGCAGACAGATTCTCTGTAAGTTACAGAGAATTAACCGAGGGCACCAATAGTTTAATTGACTTGCAAAGGATCACACAGGTGGTGTGTATCAGAGATAGAACTTGAACCCAAGTGGTCTTCTTACCTCCAATGCTGGCCCTCTGGCCACTATACCCCACCCTTGCTCCAGACTTCTTACATTACATTATCCATGTTGAAAATAAAAAACTAAAAATTAAAACCATTATAGGAAAGAGGCACTTTATATAGAGAGAGAGTGGAAACTTTTCATATTTTGCCTAAAAGCTGAAAACTGTCAAGTTAGAAACAGTAGTATCTTTAAAGGTGCTTCCTTAAACAAAAAATGATAATAGTTTTCACAAATTAACTACCTATGGATAATCTTATTCTGTCCCATTCTCCATTAATACCAGGATATAATGCTCAAGCATAAAAGTAGAAAGGTTTAGGAAATAGCAGGACTCACAATTATGTGTTTTACCATATCTATCAATATTAAAATGATTATTATATCTGATGTCAGTGAACACACGAATTATAGATAGCATTAGTGTTTTAGGCACATGTTAAAGTAACATTTTGTTCTTAGGTTCAGCCTAATTTCTTTCAGACATTTAAGAATTTCCGTAGAAGTAAACTTAACATCTACACTGCCTTCATTATTAACATCATTGGGATTTGCTCTTTGAAATTGCCATCTTAGAAATGTCATTGCCTTTTAAAGAGGTCCTTTCAATGTTTGAGTAACAATTCTCTCTGAGAAATGTAAGAGTTTATAACTCTATCTAAAGTTTAAGATCATTTTTTTGAAAACCTAACTTCAACTTCTATAATAGTTCAGAATGTGTTCATTCCAAAAAACCATGTATCCAGCTTCACACAATCAGCATCCTGGCATTAAATTTCTTCTCTTAAAAATTTCTTGACCATCAGGAAGCAAATTTGATGTTTGTGTGCATTCTCCATTCCCAACTTCATGAGGCTCTTTTCAAGAGCTTTTCCTATTGAGAGGCAAGAAGGCACCATAGATAACATGCTGCACTTGGCTCAGGAACACTTGAGTTTATCTCCCATCAGTTGCTTAGCTATGTAAAGTATAAAACTCAACCAGTCACTTAACCTCCATGATCCTCAGTTTCCTTATCTGTGAAATAGGGATAATAGTAATACCTATTCCCACAGGGTTGTAGGTATCAAATGAGATGCTATATGTAAAATACTTTCTAAAAATTAATACATTTTACAATTGTGAGCTACAAATGATATGCTTGCTTTAAAAAAGTCACTGGCCAAATACATGGTTCAAGTCTACACTTATATTCACTCAGAGTTCTTAGTGACTTTAATGAGGTTCAATCAGGATCTCTTTAAAAATTTGTTAAGGAAATGGACTAAGGTCACCAGGGATTTGTAATTTCAGCCATGGTTGTTTTATCCTATTGCTGTTTAATTCTGCAGATGATTCCTTGCATAGGAAATTGTCACCTTACTTTTGAGCAAAATATTAATTTAGAAAAAAACTCATCATTTTGTCATAATGAATCATGTTCACACTTAAGAAACATATTTCAATGACGTCTTAAGAAATTGTCTTTGTAAAATTATAATTCCCTTGATGAAAAATACAATCTCATCAGGTTACCTGCCTTACACCAGACTAAAAGTTTAATGGTGAAGGGCAGGAAAATAAGATATCACAAAATATGTGGGGAAATCTAGAACCCTTTTTCAATTAATCTTTTCTATAAAGGAGCTAAATGAAGGACAGTTTTCCTTCCTGCTATTCTAAAACTACTCACTATCTATTTCACCTAAAATATGCTAATTATGCTAATATCTGTCTTCTATTTGTCTTTTCTTAGCATTTTAAAATTTTTATTTTATCTCATCTTTGAAAGAGATTTCTTTAGGGGATCAGGCATGTGATAATTTGTTCTGAAATGGCATGCACATTTAGTATTTAATATCAACCTTCAAATTGTTTTATGTTACACCTGTTATTCAAGCAGGAAGTCAAAGCAAAATATATTATAACCTGAGGTTCTATGTGATACTGATACAAACATGCTTTCAGAGTTTCTTTCAAACTATTTGGTTAATTTCTCACTAAATATGAAAATATTAGAACATTGATTAGTATGCATTCAGGTTTCTGAAGTTAGTGTATTCTCTTCAGTAATTAGTATTTCAAATTAGTTTCTCGCCTAAACATTTTGCTAAACTTTTGACATCTCCTTGCCACACTGTCTGCCTTCTGGCTTTCATCCTTCTCTCCTCCCCATTCTCACTTTGGACTCTGCACCTAGATTCTTTCCAGCTCTCATAGGTGGGTTTTGTATTTATCTTGTATGAACCAGGCCTCCATATCACAAGCCATCTCCAAACCATACTAAGAAGTAGCTCTCTCTCTTACTCAATTCCCCAATTCCCCAGTGGTCTCCTCTCCAAGTTCCCCTTGCTGTCTTCCCCAATTTGATGTAAACTCCTTGAGGGCAGTGTCTATGTTGCTTGCTTGTATCTGTATTCCCAGTGCTTTGCACAGTGTCTGATACACAGTAAATGTTTAACAAATGTTCTATCTATGCCTACAGAGTTTGTTTTTATGAGCAGAATTGGATAGATTTCATGGATTACTAGCTGAATATGACATAATTGATTGGAATGGTGTCAGTTCATTTGCAAATATGTTTCATTCAAAGTAAATACACAATCGAAAATGATAGATCAATTCTAAGGTAGACTAGAATTTTAAATTACATTCAGTGCATTTAGTGCATGTCTATAATTTTTTATTAAGGACATACTTGGAAAGGCTCAAGCACTATAAATTACTTAGAGAGAGTCAAGAATAAATCAATTGTACTAAGTGCCTATATAACTTTTAAATACAAAAATTCTAGAATTTTAATAGTTTTAAAAAAACAGATTTTATAGCAGAATCATAGAAACTTGCCATTCATCCCAAGATGAAAACTGGAAACACCTAATTGATACTGCATGACAGCCTAATTCCCATTTCCTTACAATTATTCCAAACAAAGTTTTTAATATTAAAATGGAAGAAAAGGAGATAACTAAGATATGAGTTTTGGTGCTTTTTTAAAGCTAGTCATTTATTCATTTTTCTAATTGTATTTTAATCAAATTTTATTTGTTCATCAAGCATTATTTTTTTTTAAAGTATATCTCAAATAGGACCACAGATCTAGAGTTTAAACAAACCACAGAGACCAATTTGTCCAACCCCATCATTTGCATAGCGGTCAATTGCTTAGGGACACACAGGTAGTAAGAATCAGAAGGAAGATTTGATCTCCAATTCTCTGCCTTCAGAGCCAGAGCTCTCTCAAGCCAACCACTCAAATATTTAGCACATATATGTCTTTGTTGTACCTGACACACAGTATGTGATTAACAAATTTTTATTGACTTGGCTTGACTTGTGTTTAAATACTATCATATCCCAAATATTTAAATATATGATATCATTTAGGAAGAAAATTATGAATTGAAATAAAGAGAGAAGATGAATTATGGTGAGCAGATTAAAGGAGCTACTTGGCTAATTTGAATATCCTTAATCTCTCTTAGACTACATTTCTTTATAAAATAGAGGACATTGGATTAAATGATTATTAAGATTATTGTAGAGCTTTTAAAGTCTCTGGTTCAAAACTCTAAGTAGTATAGGCGAGTATAGGAATATAGAAGAGGGTTTTCAAAAATGGAAGGCAGGAAAAGGCAATAGTCATAGTAGATTAGCAAGATCGTGCACTGACTTTGGAGTGAAAAAGCCCTAAGTATAAACTGTTGTTGTTCAGACATTTTTAGTTGTAGTTAACTCTTTGTGAACCTATTTGGGGTTTTCTTGGAAAAGATACTGGAATAGTTTGTTATTTCCTTCTCCAGCTCATTTTACAGATGAGGAGACAGAGGCAAATGGGGGTGAGTGATTTACCCAGGGCCACAAAGCTATGAAGTGTCTGAGGCCAGATTTGAACTCAGAAAGATTAGCCTGACACCGAGCCCAGTCCTCTATCCACTGAGCCATTTAGCTACCTGTATATAAGCTCAGTTTCTTCTAAATACTAACATGGTGACTTGGGCAAGCTGCTGATACATGGGCTTTGCCTTCCTCATCTACAAAATGAAGGAGATGGAGATTTTGATGAAGGGTCTACTAAGGTCCCTTCCAAGTCTAGATTCTGTTATCTAGTCTTATGGATTTAATGACCATTGATTTGGGGGTGGGAGTAGGATAGAGACTGTGGAGACACCTGAGATATGGGAAATGGGCACATAACTCCCAGTGAGCTTTTTTCAAAGGAAGCACACTATCAATTTCTGGTTTCTAATTTCTGGACAAGAGCTACAAAAATTGATTTTTTTTAAAGGAAAGGGATTATTTTGCTCCATTCCTTTTCCAATCCTTACTCTCTCTTCCCAGAGGGGGTAAAAAGGTGAACAGAGATAAATGGAATACAGAACAAAACAAAAATACCTCCCCAACAAAACAGAAAACCTTCTTAGTAATTGAATTAGGATATTAATTTTCTTCTTTTTTTTTTTTACCTCCAATACTCCTGATCTAAAATCAAAGTGACACTGGTTACTTTGCTGTATAAAAAGTTCCTAAACAAGAGAGTTCAAATGCCAGAGCAAACTATCACAGGATTAGGAGAGCCTTACCAACATCTTAGGGAAGCCTGCTACACCTCCTCTCTCCCAAATTTCTACGGTACTGTCCCTTATTTCCAGGCCACTATACCTGTGTGCTCACCCCTCAGCCTAACTCCTCACTACCACCTCTACCTCCACCATGAGTATTTTTTACTGCTAAGCTTATTTCTCTTGTTTCTTTTTTTCAGTCCTTATCTGGTACTTCCATTAAAATTTTCCTATTAGGAAATAACTATTATAGTATGGTGACAAATAGAATCTCAGATTTCAAAGGGATCTCACAGGTTTTCTAATACAACTAGGACACAAACAGGAAACTCCTCTATGAGATCCCTCTGGCCAACCAGCCTTTCCTTGAAAAGCTTCAGAAAGGGGGAGAGCACAACCTTCCAAGAAATTTATAATTTTGCAAGGGCAAGCAGCATCTCTAACTCAGATTGTAGATTTATTGTAATTTTATGACACGCATTTTCTGTGTTTGACAGAACCATAACCAAAATATTTTCACCTGCAGCTAAAACAGGGGAGGTGAAGAGTTAGATAGTGCTAATCCACCTTAGACTAGTACTAATTGTTAGGATGGTATAAAGTAGAATTGATTAGGGTCAAATTTTGAAGGTGATGATAGCATGGCCTAAGAAAGCAGAGGAGAGTAGAGTGATTGGAGATTGTCATGAAGACAGAGGATAGGTTTAGAGGAGGTGAAGAGAGGGAGAAAAAGAAGGATAGGAGTTTGTAGGCAAAGAGCTATCTAAATTATGGATAGTTGAGGTGAACATTTGTAGGTGATGATAGGCACAGTGGTGCAGCTACCCCTACATTTAGTTGTAGTGGAGCAAAGGAGTGATCACAGAATGTTTGATGAAGTATCAAGTAAGGGTATTTGAGGAAAACTGACCCAAGTACTAGAATCCATGAGAAAGATAGGAGGATGATTTGTAGCAGGTAAAGAAATAAAATAAAAACCACCAGGTTCTGAAAGTGGTGATATGTCTGGATGGAGAGAGTGCTGAGTCAAAGAGGTAGTGGGAGGGTCTTGCTCAGAAGGGGCATTGAGTAGTAAGAATCTAATAATGCCTCTTTTGTTCTCCTCTTGTCTATTGGGCCTGGGACCATGAGCCAAGGTATAGCCAGTATTAGAGAAAATGTCTGGAGACTCACCGTCTACTGTAAGGAACAAGATTTCTGGAAGTACAAGATGATCTTGTTTCTGTTTCATTGAATGAATTAGGAGACAGAATGGGACAGTGGAAAGGACCTAGGCTCGAATTCTGGATCTGCCACTTAGTACCTGTGTAGTCTCGGGCAGGTCAGTTAACCTCTATGGGCCTCAGTTCCCAAATTCGTCAAATGAGAAGGTCACATTATGTGTCCTTTAAGGTTCCTTCCAACTTGAAATATATGACCATATAGTTATTATAGAACATAAAATTCAATTACACATAATGTATATCTTGTATTTGGGAATGTACATGTTATAGTATTAAAAAATAGGGTTTTATATATCTTATACCCCCATATTTGTTCCATTTCCAATTTTGTTCTTCCATAACCTTATTTTGGGGAGAGATGTGTTTTATAGTTTAATCTGTTAAACCAGCATGTGATGATCCAGTACATTGCAATGAATTAGAAGAAATAGTAATATAATTATTTATAAAAGCAAGAAATCCTGTAAACACCTTTTTTGTTTATATATATAACATCAAATCAAATTACATGTTTTTTCATATATTAAAATAGCCATCCAAGCAGTTACAAATAACTCTGAAGAGAAGTTCTGCAATCAGAATCATGGAATACCAGAGAAGGAAGGGATCCCAGAGCCTACGTGCTCCAACCTATACGTGAACAATTGCCTCAGTAATATACCTAACAAGTGGTTATCTAACCTTTGAAAAAAGAGATCTGGTGAAGGGAAATCCATGACTTCCTGAGGCAGTACAATCTACAATTGTTGTTTGTCCTTCATTCTTGAAGAGGCCCACAAGGACAGGAAAGTGATACCATGACTTGCACGTGAATTGAATTTAAGTAAGAGAGGACTGTGCAAACTCACCAGGCTTGCTCCCTCCTCCAGAGCCATCTGGGCCCAGTGGCCAGAGATATAAATCAGGAAGATTGGAGATGAACTAGACTGTGGCTTTTTTGAAGTGAAAGTTTTTCCCAGGTTTCAGTTTGACTGAGGCAACACCCTTTCAATGATTAAGGCTAGGTAAGAGATGAAGCAAAGAGTGGTCTCTTTTACCTAGTCCAAATTTTTTTTAAAAAATCAATCTGAGAGGGGAAGACCTTCAGGGTTTCTGGCCAAAACAGAAACAATTGCTATATACACTCACTCTGTGACATCAGGCTATAATTGCAATAAAGTACTTCCTGACATCAAGTCTACATTTGCAGCATTTACTCGTTCCAGATTCTGCCTTCTAGGTCTTTTCTCCTTAGTGACAAACATCTCAGTTCCTTCAATTAATCTTTATATGTTATCTTGAGACACTTCACCATCCTGGTTATCATTCTCTTTATATTCTCTAATTTATCTGTGTCCTTAAAATTTTGCAGTACTGTTCTCTAGATGTGGTCAGTAAGTCTGTGACATCTCAAGTCTTGATCACTATGCTTCGCTTAATACAGCTTAACAACATATTAGATTTTTAACATTTTTAAAGCAAAAAATAAAAAATAAAATCCATTTAAAATCTAATATTTTAAATCCACCGTTATATTTCTTATGTTATTTTTTTAATCAGTACCTAAAATAGTTACTCACAACTTTTATAATGTAGTATAGTGCCTCAGTTTGTCACAGATTTCATTATTAATGTGGGTCCTGTATACAGTCACCTAAATAGCATTCCTCTCCCAAATAAATAGCAAGCTGTCAAAGAACAGACACAAGGGTTGATCCTGGGCAAAATTATAAATAAATAAAAGGTTGCTTCCAATACTTCATCACTGATTTTTATTGCTTTTATAATTTCCTTAGCCACATTCTACAAGATACCCATGATACCCTAATGCATGTTACCCAAGACACCATGCCAAAGTCTGCTTTTCCTGTGATTTTACCCATGCTCAATTAAAATGCAGCCGTGCTCAAGACCTGCTTTCTGATAGTTAACCTGAAAAACATGTTAAGGTATTAAGAGCTTAGTAGCTGCCCTTCCCAGATAACATGTCTGCATTTAAACCAAAGTTCAATGCCGTAACCCTGAGGAGAGAATAATGATTTCAAATTTCAAACAGGCTGCCAAAAAAGGGCACAGACCATACAGAGGAAGTTCCCACTGTTCTGCATTTGCTCCCCAAGATGTGCACTACCATGAAATTCTATCATCTTCAACTCAACAGATAAATTACCAAAGTAAAATTCTAGAGCCACTGAAAAATATTTAAGTAAAGAAAATTACTGAGTGTGATCTGGTCATTTTCCCATTTTAAAATCAGAAATGCTCAAATGTATCTATTCTAATGAAAACTTCATCAAATAGTCTTTATATTAAGCACCCACTTTGCTTTCTTGACAGCTTAACTGTTTTTAATTTTAAAATATGCCTAAAAACCAATATATCTAAAAGCCATTCAGACATTCACTTAAGGAAATGCGCCCGAAGCAGTTTTGTCCTGTTTGTGTGAAATTCACAAGTTAGTTTGGTTCTGTTCTGTAAAAATATAAAACTGAAGGGTTTCTTTCCCCTCCTTTCCCCCATTACTTACCTAATGTCTAAATGAACTAAGTATAGAAATAGGGATTGCGACAGGATCTGTCTTTTCATTGATCTAGAAAACTCTACCTAAGCATGTAATCACTTTCTCGGAAATGTATAGTCAATGAAAATAGTCTAGAGCATTGGGAGGGTTAGTGACTCACCCAGGGTTACACACCCAGTTTAAGTCTGAGGCAGCCTTTGAATCCACATTTTCCTTACTTCACGGCCAACTCTTTAGGATTTAAATGTTTTTGGTTCTAAGTAGTATTATAAAATCTAATTGCTTTGGCCTATCCTGATAGAATTCAATGAGTTCATTCCCAATTTACACTTCTAATCTTTGAAGAGTTTCCCTGTTAAGCACTGTTTTAATATTTGAAAATCAATCTAATGATGCTTTAAGATTTTGTACAATTTCTAAAAAAAAAAAGAAAAAACCCTTCTAATGAATAATTATTTCTTTCTTCTATGCATTTCATATCATATCAGCATATTTTTATAAAAGTATATTGCAGCCTTTTTGAAGTATAAAAAATAAGATTCTGGGATTTAAATGCAAAAGCTTATGCTTTTTCTTTGCTGTACATTCAAGAAAATATTGCCAGCATCCAAAAAGGAGACTAACTTGTTTTCTTTTCTCTTTGAAAAGCTTACAGTGATGCTAATTAAAGAGAATGTGTAATCTGAGGACCAGTTCTTAATCTTAAGAGTAAATCCTATTTCCTCAAATAAATGTTTTATACCTTGGATATTTCAGATAAGAAGACAAGGAGGCATACAGTTACTGGTGGACCTGTTGGACCATCGGATGACAGAAGTTCATCGTAGTGCCTGTGGAGCTTTGAGGAACTTGGTGTATGGGAAAGCTAATGATGATAACAAAATTGCCCTGAAAAACTGTGGGGGCATTCCAGCATTAGTACGGTTACTACGCAAGACTACTGATCTGGAGATCCGAGAACTGGTCACAGGTAAGAGATAATTATATTATAGTGTTACATTTTCAAGATTGTAGCTTTTCTTATGTTCATCATATTTAGCAGATGCACTAATCAAATGATCTATTTAATAGAATGGTAGTAATTACGCACACATAATTTGATAGTTTGAGACGATTTAGAATGCATGAAAATGTACTTGTAGGAAAATTGTACTGAACATAATTTAATCTTTAAGAAGTCACTCTCTACTTAATTTACAATCTCTTTAAAATTCTGTAGTTTCTCATTGCTGTTATGAACATCAGTTAAACAACATATGAGCAACATTGAAAAAATAACTGTTAGGATGTTTCAAAGACTAGAGTGCTTTACAATCCCTTGTGTTAACCCTTTGAACAGAGTGCATATTCATTCCAAAGGTGAATATACATAACACGGAATTGTTATGAAATACTCTGAGCTCAGTAGAATTTCTGTCCATAACTAAAACAATATCAATAAGCTCATACATCACCACTGGCAAGTTTAATTCCTTTCAAAGAATTCCCCTGTCCTGGACCACTTACTTGAATGTATCCATTAAGATTTTAGTTGCTTATTTAATGTGTGGGGAGTTAAATTCTGACTCATTCTCTCTTGCTAGACCTACTAGTCTTCCCCTCAGGATTTTAGGACACCTTTGAGGTCTTCCATGCTTTTCTTCACTACTGGCATTGGTTTGAGCTTCCAATGATTATGGTGTCCAACATACACCCAAAATTAGGGTCCAATGACTTATGTGTTCCAGTTCCATTTAAACACTTAATATCAATTAGATTTTATAAGAAGATGTTTAATTTGAATATATGGCAAATTTAAAACATTTGCCCCCTATCTCAGAGGTATACTCTTACCTACATGGTATCTGGGGAGAGTAAGACATTTGGTTTCATAGTATTGGCCCCCTAAGTTCATGTCCAAAGGAAGTGATGCTGCTGAATGATTCCTTTTCTCATTTTTCTCATTTCCTCATTCTCTTTTTACTGCTGGACTGAATTCCTGAAGGTCACACTCAAATATCAGTTCTTGCTTCTTGGGGCATTAATTCTACACTGTCTATAAACCCAGATTGTAGAACATGTAGATGCTGCCCTTTTGATCTTTCTGTACTCACAAAGTCAGAGTCTCTACTCCCTTTATCTAGAACATAAAAGAGCAAAGAAAAGTCCAAGAAATAAGACCTTCTTTCCAGAGGGCATGGCCTCAGAGGGAGAAAACCCAAGGTTTCTTCCCCTATATCATAAGACAGGTCACCATGAGCGAAGGAGTCACCAAAAGTCACTATGCCAAGTATGATGGGCCTGGTGGAATGCCTCTTCAAGCAATCAGAGAACCTCTTCTTGTTGATGTGATTCGTTAACCAAGTCCAGCAACAGAATGTCCACTCATGTTGTATATACAACCTCTCCAAGGCATTCTAAAATTTCATTTATCTCCTGTAAAGAACCATTGTCTCTATTGGGGAGATATCAATAGAGATGTTCTGTGCATGTACCCGTGCTTATTAATACGTTCTATTTCTATCAAATAATGTATCTTTAAGAGGCATCTTTAAATATTTTTGTCAAACCATTGCACTAATTTTCAGCTTAACTAACTTGTGAATTGTCCAATACTGGTTTTCCAAGGTTTTGGTGACCTCCAGGCTGAACTTTTACATTATATTCAGGAATACTTTGCAAATTTCCAATAAAGATGGCTTAAAACAGAATACAGTGGTTGATTTCCTTCATAATGGAGATGTTCAGGGCATTCATACAAAGAATCTTAGCTCTTCACAACCCAACTTTTCTTCTCAATTTCGCTACCAGAACTAGAATTCCTAAACTTCTAAACTTCAGGTCAGGTCCTTTTAGTCTAACTAAATTCAACAGATAGGAGTTCAATAATTTATTTAGTTTGAAACTTTAAAAAGAAGATGAGAATCATGTATGTACTTAAAAATCTTGCAAATATCCCAGAATGTTTTGTATGTTAAGCACATTTTAGAAATTTGGTAACATGGTCTGCTAATGATTTTGGAACAAACGGAAATCTCAGGTGATTCCTGAAACACTTTCTAAAAGAATTGGTATATGTCCTTTTAAGTTTGGAAACACTTCTTCAAATGATTAGTTTCTGTTCTTATAAAGGAGTGGGGGAGGCGTGGAAACCTTGAGGAGAATTGTGATGCTTGAGTAAAGTAAGAATATCTAGTGTGATAGTCCAAATTAAACCCAATCATGTTTCCCACCTTCTTTTTCTCACTTTCCTCTTCCCCTTTTCTCTCCATCCCTGCCTTTTTTCTTCCTCATCAACTTCCCTCATTTTCTCCCTTCCTTCTCTCCTTCCTTCCTTGCTTTCTTCATCCCTTGATACTTCTCTTCCTTCTTCCTTTATCATTTATTACACATCTGCTATGTAGCACACTTCTAGGTCCTAGAGAGAAGTATTAATTCAAAAATTTAGTTCAGTAATCATTAACATACTGACTACTAGAAGGGATATAAAATCAGTAATTCAAAGAAGTCAACAGGCATTTATTTATTAAGTTCTTACTCTAGGCTGAGCACTGTGCCAAGAGAAGAAAATACAAATATAGCAGAAAGAATGAAAGTCCTTGACCTCAAGAAGCTAATGTTCTAATGGAAGAAGAAAACTGGAATGGAAAAAAAAGGAAACTGATAGTGGAGGGAGGGATAGTGAGAAGTTATCGATGAGAGGGCATAATAGAGACAATCCGGGGAATAAAGAGTGGAGCCTGGAGAGGAATGAAGACATGGTTAGTCTGGACATTCTGGGAGGAACCAGGCAGTTAAAGGAAGGGAACTTACAGGTAGATGTTCTTCAGGTATGAGAAGTCCTAGGACAGAATGAACTATCTAAATGAGGACGATTCTCTAGCCTGGTAGAAAAAATCCAGAGTTGAATGCCTAGCCTAGAGAGGAATAAAGATAAATATGAACAACAAATATTTACTATGTGCCTCTTTTCTGCAAAGTCCTATATTCAGTACCGGGAATACAAAGAATTACTAAGTTCTAGTGTGAGTCCTTGAGAAGATTCCAATGTAAGAGAGAGGGTGAAATGTGCAAAAGTAACTGTTAGGTGAGAAATTCAGAGGCTAGGATAAGACAGAATTCATGAGAAATTTTAGGTGGGTGTTATTTTCAACTGGCAAAGCCAAAAGTTGCTTTATAGAGAAGACTGGAGCTTGAAGGAAGATGAAGAAAGATTTTCACACATAACAAATTCCTTAGAGCATTGGTGGGAAGTGCAGAACATGGGGAGGGACCTCAGACCTCGCCATACAAGGCTAAGAATAGAGAACCCATAACACCAACCCTCTGAAGTTGCTTCTTGGGAAGCTCCTTCCCAGGGGAATGGGGTAAGGAGGTCTCACCTTTGTAACTAATGATGGCCCACCCTATTTATGGCTCTGTTGGTAACTAACTAGACAGGAGGTATTGGCAATAATGAAGACTTGGCCCCACCTTTCTAGGGCTTACAGTTGAGCAGGGAGATGTGTGCATATATAAATAATGCAATACTATTATGAGCTTAGGCATGCCTTAAGATACTGAAGGTTTTACATTTCATTTGACTTCTTAATTACCAGACCTTTTATAGGATAACTGTTAACCAGGATTAATTCCCTGCTGCTTGTCAAGGTGCTGCTGAGCTCAGTGGGGTTGTGATGAGGCATCCTGCTGACCAGCAAAATAGGCCTTAATAAAATGAAAGTCATATTTGCTGAGCCCTTTCTAAAGCTATTTCCCAGCTTCAAGAATCACTCTGTAGGGCTTCTATATGCAAATAAAAAATTATATTTCAAGTGAACCTAAATACCCACAGAGAGCACTATGAAGATATCTTTTATCATCTGATCAGTTTCAGGCCCTTTGCTGCCAGAAAAAAAAATATATTAAAAAATGCCTTAAAGAGGTAAATCAGTCTATTTTTATCTCCCTATGATTGCCACCTTAAGAAAGGCATTATATTACCAGGAATCAAAGGTTAATTTTCTTTGGATTCTGTCCTCTTGCTTTTTGACAAAGTCTCAATTAACTTCAAAATGAAAATTTTAAAGGTCTTAGCAAAATAAAACTAATATCCAGGTTGTCCCAAAAGTTGGAGTGCATTTTAAAGCTTTGATTGCTTAAATAGCTTAAAAACTGAACTAAATCTTTTGGGACGCCCTTTATAAGAATATCAGTCTTTTTGTAAATGGATATGAAAGATCATAGCCATGTCTGAAGTGTGTTTTCTATATAAGTACGTGATTCCTGAGGTAATAATTCTAACAGAACTAGGCAATTATCTTTATTTTTAATATTTATAGGAAGGAGTGGATCAAAATATATCATGAATGATATGAATTCATTCAATTAGGAGAAATGTATGCAATCTTTGATTATAAAATCTCATGCTATGCCTTGGGGAGTGATAAGCATCAGTGTTTTCATCATATGGAAATCCAGGTGCATGGTGCTTACATTGATTTATCAAAGTCATATATAAGATCATGATGCCATTTTTTAGAGCATTCACATTTGTGATTAAATACTTAGTGGCCTTATTTTTCTGCTAAGAAGCATCACTCTTTGTAGATATTATCCCATTAATCTTCAAAGTTTTTTTTTTTCAGTTGAATTACAGACTCTAAATGGACACTAATTGTCTATCACATCAAATTATAGAACTTGATCATTAGGGAGACAATGTGGTGTGGGGGAGATAGGGGTAGGGGTGGAACATGCTGAATTTGGAGTCAAAAGACCCCAGAATCCACAATCTGCTAGCTGTGTATAACCTTTGATAAGTCAGTTAACTTCTGTGGGCCTCAGTGTTCTTATCTGCAAAAAGGCTAGATAGCCTGTAGGTTCCTATGATCCTATAGCTTTTAAAACTTTGCCAGTTAGTCCTTCATTCTCACTATCCATCTTGTTCATTTAATCTGCCTAGGCAGTTTAAGTCTGCATTTCTGTTGTAATGTAGTTTGAGTGAGGTTCAGGATTCTAAGGGGCAGTACACAGAAGAGCAGAGTACAAATACAGAGAAGTAGGAAGTCAGCCAAGAGAAAGGAAAGCAAGCCAGCTTAACTGGAGGGAAATACTAACAGTCAGCGAGGATGGAAACAGATCAGGTCCCTGAGGATCCTGGATGGAAGAGGGCACCAAAACCAGTAAAACCAGGTGGGTTTTTGTAGGGCTCTTATCCGGGTCAAGCAGATTTAGACATTAGAGAGATGGTGTTGGGAGCCTGGACCTGGTGCCCATATATGCTGCGGGGTTGGCAGCTGGGTGACGTTCAAACTTCCTTCCTACAGCAAAAGAGGTTTTTGACCATTATTTTGGGTCTTACTTTGGGATGGACCCTCTAGGAATTTGAATCTTCCTAGCATCTTCCATTAGCAAGCTGGGGAGTCTATTGAAGTTCTTACAATTCCCCCCATAAGCCAAATCTGCTTCCACTTTAATATAATCAAAATTTTTTTATGTTTATTTTATTTTTTTATTCATTTATTTTCTTGTTTACATCCCTGTATATCTTAATTCCCAGTTGCATGTAGTTAAGAATAATAATAACATATGTACATATATATTTTTTTTTAACATTTGATAATATAATCAAATTTAGCATTCCCCCTAGTATGAATTCACGTCCTGGTTTTCTCTACTAACCTATGGGCATCCCTTCAAACTTAGCCCAAGGTTTAATTCCTTAATTAGTCTTTTCCACTTCAATACCATCAAACTTCAAATACTTGAATAACCTAATACCTTTACCATATTTCTCATCTTTCCTCTCTCTCCAGTTATTGAGTGATTAGGTATATAACATTGCGTGACAGAATTAATTTTCTATATGTTTATTAATATGTGGTTCTTTTTTTGTTTTACTTGTTTTCATAATAAAAATCCATGCATAATAATTTCCTGGACAATTGAAGGAAAGAGTGATTAATTAGTTAGGGTTTTGCTTTATCAACCAACCAATATTTATTGTGTCTTCTCTGTGCAAACCACTGTGCTAAATGCCTTATAGTAGTAGTTTACTATCAGCAGTGATAATGAAGCACATAGTACGTGGCATATACTTGTTGCATATTGTGAATATATTACCTGGAGAAGTAGCAGGAGTAAACTACTGTAAGCTAAGAAATTGTCAAGCTATGTTGTATTTACTTGTATTTGGCTTCCTTCCCTGTTAGAGCATTAACTTCTTAAGTTTAGGAACTTGAACCTTTAAAACTGTCTAGAGAGGGGCAGCTAGGTGGCACCTGCTCTGGAGTCAAGAGGATCTGAGTTCGTCTTCAGCCTCAGACACTTAACACTTGCTAGCTGTGTGACCTTGGGCAAGTCACTTAACCTAACCCCAATTGCCCTGCCTTCCCCCCTCCAAAAAGACCAAAAAAAAAAAAAAAACTGTCTGGAGAACCAAAACAAATTTTTCAACGAGTAAGGACTCAGTAAATCATAGAGAATATAGAGTACACTTAGCAGTTTGCCCCATTGCGTTCTCTTGCCTGAAAGACATCAATCTTTTTCTCAACTTGCTTTCATATTTGGATCTGTGAGCTCAATAATAAGGGTAAAACCAGATGTTATAATAAAACCCATCTTATTTCTCAACACATGCAAAAAACTAATATGTTCAAAGGATAGAGGGGGAGCAGTAGGAACTATTTTATAAGATGGCATTCCTCATTAATTTTTTTGTCTTAAATGTCTTGAGCATTTCTAACCCAGGATTTTTAAAAGAAATGTCCAACTTTAGTGCAAAAACCCAAAATTTTAATTTAAACACAAGAAATGGAATACTAATCAGAAGGGCCTAAGGGATTATGAAGACCAAATTCTAATGTAGGCTTAGGAGACTAAAGGAGGAAGCAAGGACCTTTAAAAGTTTTAGATCATTTATTAAAAATTGCTTGCTAATTAAACAATTAAAAATGGTTGCCAGGTTTCAGCTTGCATTTGCAAACAAAAACATAGGCCTCCTTGTAACACAGATAGACAATTTACACTGTAAAATCTGTTTATAACAGATTATAGTTAACCAAAGCCTAAGTGAGGCCACCAGTTAGGTAATTTTCTCCCTAGAACACAATTACTATGAGAGGATGAACAAAATTTTACTTAAATCCAATTAAAACTATTATATGCTTATATTTGCTTGAAATAGCCCCAAACAAATAAACATAAATTGCATTCACTACATGTTCTTTATACACTTGTGTTGCTTCATTTTTGTTCTCTCAAAAGTCTATAGATAATTTTCTTAAATATGATTGTGATGTTTTGTCTTTAAAAAATAATCCATAACAAAAACAATTATCGAAGAATAACTGTTAAATCTATCGTACAAGCTCTGATTTTAGAACTAAAAAAGATCTTACAGGTCAAGTGCAACTCTCTCATTTTATAAATATGGAAACTGAGGCCCAGAGAGATTAAGTGACATGCTGAGGATGATTTAGCTAGTAAATATCCAGGGAAGAATTAGAACCCTGGTCTTTCTGAATCCAAGTCCAGCGATGTATTCACTACACCATATTTCATATGTCCAATAATATACCTTTTATTTCTGAAGCACTAGGCTATGAGGTACATAGAGAGATAGGAAAGGAAGTATGACATGGATCGCTGCCTTCAAGGTGATCACTAACAAGTCGAAGGATAAGGTGGCTTCATAAATAAAAATATGCTAGAAAATGAAGTGTGAAAGTGCCCGCAAGAGGCACAGTAGGAGGGCTGTGAGAGAGAAGAATTACTTCTGACCGAGGGAATTAAAGAATAAAGCAATTACTGTATATTGATGAAGTTTCTACTGTGTGAAGCACCATATTAAACACCAGAGATACAAATAGAATAAATGAAATAATCCCTTCAAATGAAGAGTTTAGTCCTAACAAAAAAATAACAAGTATGTATGTATATATATATATACACATACTTGTATGTTATATGTAAAAGTATATATATGTTATATGTATAAAAGTATGTTATACATAAAAGTATGTGTATATATACATACATATATACATACAAAAGTGTATGTATATATATACATATGTGTATGTGTATGTGTGTATAGATACATATATATGTATGTGTGTCTATATGCATATATATATATATATATATATATATATATATATATATGTATATAAATACATATATTCCCATAAGTAGTCTTGACAACTCCCGGAAACTCTATAGTGCAGTTTCCTATGTGAAAACAATGGCTGCTTCTGCCGCTTGTTCCCATGGCCATAGTTACTGATAAGGAGAGAAAAGGCAAAGGACAGGAGAATATTGGAGAAATTTAACTGGTTAGTACTGATGGAGAAAAGAGGAAGGAGTTAAATTTATATACGATTGAGAATACAAAGGAAACAGAGAAGTTCTACCCCTCGAAGCTTTAGCGCACTTTTCAGCACAGTACACGTTTACTAAATGCTAGCTGGCTGACTGAACATAGTCATTTATCAAAGCAGCTTGTGAGTGTGTATGTATCTCTGCATATTCTGTATTTCTTGATTCCTCTCTACTTTGCCTCCTTTCTTTTCTTTTTTTAAATTTTTAAATTTTAAATTTTTTTTGCCTTCTTTCTTTTCTTAGCTCTCTACTGTAACATTCAGTCAAAGTCTAACTTGAAGCGGGGCTGTGCTGTGTAACTGTCCAAGGGCCTAGACTTGCTTTAGTCCCTAGTGTGGATCCTCTTCTTTTCCTACTATTACCCTACTCAAGAGTGTTTCTAGTCAGGAATTTTTCTCTGCTCAGAAACCAAAGCCATGTCAATTTTTTTACTTCTTACCATTACAAAAATGGGAAATTGATATCAGATTTAGGTATCCTCCACTAAAAGATGTAGTATTATATTATATGTTGTATTCATCTTATTTTACTTTCTTCAGGGAACAAATGAATTCAAAAATTTATTACTTGGTTTAAAGCTAAGACCACATTCACAGTATGTAGAGCTGTTGAACTCACAACCATCCTTAATTATCAGGGATCACTGATATTAATGCTCTTATATTTCAGTACTACAAAGGATTCTTGATCTCAGGGACATGGGTACTCCCTCCAATGATGCAGATTGAACCCCATCTCACAATCTTGTAAAATTCTTGTTCATGTCATCTTAAAAATCAACCATAGTGGGGGCCTTTCTTACAATTTCAAATATTTTCCATCTTTTATCTATTTTTTGTCCTTTCAGTTTCCTCTTTAAATATCCATGAGACGATTTTGTATAGTTTGATCATTCAATAAACTGTATTTAAACTTTCTTTCCCCTCCAGTGTCTTTGTTCGTGCCACGAGGTGAAAGTACTCATAATTTTCCATCATCCATGTGTCTCCATAAGATTTTACAAATGAGCCAGTATTCCAAGCTGGTATTACCCTTAGCTGTCATTTCTCTCAATGGGCAAGGAGATGAAGCATTTGAGGGCTGAAGAATTTTCTTTGATCTTAGTCTCTTTATTATTATATTGGTTAAGGTTTCATCATCATTTTTAAATGAATTGTAAAAATCAGTATCAACATTCATTCCTGTTTCCCATTTTTGGTGTCAACACCTTGTTTTAATAGTTCAGTTTGGAATTTTTAATTATACACTGTGTATTTCTCTTATTTTTATTCTTCTAGTTTCATATTAATTTTGATCTCTACTGTAACAATTCCTGTTCTGTACCCAGACACTTGATTTGGGAGCAACTCCCACATTACTAATGAGCTATTTTATATCTACTAAAATTTAATTAATTAAAGTTTTTGTTAGATTGATTTTTACAGCAATTTTTTTTCAAATGTGAAGTATTTATGATATGTCCTCATAATGTTTCTATAAGTCTTTGACCTCTTTTCTTTCATATTCCCGAACCATATTTTATTTCAGTTTACCCCTGTGCCCACATTCACGGTGAAATCCTCAGTATCAAAATATTTATCGAGTTAATTTGGATGGGCTTATCCATTTCTTTGTAGAATTCCTCTACTTCCTCAATCTCTGAAGCAGATGATAATGTAAAAACAATTATATTCATGGGCAGTTATGGGTTTTGGGTTTTTTATTTTTGTTTTTTGAAAATACTTATCATGAGCTCTGCTATACACTATTTTCCATTCAATTATTTTCTTCTCCAAGGAGAACCTGTAAGTCATCCTTCCATTCAATTTCAATTTACTTTTGTCTCCTTGTTTCAGAAATGTTAAGATTGACATGATTCACTTTCTCCATTATGTCTACTTGTTGCTCATTGGACAAGGATCTTACATTTAGAGAACCACCAGCTCAATTAATGTTTGAAGATGGTCTCCAAATTGTGTGATTCTTCACATCTTCTGACCCCTTCTAAGTGACTTTGCCTCTGCAAAAGCCACAGGGGATGGCATAAGATGCAGGACCATTTTGTGTTTTTCTGTCTTTCCTAGGTTGTCATGCTCAAAGAATTCATCACTGAGTGACTAATCTCCTGTTGAAGAGTCTGTTTTTAATTATGATGTTCATCAGAAAGACAAAGAAAATTTTTATTTTATATACCATTTGATTTATTTTGTCGTGAAAGCTTAGCATGTCCTAAATGACTTTATTTGTTTTTAGGATTCTGTTGTGAACTATTTGATTTTTCTGTTGGTTGTTGTTTTACTCTTTATCCATATAGATTTAGGTCTCTCCTACTGGCTCTCTTTTTCTTTGATGATGGTGATTCTGACTTGTGTCTTTTTAGTACAAGAAAAGGAAGTGTGACATATTAAATTGAGAACTGGAGTGAGAGTTAGGAAGACCCTGGTTTGAACCTTTATCCTGCTTTTCACATATATTGGCTGTGTGATCATGAGCAAGTCCCTTATGCTCTCGGTGCCCCTAGATAGTCATCTAACACAATAAATTATTCATTGCCTCCTGATGTGCAGTTTCTGTTACCAGGAATTCCTTGAATTATTGAAATCATAAGTCCAGACCATCTCCTAATTCATACAATATGGCATCAGCTACTAAGAATAGATGGTTCAGTCAGTTTATAAACAGGTTAACAAATTTATCTGCCTAAAGAACATGTCTGACCATGTCACTGCTCTTATTCAATAAATTCCAGTGTGAGGATAAAATATAGAATCCTCTCTTTGGCATTTAAAGCCCTTCATAACCTAGACCCCCTTCTACCTTTCTAATTCCCTTATAGCTTTCTTCTCATCACACACTCTGTAATCCACTGACACTGGCCTCCTTTCTGTTCCTCTCAAACTACACTCCATCTCCCCACTGTGTACATTTCCACTGACTATCTTTCATCCTTTGAATGTTCTTCCTTCACATTTCCATCTATTGGCTTCCCTTTCTTCTTCAAGTCCCAGCAAAAAATCTCACTCTCTACAAGAAGCCTTTCTCAGTCTCTCTTAATTCTAGTTCCTTCGTTCTATTGATTTTCTCCAATTTATCCTACTTCACAAGATAGATACATAGTTGTTTGCATATTATTTTGCCCACGTTAGACTGTAAACTCCTTGAAAGCAGAACCTTTTAGTCTTTCTTTGTACTCTTAATAATTATCGTAGTACCCAGAAAATAATAGACTCTACTTGTTGACTAGACTTGACACAGCATCTTATTCATATAAAGCAAAGAACTTTAATTAAATGCAATTTTTTATTTGTACATTAGAATTCTCAGAGATTAGAATTGTTGCTCATTGATCACAAAAGAAAATCATGGACAATGTTACTTTGATTAAACGTATCAGGGTACATATTGAATGATTTCAGCAAGTTAGAAGACCAATTGCAAGCAAAATGAAATAATTCTGCCCATAACATAAATTAATCCCTAGTATTGCTCCAGTGTGCAATACTCAAATAACACATAAGAGTTAAATTTAACACATTTAAAGAATTTCAAAATACTTAAATCAAAATAAAGAAGTTCATATTTCTCCCTCTGTCTTCCTACCCATTCCATTGAAAAGAATACTGTAGGAGTTTGATTAACCCCTGGCCATACTTCTCATGACTCTATTTCCCATTTTGTAAATGGAGAATAGGAATGTTTCTTGTTCACTTCTAGTTTTGTCTTGGTCTACCACTGATTGGCTGGTGGTCAATAATGATCAATAAGTGAAATAGGAATATTAGTAACTTTAAATGAATCAAAATTCAAGTTATGCTGATAAATATAAACATAGAAGAGTATTTCCTTTTTGGTATGCAGGGATTGAAATATATTGTATAATACATTTTCACTTATTAGAGCTGACAATTCATAACTGATTTGTGGCTCCACTTTGCCACTCAAGGGTTACAAGTTAATTAAAAACACTTATCCATAATTATATTTTAGACTTTGCTCTATTTGCTCTACAGTTATCACAATGAAAAATTTTATTAACTATTGTTCACAAATACAACATGGAAATCCCCACTGACTTCTAGAGGAGAGAAGGGAATTAAAGAACTCCTATTAATGTGCTCACAGCTGCTTCTCTTTCTAACAGCTGTTTCTATGTGTTATTTCCCTTTCAAAAAAAGAAATGTTTAAACTATACCTGTCTTTATGGATTTTTCCTCCCAAAGACAAAATTCAACCTGATTAAAATCATAGAATCATGATTTAGATACAGATTTAGAGATCATCTAATCTACCTTCATTTTTTTTTAATTAAGAAAATGAGGCCCAGGGAAGCTGGGTCATATAGGCAGAGCATTAAAGAGTTGGAATTTCAAGTCAGACTTTTTTTTTCTAAGTTCAGATCTTTTTCTGATATATCAGGATCTAGAAGAAAAATTTGCTCTGGAAATACTCAACTGTTTCATTTAGCAGTTACCTCTTTCAATTATTTTTATCTTAAATGATGGATGCTATATTTGAGATTCTGACAACATGAAGGCATCTATCTGTAAATCAGATGATTCTATAAATTTCATCAGGTTGAATTTTGTCTTTGGGAATAACTCCACGAAGACACGTATATAGTATAAAAATTTCTTTTTTGTTTCAAATAATGGACAGCTGCCCACAGCTCCCACAAACCAGGTGTAATCTCAGTAGTCTCTCAAAAGCCCATATGTCCACATATGGTTTACTTGCTAATAGCAGAATTTGGTCTGGTCTTTTCCCAGACTCCCTTAGATTCTATACAAATAGGACAGATTTTATTTAAAAGACACATAAAGAACAAAGAAGGGATAAGTATCTTAACATGGTTAGTTAGGAAACATTTATTTCCCATCATTTTCCCTTTTACAACTCCCTATATAAATGGCTCCTATTCTTCCATAGCTCTGTGTGGCAGCAGCTACTTCCCTCCTCCCACATCTCCAACTCCCCATTAGTCTGAGTCTTCCATCTGGTGACAGTTCTTCCTCTCCTCTATCAAAGATAGTTATGAGCTAAAGAATCTGAATATGCTTGACCTTTCATGTCATTTTTCAAGAGACCTCCTAGTAATAGTTTGTTGGTTAACGGGAAGTAAAAATGTATATTTAAAACAGCATTGGGATCAGGAAATGAACATGGATCATTTGGCACTTTAAAGCAGTTTATCAATTTAATAATGTTCCACAAAAATACTCTGCCTATTAGCTTAGTTATCAGAGTGTGTAAACACAGATGTGAAGTTTTAGTATCATGTATCAGCTTCATATTGAACACAACTAGCTATTTATAACTTGAATCTAATGGCAATGTGATCGAACAAAAAAGAAGCATTACATGATTCTAAAACGGGAGTGATCTTGGGAGCAAGGGCCAATTCCACCAAATGAATTACATAAACAATGAGTGACACCTTCCTAATGGAGGCAGATGATTCAGAAGCATTAGCTGTCTATTGAAAGGCCTATTATATCCATTGGAGAGAGCCTGCAAGTCCCCGTTCAATATCAAGGTAGCTCTAATAAGAATTCCACTAGAACCATCAATATGATACCATCTTACTAGCTAAAGAAAGAGCTATTGGGATGTAGATCGTTCTTTAAGAACTATTACAGTTGCAGAATATCAGAGTTGGAAAGAATCTCAGAGCTCATCTATCCCAAACCCAAACTAAGAATTCTCTGCAATTTCCAAGGCAGCCCACGGGATAGCTCCAATCCTTAGGGAGTTTTTCTTTACATTAAACCTAAGTCTGTTTCTCTGCAATTTTTACCCATTGATCTTCATTTTCTTTTCTGGGGCAAAGAAGAGAAAATCTAATCTATCTTCCTTATGAAAAGTCTTCAGGTGCTTGATCTTATAACTATGATAGCAACACACACCGTCCTATATTCATTTCTTTGGGTTAACAACAACTAAGCTCTTTTAGTCGAGTCTTCCCATTTTTGTTATTCTCCTCTATATTGTCTCCATTTTATCACTGTCTCTCCTAGAACGTAGCATCCAAAAATTTGTGCGTTGGACATTTTTCATCGTTTAATTATTTCAGTTGTGTCTGACTCTTGACCCCATTTGGGGTTTTCTTGGCAAAGATACTGAAGTGATTTGTCATTTCCTTTTTTCAGCTCATTTTCACAGATGAGTAAACTGAGGCAAACAGGTTGAAGTGACTTGCCCAGGATCACACAGCTAGTAAGAGTCTGAGACCAGATTTGAACTTGGGGAGATGAATCTTCCTGACTCTAGACCCAGCACTTTATCCACTGCACCACTTAGCTGCCCTGCATTGGACATTAGGTCTCCCAATGTAGCCCTAAAAACATATTAACATTGCTGAATGTGATAGTTCATTGCTCATTCTCTTTGAGAGTGCAGTTAACTAAAGCAATTAAGTGGGCATCTAGGGAGTACAATGTATAGAATATTGGGCCTGGAGTTCAAATCTGACCTCAGATACTTATGTGACCCTGAGCAAGTAATTTAAACCTGTCTGCTTCCATTTCAAATGTTTCAGGGCCTCATATTGACCATTTCTATCCTGCTCTTTTTAGTCCAGAGGTAATTCATTTTTGCAGAGAACATGAAAGCAAAATAAGAAGCGGCCCAAAGAAATCCTATTTGGCATATACAATTGGTAGTATTGTCCATGTACTGTCTTCTCACCTGCCTTCTCCCTTGCTCTGCTTTCCCTGGGGTCCCTGAGAACCAGTCCTTGCCAGCCTAATCTTTTCCACCTATGCATTTGATTTTATTTCTGGAAATCTCTTCCAGCAACCACCAGTTTCCTCAACCTATTGGCAATTTCAATCAATCAATGAATAACCATTTACATTTCCAGGCACTGTGACTCTCAGGGTCGCCTTCTTCATGAGCCTAAAAACACTCTTGTTTAACCAAATCTAAGAGGAGGAAAAAAACCCTAAAAAACCCCTTCTCTTAGTCCTAAAGCCTCGGACTGTAATCCTATCTCTCTCCTTCCTTTCCTTGTTAATTTTTAGGAAAATGTAGGGTTTTTTAGGAAGTGTAGTTCATTGGCATTGCTCCCACTTCCTCACCCCCCTCCCACTCTCCTCAAAACTGTGCAAGCTAGTTTCTAGTTCTTCTAGTCTGTTGAAATGTCTTTCCTCAAATTCTCTCAGGCTTCATGCTCCATGACCTTACAACATTCAACAGTATTGAAAATCCTTTCCTCTTACTTTCTTTCCCTTCTCTTGGTTTCTATTTCATACTATTCATACCTGGTCCTTCTACCTCTCTGACAGCTCCTTCTCAATATCTGCTGCCAGTTCATCACCCTAAGTGTGTGTGTCCTCCATGGCTATGCCTTCCTCCCTTTTCTCTTTTCTCTATACTCTCTCCTTTGGAAATCTCATCACACAGCTTCAATTAACACCTCCATACAGATGACAGCTTAGATCTGTATCTCCAACCTTGCTTCTTCAAAGGGTTTGAGTAATTCTTTTCAATGATCTATCTGAAAGTCCTACTGGCAACACTCTCTGAATATGTTCAAAGCTGAATTCTCAAAAATAATACTTCTCCCAAATTTATTTGGGGCAGCTAAGTGGCACTATAGGACACGGAGTGCTGGACCTGGAGTCAGGAGTCTTCCCTGAGTTCAAATCTGGCCTCAGACGGCTTACTAGCTGTGTGACCCTGGGCTACTCATTTAGCCCTCTTTGTCTCAGTTTTCTCATCTGTAAAATGAACTGGAAAAGGAAATGGCAAATCCCACCAGTATCTATGCCAAGAAAACCCTAAATGAGGTCAGGAAGGCTCCACTGCGACTTGAGAACAACAGTAAAATTTGTCATTTGAGCTAATGTCATCAGCACTCTCCTAGTCATGCAGGTTCAAAAAGTTGGCATGATTCTTAATTCTTCTCTATCCTTTGCCCCCCAGTTCTAATCAGTTGCCAGGTTTGGTCAAATGTACCTCAGTTGTACCTGTATATCTACAATATACATGTGCTCACTTATACTCCCAATTCAACAACCATAATTCAGGCCACCATCACCTCTCACTTGGACTATGATAATACCTTCCTAATTATCTCATTGCCTTTAGTCTCTACCTTATTTCCTCCATTCTGTTTCTCATTATTAAAGTAGTCTTTATATTCACGGATATGACTGTGTTGCTACCCTTCTCAGAAATCTTCTCTGGCTCAGAATCGCCAACTAAAGAAAATATGAACTCCATAGTCTGTCATTGAAACTCTTTGTAACCTGATTCCAAAATACCTTTAAAGCGTCACTTCAAAAACTCTCCTTTATACTTTCTACACACGAGCTAAACTGGAATACTCAACATTTCCCAAGCTCGTCTCATTCTGCCCTCTCCAGCCTCTACGTCTTTGCTCCTGCCTTGCCCTTTATCAGGAGCACTCAATCTGACTCTCCAAGAATTCTTCTCCTTTGGGGCCCAGCTCAGGTGCCACCTTGTGCATGACACCTTCTCCAATACCCCATCTGGAGGATGAGTCTATCGTGTCTCCTGAAGTAAATTATTTCCTTTTTTATGATATTGTTAATTATTTAAGTATTTAGTTCTTCCATCTCAGGATAATGTCCCTGAGTTTAGGAATCTATTGTTTATCTTCTTACCGATGCCTAACCTAATACCTTGTTCATATGTAGGCATAGAGAATTGAACTTTTGATCATACCGGTATGGATGAAGAAACTCGCTCTATTTGTAGACTTGAAGGGCTTAATAGAACACAGAGGAGTTAGTAACTTGCCCAGGATTCCACAGTAAGCTACCTCACAAATGTTTCTTGAATCATTTTTATTCTCTTGTAAGACTGAATTTAGCTTCAGACTGATTCTGATGACACCCATTCACTGTTTCTTGTTTGAAGTATTCTTATTTGGGGCACTCAGCATATAAATTGCCCATTTTCAAGACGGTTTCATCAGGTAAGACAGAAAGTGTGTCTTCTGTAAGTGTTCAGTGCTACATTTCTCTATTGTTCATGGCCTACAAAATCATTCCTAACTCAGTATCCTACATTGGGAAGGATGGAACATCAAAGATATCTGCTTGTCCTTTTTGGTTCCTGGGTTCCTTAGGGAAGAATGACTTGAAATTATCTTTAGGTTGTACTCCACCTAAGATATACCAGACTCCTCTAATGGAAAGAAATAAATCTGTTAATAGATATTTAGAAATTATCTGGGAGCCTTGAATGAATAAGTGAATGGCTGATAAGTATTTATTAGGCACTTAATATGACAAAGATTTTGCTAAGTGCTGTGAATACAAATTTTTGAAAAATCAAGATTGTCCTTGCCCTCAAGGAACTTACATTCTAATAGAGGAAGACAACACATATTGGGGAGTAGTGGCCAAGACTGGGTGGTTTATTCTGGGAAGTCACTAGGCAGGGAAGTCACCAGGCAGGAGAGGTTGGTCAAATTATATTTCCTATTGAGGAGTAGTGATGACTTAAGTATATTATCCATAGCAAGAGATAGCCTATGTGGGGAGGGTCTGGTGGATAGTAAGTAGATGGCCTAGGGGGAATACCTGAGTATCTTAAGTCTTCCTGGGCATGGTGTCTGATGGTCTAGAGTAGTTCTTAAAAATATACTTCTGGGGGTATGTTGAAACCCTTTCAGGTAATCCATGAGATCAAAATTATTTTCATAATAATATTAAAATATTTAATTTTCTAATATGGTAAATGTTGATAGACATAATTCACATGAACAAAAATTTATGGTGCAGGGGATTCCTCATTTATTTTTGTGAGTATAAAAAGGCCCTGAGACAAAAAAAAGCTTAAGAACTGCTGGTCTAAAGGAATCAGTGGCAGGGCCGATGACGCTCCACTGATCATCTAGTCTAAGTGGATTTGGACTCAGTAAATGCAAGTTCAAATACCAGCACTAACATGGATGAGCTGATTGACCTTGGACCAGTCATTTAACTTCTCTCAGCCTCAGTTTCTTCATCTGTAAAATAGAGATGATAAATGCCTCTCTTGGTCCAATTTTTCAAAATCGTTCATAGGCAAGGGTGCTCTCTTCAGCAGTGGTGTGGATTAGAAAACAGACGATAATAGCGCCTCTTTCTCAAGACTGCTCTGAGACTTAAATGAGATACTATCTGTAAAGCATTTTGGAAAACTTAAAGTGCTATCCAAATGCTAACTAAAATAATTGTCATTAGTATAGCCTGTTGACACCTTTATAAATTCATAGTCTATTTTCCATTATATTTAATATTCTTCCCAATTTTTTATCTTCTCTGAATTTGATAAAAATGTGCTCATTTAAGTCATTGAGCCCTTTAGCAATCCCCTGCAGAGCTTTCTCTGGGTAAACTTCAGTCCATT
This sequence comes from Pseudochirops cupreus, assembly GCA_028627135.1. Lineage (NCBI taxonomy): Eukaryota > Metazoa > Chordata > Mammalia > Diprotodontia > Pseudocheiridae > Pseudochirops > Pseudochirops cupreus. Next base: position 250,693,318 of record CM053580.1, read on the forward strand.
AATCAACCCTCTTGGGTTAGGTTGTTAGGCAGCTACAAGTCTTCCTACCAGTACTATCATTCAGTGACCATTTCTCCTTCTTATATAAAAAGATAGTCTGTCAAATACCTTGCAAAGTCTACCAGATACATGATTCTATACCCATATCTGTTGTTATATATTCCAAAATTTTCCTGAGAAATTACTGTCAAGGTCACTGGCTAACTGAATGAATGAATAAAATATTTTAAAGCGCTTACTACTTGCTAGACATTGTACCAAAAGCTGGAGACAGAAAAACAACAAAGGCATTCCTTGCTTACAAGAAGTTTACATTATAATGGTGAAAGATAATACATTTAGGAGAGTGATGGCCAGAGAGGAGGGCTTTGGATTGGGAAATCAGAAATACTGGTCTGTAGTATACAGGTATCAATTCTCATATAATATGTAAACTATAAATATATCAAGCTTGAAAACTTGATTTTGTTAAAAGAACAGTTTTATTGCTATTCAGTCATTTTTCAGTCATGTCTGACTCTTTGTGACCTCATTTGGGGTTTTCTTGGCAAAGATATTGGAATGGTTTGTCATTTCATTCTATAATTTATTTACAGATGAGGAAACTGAGGCAAACAGGGTGAAGTGATTGCCCAAGGTCACACAGCTAGTAAATGTCTGAGACCAGATTTGAACTCAGGAAGATGAGGCTTCCTGATTCCAGGCCTGGGACTCTATCTTCTGTGTGACTTAAGCTGCCCTGAGAACACTTTGACGGTATCTTAATATTTTCTTATATTTTTTAACAACAATTCCTTCAACCACTTTTGTTCTACATTTTCTGATTTTAAGATAGTTCTTGTTCGAGAAGAGAGGAATAGAAAGAGAATTGAGGAGTTCCGTTTTATCTTTCATCTGTTCCACTTCAGGAAGGAATATGTTTCAAATCTCATGTTTTCTGATAAAGCTCTCTTGACTATCTTCCTTCTTGGTTAAAGGATTTCCAGGGTTTAAAAGGAGCATGGTCTCATAGTCAAGTCTCCTTGCTTAAGGAGGCTTCTCTCATTCTTAGCTGAATGACTGCTAATTATTTATTCCTGGACAGATGAGCAGAAGATAATTGAGGCCTGGAAAGTAATAAGGTGGCTTCGGACCTGGAGGCTCCATGTCACACAGATGGGTTGGCATTACAATTTGCCTGGAGTTTCTAGGACAAGCTGTCCACTTGAAATCAAGGAAGTGATTTCCTATCCCTCCTTACTCTTCTCTTGCTCAAAACGTGTCTTTAGAATCTCTTATTGTTCTTAAAATAAGATAGCTTGGAATAGAGCACAGAAAGCCAGTCTTGGAAGAAGAAACTGGGTTCAAGTCCTACCCCAGATGGACTAGCTCTATGACCATAGACAAGTCACTTAAGAGAACAGTGCCCTGGGCCCTCAAACACTCCTGAGTGCTGCCAAATCGGATTACGTAAGAATACGATTAAATATAGATAATATCATGTTTTAATAATAAATCAGTATGTGGCCAACAAGGATACTTATTTTTGGATTAGTGGCCCCTATTTGTACTTGTTTGACATCACCGACCTAAGCAACTGTAAAAAATAACATACAGGTAAATTGAAGTGCTGTATCAAGGAAGGAAGTTCCTTCATTGACCATTCCTTACTCTGAGAAAATCAGAATAGAAAAAAAATGTTCTTTGTTGTTTTTTTTTAAGCTTCAGGTAAATATGACTTTTATTCTCCCTGAAATAATTGTTTTGCCATTACATCCTATGTTACTGTCTCCTTTCTTATTTTTTTGTATGTCCTTTGAAAATCTGAGTTCACTAGAGAGTTTCCTGTGTAGCCACACTGATCTCTACAGGCTCCCCTTCCCTTCTTCGTTATTAGAATTATTTCTTATTTTATTGTCAGAGTTGTTTTTTAGAAACGAATTAGTTTATGCCATTATTTTTATTAACCTTTGGAAATTTAAAATCTATAAATGTTTGACTGTCAAAAATTTTCTTCCGTTGCTATTATAAATTATAAGACAGAATGATCAAGTATTCCACAAGATTACTATCACTGTGTACTTCACTTCTTTTAACGATCAGAATTAAATCCAAAGTAGCAGCTTCCCATTATTGTTTCTACGAACCTCTCAAAGATGAAATTGTCAGACAGAAGTCAAGAATTTATCAGATAATACACTTTTTAGCTTAATGAGTTTTCTAGCAAGTGTTGATGATTTATATGCATTAGTACTACTATATTTCTGCTCATTTTGTGATTCATATTGGGAATGCATTGTCCAGATTCTTTAACTGGCTTGACAATTTAAAAAGCAGCACATTTAATTTTTTTAATTAATTTATTTATGAATGTTTTCAACATTCATTTCCACAAGATTTCAAGTTCCATATTTTCTCCTCATCTCTCCCCTCCTCCCCACCCCAAGCAGCATGTTTTAGTAATAAGAAAGGACATTCGAATTAGTCAAAAGACCAATATTTGAGTCCTGGAACTGTCACTTACCAGCTATGTGCTTGTGAACAAGTCACACTCTCTGTCACAATTTCCTCACTGTAAAAGAAGAATAATAAAGTATAGTAATATTTGCAGTGTTTCCTCCATACATTTATTGTGAGGGAGACACTTAATAAATTGTAAAGTGTTATATGTGTAATATAGTGGAAAGAGCTTTGGAGTTGGAGGACACAGGCTCAAATCCAACCAGTGACATTTACCACCTAAGTGACCTTAGACAACTTATTCTGTTTCCTCATCTATAAAGTAAGAGAGTTGCACCAGGTAGCCCCTACCGTCTCTTCTAGTGCTGTCGTCATGATTTGATGCTAGCTTCTGGAATACTGTAGAGAATCACCAACCATCACTACAGCTCTCTCCTTCATTGTGAGAGTAACACTTTTTCTAGCACCAGCTGATAGCTGTGAATCTTCCAACTCCATCTTTGGAGCATGGCAAATGACCAAATTATTACTAACCTAGATCCTATGTAAAGACTTATAGATCTCTATGAAGACATATATCTTCCTGAAATTTCTGCTACTGCCTGACCTCTTCTTGCAGATCTCTTGTTTGTAAGTCAGAAATACTTTGCTTTCTTCTTTGTGGGAAACCTATCTGTGGAGTAGCCTCAGGGGTCCAGATATTATCTTTTTCATCATCTGGGTATGCTTCCCCTAACCAATTTATTAAACAAGTTTCCATCAACTTTGGCCTGTTCAGAATCTTTTCCTTAATTGTATTCTTTTCTTGGTTGCGCACCTCTCCCGTTCTGGTGTAGAAACCCTTTATCTTGCCTAATAAGCCAGAATACAGAAAGGCATTCCTCGGGCCTCTTACCTCCTCAAGCAGGAAGATGAGCCCTCATTTATTATACTTAGTTGATGAGTGCTTTGGGCAGGAAGACAAATGGCACAAATCCTTCAAGTCACTGGAACCATCCCCTCCTTGATTTCAAGTGGAACTCCAGGCTTATCCTAGAAACTCCAGGCAAATTGTAATGTCAAGCCATCTGTCTGATATGAAGCCTCTAGGTCTGAAGCCACCTTATTTATTACTTTCCAGGCCCTTGTTATCCTCTGCTAATCTGCCCAGGAATAAACAATTAGCAGTCATTCAGCTAAGAAGGAGAGAAGTCTCCTGAAGCAAGGAGACTCTTGACCATAACTCCTTTAAACCCTGGAAAGTCAAGAGAGGTTTGTCAGAGAGAGAGAGAGAGAGAGAGAGATTTGCACAGGACCTTAAAGTATTAGCAGGAACTAGATAAACACTGAGAGGGGCAATCGCCATTTCTTTCCTAATTACTGTCCAGAAACTTATCTGTCATAAAAAATAATAATAATAATCACTGAAATGTGATTATTATAGAATTATAGAATGGTGCACCATTTGACATTTAAATAAGGTTTACAGACTTTGTCCATGTATTCCACAGAAGATTCACTCAACGTTCTGGGACCTTTCTCTGGTCCTCATAATAGAAATCTTATTCTGACAAGAACGCAGGAGATAATAAGCATTTATTAAACAGCTACTATGTGCCAGGAATGGCACTATTCACTTTAAAATATTATCTCCTTTGATCCTCACAAAAACAGTGGGGAGGTAGATGCTAGTATTATTTCCATTGTACAGATTAGGAAACTGAAGCAGAGGTGAAGTGACTTGCCCAACTAGGAAAAGTTTGAGGCTGAATTTGAACTCACTTCTTCCTGACTCTAGGCCCACTGCACCACTTAACTCCCTTGATGGTGATCAAGGGTTGTGCTAGCAGAGTGCAAACTTTGGCATCCCTGGACTAAAGGAAGGTTTTCTAGTATGGCCCCAGTAACAGACTGGGTTTACTGAAGACAGATTAGCTGAATAGAGAGAGGCTGATCCCCAGCAAGTAGCCAGTAGGTGATCACTTATTGTACCCTGGCCTCATGATACAAGGGCAGTTAAATGGTCTAGGGACAGAGACTGAACTTGGGATTTCATTGTCATAGGGCACTTAGAGGTAAGGAACCTCTACTAGTGAGAATCAGTACTTTTTCTGTAACTTAAAGACTTTTAGAGAGTTGTTTAGAGCGGTGGTGCCAAATAGAATAGAAATATGGGGCCACTAATCCATATATCAGACCTGCAATCATTGCCTTGGGTCCTATGACAGATGCCTGAAATCCTTCGGCAGGCCACAAGTGGCCCAGGGGCAGTATGTTGTGTAGGCCTGCTGTATATTAAGGATCCCTGAAGGCATCATGTGAACATAGTTCTACAATGTAATGTTATCTGTGCTCTATTGAGGCAATTAGGTGGCAGTGGATGAAAGCTAGGATAGGCATGAATCCAGCCTCCCTCACACCCTTACTAGCTATGTGACTCTGCTCGATTTTCTTAATCTCTATTTGCCTCAGTTTCCTCTTTCATAAACGGGCATAAGAATAGCACCGATCTCCCAGGATTGTTGTGAGAATCAAATGAGATCATATTTTCAAGTGATTAGCAGAGTACCTGGCACATGGTCAATGTTATATAAATTTTGGCTATTCTGACTTTGTGTTTACTTATTTTGTACACTTTGATCTGGTCCTGCCTTGAACCCATTGTTCGACACCTCTGGTGTAGATCACTGAGAGTCTGACTGGCCCCCCCAGTCAATATGAGTCAGGTATTGAACTTGAACTCAGGCCTTCATGCCTGAGGCCAGATGTCTATTCACTGACTACTCCCTCTCTACTAAAAGGAGAACAAAATATTTTCCAGCTTTGTGGAAAGAAACATTAAGTAGGAAAGAAATAAATTGAAATTAGTGGAAGAACACATTATCAAACAAAAGGAAAATGAGTAAATCATGCTAATGGACATGTATAGTAAGGTTGATGTTCCCCACTGTAATGCCATGCACCAGCAGATTCCCAAAGGAATGCTACTGTGAACAGCTTTTAGAGTTCAGATTACAAAATAGAGTGAACACTCTGTTTATTCCATTACAAATCAAGACAAACATTCAAAACATTAT
>CM053580.1:250715417-250731605 GCA_028627135.1 Pseudochirops cupreus
AGAATTAGAGAAGGGAGGAGAGTAGAAGCAGAGAGATTCTAAAAGTGATTGTTATAATAGATCAAAAGAAAGATAATAAAGGATTGAATTAGGGTGGTAGAAGTTGTAATGGGAATGGGAATTTGAAGATCTTTGTTGCCCCTTAGTAAACCTAATGGAATTTGAAGACCTCTCCTGCTTTGAAAATATACTCTGCCTCCTAAAAGGCTGGATGTAGTCACATGGAGCCTATGGTGGAAGGAGTTTGCCGAAGGGTAGAGCAGAGCCCACAGGAAACTGGGAGTCAGAACAGCTAGACATTTGGGAAGAGAGGATACTTTTGAGGAAGACAGATAGGCTTGTAAGTAAATATTGGTCTTGTTTTGGTTTGTGGGAAGGCCAAAGGATGCTGTGACTCTCTGTGCTGTTGTGGCTTATTAACTTCTTTGCTATTATGATGGAATCAACTTGCTTGTTTTGGGATTTGGTTTTCTGGTGTCTGAATGAATGTTTTGCTTCTGACTTCTATATGGAAAGTCTGTTATATTTTGTGATTGAGCACTGTGCAGGTATATTTATAGTGACCATTGGCACTGTAAATATTGCATTGGTGCTGCAGAAGTGAGAATGAAAATGAAAATATGGATACAAGAGACAATGCAGAAATTAGCTAACTGGACTGAAGGGGGTTCAGCATGTTGGGCAGAGAAGAAGAGAGGAAATAGTCAACTCCAAGATTTTGAACCCAGTATGACCAGGAGAGTGGTTACATCCTTAAAGAAGAAATAAGAAGCTGCTTTAAGAATTATTTTTCCTGAATAATTTTCTCGATGTAAATAAAAACATACATTGATTTGCTTTTGTTTCTCTGACACCATTTAAGTTACTAGCTATCATCAAGATTTTCCCCTAAGTCCTGGTATGTTGATTTCTTTACTACTGTAGATGATTTAGGAACCACTGCAGATTCATAAGCAGGTTATTGACCTCATGAAAATTGTATCTAACAGCTCTAGTATGCCAAAAAAAAATATCCTGAATTTGGTATGAAAAATAAATTGTTTTTTCCACTTAAACATTTATAATCTAAAAACAAGAAAAAAAGACAGCCTTCTCATGTAAAGATTTTTAATTTAGTATTCTATAACTAAAAAGTAACTTAATTTTCATTAAACCTTAGGTAACAAAATCCCTGTACCATGCAACTCACTGTTTATTTTGAATTATGTTTGGTCATAAGCATTTAGGATTTCCTTGACCAAACAAGCCTTGGGGATTTGTCCTAGAGTGGTTTTGCTAACATTCACTGCTCATCTCCTCCAGCCATAGGGCCATTTGTTTTAGTTGCTTTACACTAACTTAAGCCTCTTATCCTGAAGGACAACAATACACCAATTTAACTTTGTCATCCATCTTTGTATATACAAGAATGCTATTGAAATTGTCGAAGAATCTGCTGTGTCTTCCATTCTTACGAGTGTAATTAAGCTTCTATCCTCAATTAGTCACTTTAATCCATATGATGGATGATAACCACTTGTTATTGTGGCACCAATGACTAGCTGGATAGCCTTGGGAAAACCCTTTAACAAAATAATGCTGATACGGCATACGTAGAAGTAGATATAATTATATTAACATTGGTCAATGACCAACCTTCCCCATTTGTTAAAGGGGAGAATGATGAATTAGGTACCCAGGTGCCTCATGGTGAATTCATTTTCAAACTAACAGAATGAATCACCCCAAATTAGGGTTCAAACATTTAACTAAACAGATAGCTCTTTGAGGAAATCATTCAGTTGTTTGTTCAGTCAGAGAGAACTATTTTTCAATTTCAAATGTATTCAAAAATGGCAGAGAAAGGCTGTCAGACTAGGAAATATGAATCTGCATGGTGGTTCCAGTTTGGATATAGGTTCATAGCATTATTTTGGAGTCAGTTGCTAAAACTCTCTTGGTCTCACTTTCTTCATTTGTAAAATTAAAGGCTTGAATCTGATGTCAAGTTCCCTTCGGGCTGTATCATCCTATGAGTTTATAATGATGCTCATGTTAATATATTGTTCATCTTCATAAATCAAAAAGGGGGAATTATGTTACTTTTGCTTTGTATAAATTATTAATATCAATTGCTGGTCATTATTTCCTTTAGGACAAGATAAGCCTTAACTTATCACTATGTAGGCATTTTTTTTAAATCACATTAAATAGGGCCTGTTTTAAATGTGGAACTGACGCAGGGGTCAAAGGGTTCAGGGAGTCCAGGAACCCCAATAACTGGAGTCCCTGGACAACAATCTGGAATGAATTCACAAATTCAAGCATTCTTTAAGTCAAGGAGGCAAAAGTTTATTGTTATACTATACAGCAGGCAAGAGTTCTTAGGGAACCTGCAACCTTAGAGGAGTACAGTTAAAGTTTATATAGGATATCCTATAGTAAAACATGTGCCAAATACATTAACTAGATGAGTCAGGGCGGTATTAGGGAGTGCGTAAGGAGTGGTCAGTTCTTAAAGGAATATGCACTTTTAATATCTACTGTGCAGGCATATTGCCCAGAATTCATCAGGAAATAGCCCACGGTGGGGCTACACGGAGGGAGGTATGGTTTTAGGCCTGCAATGTCCCTAAGTCAGCTAGCAGTCATGGCTGTTTGAGAAGTGCCCAGTCTACCACCTATCAACGTTGAGTTTGACAAGATAGATGTTGGGAGTTTATATATATGCATGCCTAAAGCATACATATGAGGGATTCAGGATGTATATAATGAATTAAGGAGTTACTTATAAGAGAATCTAGTGAAGGATTCATAGGTGTAGCTTACTATTATACCAAGGGGAGATAAGCATTTGGCTGGGGCCTAGGCATAAATGATTGCTAGGCACAGTGCAGGAGGTGGAGAAAAACAGGGATTATGCTGTGAGACTAAGAAGAAATGTGATTTTGGAACTGGATGTGATTTTGGAACTGGGGTTCAAGCACAAGCACCCAAGCACCTCATCACAATGCTATAATTTGGTTTCAGTTTTAAGTTACTATAAATTAAAAAATAGTTATGAGTCTTTATCATTTAGTAGTAAATGATAATTCTCTTGTTAGAATTTGAATTTAAAATGCTTCTTTCTTTGTAGGTAAATTTGCTTTTAGATAAGTTTTTTTTTAATTGTTTCCACATAATGGTATTTAATGTTTGTCTCTATAAGATTTGTTCCACAATTTTAGATAATTGCTAAATAAAAACAAATTGTAGCAGCAAGCTCATTCTCAAAGTCCTTCATAACTTCTTGATATTTAAAAAACATCAAATGTCTTTCTCCTGCCTGCTGCTTTCCAAATTATATTCCATTCCATAAAAAGTAGCTTCCCTGGAGGAGAAAGAAACAACTCTATTAACTATAAGTCGAAGAAGAAAGAACTCAAAAAATCATTTTCCTTATTGCTTAGACACTAATCCTTAGCAATATTTTAGCCAATATCTTTTTAGGATCTGTTTCTTTTTCTTTTTGCCACTTCAAAATTTCTTCTTTGTATTTTAATAAAATATACATTCACCAAAATTGTTTCAAAAATAAAAGCTGAACAATATCATTTCAAAGAACATGATTATACATTAACAACAAGCTATCCCACAGTGAGAGGGAAAAATACATTAAATGCAGGTATTTAGCATAATTACCTCCTCTAAACCAGAAAAACACAGTAAGTACAGGCTAAGGAGTATAATTCTGAGTAACTGGCTTCACAATTCACTTATCTTACAATTTCATGCTCAGAGAAGATCTTAATCAATAGACCAGTTGAATGTTTTACTTTTGTCTTCTTGCATACAGTAGATGCTTAATAAATCCTTGATTGATTGATTTTCTGGACTGATCAAGAAGTATATATTGGGATACTTTCAGCCCATCTTCCTCCCTTTGCCCCATCCCTTGAATCTAAAAGCAAATTGTTTTATAGTCCAAGTCCTTGAACTATCAGTTTTGAAATAAAGAAGCAAGCAAATCTTCATTTGATTATTTGCTCTTCACCCACACCCCTCACTTCTTTTCATTCTTGAGTTGGCAAAGGTTCTTCTTTATAGCTTTTGATCTGTTGCCCGGGTTGGGTCCCTGCTTCCCAGCAGAGATCTGAAGTTGAGTTGCCTTTTTATATTCAACCACAGCATTCGGAGGAGTCACACTTCTTACAGTAAATTTGTCAACCAGTAAACATTCCTTCTAGCTGCACAGCATCTCTCACAGCATCCCAGGGAGTGCTGCTGTTGGATTGTCTTGAAATTGTATGAGTGGCTTGAATTTTATGCACGGAATAGGAGAGATTAAATGAAGGTTGCTTTGTTTGTTTTTTAAGATGACTTTAGTAGGTAGTATTTTTAACTGCTCAGGGCCATCCCTAATGGGATGAAGAGAATAATCATGCTTCCCTTCCTCTCTTCCCTAAGTATTTTAATATGGATGAAATATGCTTTAAATGAATATAGTCTACAAGGAAGGAGAACTGGGGTGCTAAATTTGAAGTGAGGTTAAAGGTTACTTGTTTTGCCTTGATGATGAGAAAGGGGGTTTAGATTAGGACGCTGATTTTACTTGTTAATTCTATTCTGTGTTTTCCATCCCTCCCTTCCCTCTTGTCATCCTGAATCACTAAACTTTAACTGTCTACTCTCTGCTGAAGCAAGGCTTATCTTCTCAATTTACATACCTTAAGGATGGCTCCAGGGATGGTCAAAGGTAGTGAGACTAGTTGGGCAATGGCTATCTTGTATGATAAGAGACTGCGACAAGTGGTTAGCAGTTGGGATTAAGAAAAAATGTCAAATATTAGCAGAGTTACAAAGGGAGACTTGAATTTGTTGATATAGTGGTTTTGCAGAAAAGAACATGTGAATCTAGAAAAATAGTGACATTTAGTACAGGAACACAATGAATCCAATTAGGGACAACATAAAATCATGAGGGAGGGAATTAAAATCAACAAATATTAAACATCTATTGACTTCCTATAATGAGGTATGGGGAAGGGGGGAAGAATATAAAATATGATCCCTGTTCTGGAGGAAAAGGTTACAGCTAAGGAATTTCAGTTATTATCATTCTGAACTTGAAATATCTTCCAACAAAAATTTCAGCAATATTCCCCTCCTCTCCTCAAAAAAAGAATCAAGATCATACTAAGATGGAAAGTGTGAAGACAAAAAGGGTCATCTAGTTTCCAAAAGTGCAAGTGAAGGAATTATACTTCTCCAGGAAGGAAAAAAAATAGGTTAGCCACACATCCAGGAATAAGCTTACAATAGGATGCCAGTTGTTTGCTAGAAAGGGTACTTTGCTGCAGCAGCAGCATCTTCATCATCATCATCATCATCATCATCTTCTGTAATAACAATGCAATATTCACAATGCCCACAGTGGTTATGAATATGCTGGTATAGTTGTGAATCACAAAATGTAACAGGCTCTCCACATGGAGGACAGAACGAAAGCTTTTATTCAAATACCAGAAAACCAAGTCCCAGAACCAGAAAGTCAAAGTCATTACAGTAATCACAAAGTTGGTACACATGGTTAATTCAGTGAATACCCACATTCCCAAGCCTTCACAACAGAACAGGCTCCCTCAAGCAGGGATCCTTCTCTCTCACTCACGGTAGCTCCACAGCCTGGTTCTCAGAAGCTCTCAGCAAAAGTTCTCAGAAGAAAAGTCTTAGCAGAAGTTCCCAGAAGAAAAATCTCAGCAGAATCTCGGTTCTCAAAATCACTTTCTCCCTTTCTCAAAATCAAAATCACTTTCTCCAGCCTCCACACAGCTTACTCCAAGAAGTTCTTCAAGAAGTTCCACGAGAAGTTCTGACTGTCCAGCTTGTGCTCTTCCCTATATATGGTATTAGCTCCTCCCTGTTCCACCCGTTCCTGTTCCATCAGCGGTAGGAGTTCTGGTTTGATATAATTAACTTGCAACTAAGTGCAAAGTACCTGTTTACTTGCCAAACAAGGGCATGGAAGATCTTCAAATTCCATTAACATTACATCATCATAGCTAGCACTAATATAGTGCCTACTGTGTAGGCACTGTGCCAAGCACTTTGCAAGTGTTATTTCACTTGATCCTCATAGCAGTCCTGCAAGGTAGGTACTTTTATCCCAATTTTACAGGTGAGGAAACTAAAGAAGAGTGACTTGCTCAGGGTCACACAACTCTCAGTGTCTGAGGCCAGATTTGAACTTGGGTATTTCCTGACTCTAGGTCTGGCTCTCTACCCACTACACTACCTAGCTTCCTCCAAAGAAAGCAAAGGTTTAATAAGGAGATTAACCAGAAAGAGAATGAAGATTGGCATGGTATTTGTTGTTCTTTCCTCATTTTCATTCATGTCTGACTCTTCATGACCCTATTTGGGACTTTCTTGGCAAAAATACTGGAGTGGTTTGCCATTTCTTTCTCTATCTCATTTTAAAGATGAGGAAACTGAGGCAAACAGGGTTAAGTGACTTGTTCCAGGTCCTGTGCTCTATCCACTGCACCACTTAACTGCCTAGGTATGATACAGAAGGGAAGAATTGTGGAAAAAGACAAATCAAGTGATTTCAGAGTTATCTTGTAACCCTCTCCATAATCCTCTCCACCACCCTAAAAGTAGCAGTTGGAATAAAAATACTGAAGACTAGGTTAGCAATAGGAAGACACAATTTGTTGCTACTTAAAAAAAAAAATTCCAATAATTTTCCTCCTACCTTAATGGTATGTCTACTAATGCCAAAGAATTAGAGCAAAAGATAGCTCACACTTTCTGAAACCTATTTTAATTTTAATTTACTTTTAGGTCTATGGATAAAAATAATAATAATAATAATTAAAATTCAAATACATTTCATCATTTAGTACTCCAAATATCTACCGAGTTCCAATTGTATTTAATATGCAAAGCATTTCGGATGCATTACTGTAACATGCTATATAAATGTGAGGCAATAATAACAATAACAAATGTACTATAAAAATTCAGTATCTACTGAATACCTAGCAAAATATGACTTGATAGCTAGTGTTATATTTCAGAAGCTTGCTCTCTTTCATGGACTAACAGATAACAAATACTTTACTATAAATTCAGCCCTCAAAATAACCCACACAACAGTATACAGAATACTAGCAGGACTTCTTAAACTCTTTCCATTCCTGACCCTTTTCAAGCCCCCCAGTTTAAGAAGCGCTGCTAACTAAAGGATAATAATGAGATAGTGATTCATCCTTTGTACATTTCTATCTGAGCTTCATAAACATTTTGGAAGTTATATAATAATAAGGATGATGCTTATGATGATGAGAGCCTTGGGACTCAGCATCTTTATTTATAAGATGAGAGGATTAGATGAGATAGTCTCTGAGGTTCCCTCCACCATTGTATGTGTGACCAAACAACTGTATGGACTAAACCACCAGAAGTATCTTTGAGTCCGGCAGTCTAAACACAGTCTATAGACACACCCTAAACCCCTGAGCTCCAAGAACTCGGTTTGGTCACCTCAATATACTCTCCTTCCTCCCCTTCCCGCTGTAGGAAGACACATTAGCCAGTCCTATGATCCCGAATGTCTAGAAGCTTTCAGTCCCTACTGGCCCCTGATGTTCCTGCTCTTCTGTTTATGGTTCCCTTCTCCACCAGGGAATGCAGTAGATTCCTACAGGGAATGACCAGCTCAGGTCTCCCAGTTCAGTCCAACAGCCCAGTGAAACACAAAGCTGTCCTGGTGCTGTTATTTCAGTGTTTCCTTCTCTCTGGCTCATTTTCTCTTCTCAAAGTTTAATGATTATGTTCTAGGTCGCTTCTTCTTTCTCCATCACCCCACTTTTCCTCCTCCTTGTTACCCCAATCACCTTCTGGCTCCATTAGTTACGGTTAGTGGAGAAGATGCTCCTGGGATTGAGTTGGATATTCTACTGCCTATCTCTGAAATCTAGCAAACTGTCTGAGCTCCAGACACAGCAGGGGAGAAGGAATATTATTCACTCCATTGTATTTGACCTAAGGCTGATGAATAGAAGCAGATCAGAAATTCATTTTCTCTGTATCCTTGTCCCATTCTTCAGTGTTCCTTCCACATTCCGAGGTATAGAGTGGTGGGTGTCCTTAGAGAAGTGGGGCTACAAGAAAACTGAAGCTTATAGGGTAGCAAAAGGAATCCTAGGAAGCAAACAGAAGTCCAGATGTCAAAATGACCAGTATGTATGTATGTGGCTAGCAGTTATGAGGGTCTAATTGCCCTCCATATGTCAGCATCATTTTCTACACAAGGCACAGTCCATTATTACCCTGAGAATGAATTACACACTGGAATAGGGAGTCTGAGAAGTTACTACATGGAATGATCCTTCTTCCTCATTTAATTCTTATTAGAGAGTTCTAGCTCAGGATGCAGATTTCATGACTGTATACTGACAGAGCCTTCTTGAGGTATCAACCAAAAAGTTTTGCTACACAGAAAAGAGCTAAAGGGGTATATCAGACCTGTCTGCATTTTATGCTTGGTCTACATTTTTCTAAACTTTGACAAGTTTAGGGGGGAAAAAAGCAGTAATTAGCGAGAGCATGAGCTAATGAGATTGACAACCCTCAACAGATGATGTTGAAGATTCTGGGCTTTCTGTTTCTCATGAAGTCATTTTCAGTTTTCTTAACTAAGAGTTAAAAGGACAGGTGAACCAGGCCTATAACCTGACCTCATAAGCTTCGTAATTGTGCTGTGGAGATCCAGATACATCATTATTCCCTATTCACAAGCACTAAACTAGTAGGGCAGATTTTGTGTGTGGTTGGAACGTTTGCTGGAGTTAATGAATGCCAACAACTAATTACATTTCTCTCAAGGTAACGTGTTACCAGAAAGTGGCTGTATTAGCACAAAGATTTTATTTTAGAGCAGCATGCCTACCAAAAGGGAAGCTGATTAATCATCCCCCACAATTCTCTGTAATAGCACTGTCTAGACTTTAATGTCCATAGCATTGCTCTTGCCAGGGCTACATTTGGTCTGACCTTATTTGGGGCAAACAATGTAATTGCTAATTGGGGGCTAATTTGTGTAAACAAATTGGTTTTTTTCCTCAGAATAGAAGCCCTATCATTACGGTCACTTCTTATTCCTGTGTAATGACATATTTTACACTATTTTAGGCGAGCCTGCTGGCGCAAATGAACCTTACTACAAATATAATTATTCCAAATAAGTAAAGGAACTGTATCCTTCCGGGGCAGAGCAGAGTCATACTTTATGTCACACTGCATGTAATTATTATTCAGATTTTCAAGGCGAATAGATTAGGATGCTTTCAGAATTGGGGGAGGGTCATTTTTTCACTTTAACATGTATGAAATCAATGTCGATAAGTTCCCTCCTGGAGTATAAAAAGACTTGCAGGTACTTATTTTTACTCTATAGGCCACACTGTCATGCCAGCTCTGCTGTCTGATTAAATGTCATTTGTCCTTGACCCCTGCTACTCCTGAGGAACTGGAACAGATTAATATAATGGCTCTTCCTGAATCAGATAGAGCAGTGTCGTCCGGAAGAACCTGTAGTAATAGGCTAACAAAGAAACTGATACTCAGGTTTATTGCTATTTTCCAGGGCTCATACCAATTTAAGGGGAGATAATTGAGACAGATTATCATCATGTTACCTCTCCAGCCACTGAACAGCAGGTGTCCCAGCAGCTTTGAGAAAAATCAACCCGTAGAGACACGCAAAAGGCCCATAGCTAAACAGGACCACACAGCAGCTGGGACCAACAGATAAAGTCTAGGAGAAGCAACCTTGCCCATAGATCATCTTGAAGGACTTCTCATCTTATTTGCTTTATTTTTTTTTAAGTTTCCTGAATTCTACAGGCTTTGTTAGAGAAGAGGCTAAGGTCAAAGCCCTTAGAATAATTTCAACAGTTAAGATAATATGGTTATTGGGTGTTTTCTGACTAATGTACATTCAAATAAATGTTTGCATATTCCTAATTTGCTCCCATTACTATTATTCTCATTTCCCTTTCTCTAATCTAAATCATTATCTCTTTTATCCTCTATTTCTGTGTCCTGATATTTACTTTAATTTATCCTAATTCAGCCCCATCTCTTCCTTTTCTTCATGCCCTTTTTACCTTTAGTATATTGCTTGAAAGAAAAAGAAAGAAATGGGAAAATATGCAAAAGCTTTTATCCACATGCTGGCCTACTCTGTACCGTACCACTAGGATACATGCACGGACACATGTCCCTTTATGTTCTTGGATGAAAGATATGCAAACCCTCACACAGAGTAGGTGCTTAATTAAAGCTTGTTGTATTATATTAATACTGATAATGCTGTTTCAGAGATTGACTCCTTCTCCATCTCTCCCTTTTGAAACTCTACTCACACGCTCACTCAGTTGTCACTTCTACCAGTAAAGCTTTCTCTGATTCCTGGCCAACTAATGTGGTGTGATTTTCTCCTACCCTGCCCCCTCAAAATGCCTACCTCAGTTTATTTATACTTCTCTTTATGGCACTTGGGATACTCTGCTTTTTATTTCTGCACGTTGGGGGCTTCTCTCCTCCCCCTTTACTAGATTTTAATCTCTTTGCAATCTAAAGTCATGATTTATTCACCTTTACATCCCTCCCCAGTGCCCAGGATAGTACTTTGTTGTAGTAGAAAGCCTTCCATAAACAAAATGACTAGATTATCATCGATGGAGTTTATGATAACACGGACAAATCTAATATAAATTCACAATAACAATGAAGGCCCTGCTGCCCCAATATACTCCAGTTTCCTGCTACTGTAAAAAATATCTAGAAATACTGCCCATCCTAATTATGCCCAAAACAAAAACATAATAGCTGCCTAGTCCTCTCCTCTAATGAATATGAAACCCTCCCAATTGCTGAAATAAATGGATTTGCTTTGATGTTTTCACATTTGCTTTAGCTCTTCTGTCAGAGCTACATATTTCTTCTTTATTGCAGAGGGGGTGCGTGTTTTTGTTGTGCTGTTTCCACTAAATGGCATTGTATTGATAATTCCCACTGTTTTATTAGCCATATCAAACAGAAGGCTTGCTCTGTTGGATAGGATTTGTTGGTCTGTTACTATGGTTCTAGTTTGGTATATCTCTTGGCAATTATTTTCTTTTAAAAATGCTCTTAAATTATTACTCGCAATGTCAATAAATATTATTGAAGAAAATGATATTATTTCTTCCCTTGAAAAGCATCTTATTCAAACCTTTCAATAGATGCCAAAAGAAAGACAATTTAGTGATTTCTGTTGAAGAGATGAATGCTTGTTTGTTATAACAATGGTGAATGTCCCAGATCCCATACTTATGAGTGAGATTTTCCCTGTTGTGATTATCTCCCAGTCACCATCTCTCTGATAAAGACACCCTTTGTTGAAGTTGTAACTACCCCTATACCCTCCCAGGAGCTAAAGAGGAAAGGTAAGTTGAAGGACACCATCCAAAAGGTAGCACAGGCCTTCCTTAACCTAGCAATTTGCCAAGAACCTTTAATCGTAATCTGAGCATTTGGTAGAACTGTAAGACTGGGAAGGTCCCTGGGAGTCCCTCAGACAACCAATGTCCTAGGACGCACTTCCTCCTTGATCCCTCCCAGCTTTGCCCCACACCATGATGTCCTAACCAGAGGTGGGGAACATGTGACGTCAAAGCCACATGTGGCCTTCTAGGTCCTTGGGTGCAGCCTTTTGACTGAGAGCAAGTTTTACAGAACAGATCCTTTTATTAAGGGGATTTGTTCTGTGGAGTTTTTATTCAGTCAAAGAGCTGCACTTAAGGATCTACAGGGCCACATGTGGCCTTGAGGCTACAGGTCCCCCACCCCTGGAGTCCCTGCCCTTCTCTTAGAGCCTACTGTGAAAAAAAAAAAAGATTTCTTATACTGTTCAGAAAAAAAAATTTATACTAAGTCCAACGTTATATGATCAAAGGCTGTCAACACCCAGAAGGTTGCTTGATCCTAGTAACTCTCTAGGAATGCCAGATATGGCTGACACAGTATGTTAGATTCGCAGGTCCTTGTAGTGCAGGTACTTTTCAGTCATGTCTGACTTTTTGTAAGCCCATTGGGGTTTTCTTAGCAAAGATACTGGAAGGGTTTGCCATTTCCTTCTCTAGCACAATGTATAGATGAGGAGCTGAGGCAATTGAGATTAAGTGACTTGACCAGGATCACACAGCTAGTAAAGTGCCTGAGACTAGATTTGAACTCAGGAAGATGAGTCTTCCTGATTCCAGGCCTGGCACCGTATCAGTTGCAACCCCTAGCTGCCACAGACCTTTGATCCACCCAAAGCATTCTTGTTTTCTGTTACCACACTCAGGAATTCCTAAAGGGTCCACCCCAAGCTTTCTGTTGTGGGTTATACTTACTCACCTCTGTCTCAATCTACTCTGCTTTCAGGCTTCCCTCTAGGGAGAATTGCTTAACTATGTACATAGGGTACATGGGGTTCTTGGGTGGGAAACCTTTGTCAAAATCCTATATAATTCCAGAATCTGGAGGGAGAAAGACCTGTAACTCTTTTCTGGCTTGCTCTCCTCTACCAAATGACCTAATAAATTTCCTTCTAAAGCTATTTCTGTTATCCTGACCTTCCCTCAATATATCAAATCTTCTCCTTTGGCCCTAAATTGGGAGGTTGATGGCGGGTCATCAGCTGTGGTTTTGGGTGTTGGGCAGAATTCTGTGGGCCAGGTCATCCAGTTCTCCAGCATGATAGCACCCCAGTGGGGTAGATTCTCTTCTGTTCCCTGTACTTATAACTGAATTTTCTCTAACAGCCAGAATTCGTAGTTTTGGCTCAGATCCTACTTTAGACTCTTAAATATCATGGATTACACTGTCCTTTACTGTATGTCTGTTCATTAAATCTTGTCACAGTTGTTCCATAAGGCAGAGACCATTTCTTCAACTGCGCAATTTCTTTAAAGTGTTCTATCCAATAAATAGTATTTTAAGATGATGATACTAGTAGGAATACTTACCCACTATCTTCCCAGAAGCCTTTGAAACATGAAAATCTACTTCCTTTCTTAGACCTAATGAGGTGCATTTCTTTTTATTTGCAAATGTAGAGCTGGAAGAATTCTTGAACCTTTAGTCTTAAGAAAACACTTAGAGTAATGTGATTAGATAACATTGGGTTCAAATTAATAAAAAGAGAGAGAGAGAGAGAGGATATAGCCTGTATGACATTGTAAAACCCATTTCCATTATCTATTCATTAAGCAAACATATTCACCCATATCATCATTTAAAAAAAAAAGACTTTGGAAATTAAAGGAAAGCCAGGGAAAAAAAGTAATTTCCCCCACTCCCTCCTGTATTGGCCAACTAAGCACCACATCTCCCCTGTCTTATCTTTTTTTTTTCTTAATAGGCTAACATCAGAAAGGAAATATTGTTTGTTTGGCTTTAGGCACCAATTTAAACCCAACTGTGATGAACACATAGTATGACCCACTCAGAGAGTAATAACAGACATAATGAGAAGTGGTGATGTGCCGCTGGGCAGGCAGCAAGCATTCTTCACATGTGTACAAACGTAGAAGCAGCTTCTCTTTGGCAGAGACCAGAGAACGGGAGAACGGGCAGCAGGCCTACAGCTTTGTCAGAACAAGGAGGAGGGAGGAGAACTGATCTTCTGTGTCACTTCCTTTCTACTCCTCTTTTCATCGTTGCAAAATGATATGAGCCGTGCCCCTTTTATTCTATATGGCTATCCAGGGGGTGCAAATGAAGACAGGAAGGAAGCAGAATGTACAATGGAAGAAGGCAGATTTGGGTGGAGGTGAGCTAATCAGGCCACAGCTGTCCTAGCCTTGGCCATCAGGGACCAAGTCTGCAAAGAAAGCCTGGCTGCAGTCTATAGCTTGTCCCACTGTGCTTAATTCTAATATATGAAGCGCTGATTATCTGTCATGAATAATGAAAATCCAGACACCTGTGTCCTTAACTGAGGCAATCACAAATGTCAGTGCTGATCTGCCTGGGAGTTTCCCGTTGGAAGTCAGAGGGCAGGTTGAGTCAGCTTGACTTGTAAAGCTCAAACTGGCCCAGGGGCAGCAGACCCTCTGAGTTTATAAGTAGTTTGATATAAAGAGATTTGTTGTGTCATATCTGGAGTTGTTGTTGTTCAGTTGTATCTGACTCTTTGTGACCCCGTTGGGGGTTTTCTTGACAAATATACTGGAGGGGTGTGCCATTTCCTTCTCCAACTCATTTCTTACAGATGGGGCAAACAAGGTTAAGTGACTTGCCCAGGTTCACACTTGCTAGTAAGTTTCTGAACCCAGATTTGAACTCAGGAAGATGTACCTTCCAAACTTCTCGGCCCAGCACTCTTTCTGCTGGATTACCTTGCTGCCCCATTTCAGAAGTCCTGTCATGAAAAATCAGGACCTGACCAGAATACTAAATAATAACATTCTGAATTCTGTGCCTTAGAATTCAAATCACAGGATTACAATATTTAGCTAGAAGGGTCCTTAGAAATCACTTAATCAAGAAAGTTTTTATAAAAAGCCCTTAGTGTAGTGTCTAGCACATAGCAGATATTTCCCTCCCCTTTCGTTCCCCTCCTCCATTTAGCCGGACCCATATTTTTACAGATGGTGAAACTGAGGCACAGAGAGGAAAAGTGGTCACACAGGTAGGAAGTAGCAGAGCCAGAATTCAAACCCAGGTCCTTGGTCTCCAAATCTAGTGCTCTTTCAATTGATTTTTCTTAGAAACATGTCTGTCCTCTCATTCTGCCCACTAATGAATAGAATGATTTTTTTTTGGAGGGGGGAAAGCAAGGCAATTGGGGTTAAGTGACTTGTCCAAGGTCACACTGCTAGTTAAGTGTCAAGTGTTTGAGGCCGAATTTGAACTCAGGTCCTCCTGACTTCAGGCTCGGTGCCGTGCCCTATTCACTGTGCCACCTAGCTTCCCCAAGGAGAACGATTATTGGCATCAACAAAAGTTTATCTTTTTTTTATAGTTTCTCCTCTTTGCGTAGGGCCTGTGCAAGGTAGAAGGGATATAGAGAGACATGGGACCTCTCCCTTCCTCTTTCCTTCCTCCCCCTACCATGGTGGCATGCAATCCAATATAAGTTATACACATACCTTTGCATTAAATATTAGCCAAGTTGTAAAAAAGAATTATAACCAATGGAATGAACGGTGAGGAAAAAGAAACAAAACAAAAGATAGAGAGAACAAGTAATTTGCTTTAATCTGCATTCAGACTCTGTAATTCTTTCTCTGGATGTGGATAGTCTTTTCCATCATGAGTCCTTTAGAGTTGTCCCTGTCTATAAAAGTTAATCATCACAGATATGATGTGTCTGTAATTGTGTACAAAATTCTCCTGGTTCTTCTCTCCTCACTCAGCATCAGTTTATAAGTCTCTCCAGGTTAATAGGAAGTCTGTCTGCTCCTCATTTTTTATAGCACAATAGTATTCCAGTACAGTCATATACCACAACTTGTTTAGCCATTCCTGTATCAAAACACATCCCCTTGATTTCCAGTTCTTTGCCACCACAAAAAGAGCTGCTATAAATATTTTTGTACATATGGGTCCTTTTCCCATTTGTATGATCTCTTTGGGATACAGCACTAGAAGTGGTATTGCTGGGTCAAAGAGTGTAGTTCTAAATTGCTCTCCAGAATAGTTGGATCAGATCACAACTCCACCAACAATGCATTAGTGTTACAATTTTCCCACATCTTCTCCAGCATTTATCATTTTCCTATGTTTTCATGTTAGCCAATCTGACTGATGAGATGGTACCTAAGATTTGTTTTGATTTGAATTTCTGTAGTTGTAATAGTAATTAGTTTAGCAGGATACTTAGCACTTAGTAGTGCTAAGTGCTAAGTGTGGAAGGTGCAAACTCTGTCCCACTATTGAGAAGGCATGAACTCCCTTGTTGATGTGGAAGAAGGGGATTGGCTGACGTGTGTATATAAGCAAGAATTCCAGAGACAGACAGAACTGGAATGTTGCTCTGGGTGAAGGAAGAATTGTGGAGACTGAAGCTGGCTGAGAGAGAGACAAAGAGAGGGAGAGAGAGAGAAAGTTTCTCTCCCAGCATCTGAGAGACAGAATTTGAATGCTGCTCCTGCTGAAGGGACAGAGAGAGAGAAAGAGTTTCTCTCC
>CM053580.1:250732105-250804204 GCA_028627135.1 Pseudochirops cupreus
CCATAGCTGAAACTGATAAAGTTATAGGATGACATCATTCTTTATATACCAATGTTTAGCCAGCTTCCAGAACCTCTATATATACAGGGACTTATACTGAATAAATATTATTATGAAAATTGTTTTTTAACTCACCAATCTAATGTTTCTAATGGAAAGAATTTAGCAGTTTATGAGTACTATCCATACGTCTATCCCATAGATATGCAAATGCTATTGACAGACCTTATACAGTCTATAAATCTATTCTGTCTTTTTAATAATAGTATCATGATGCCAGATTGACAGCCTGCCCTAATGAAAAGAGAGCAAGATTTGGAGTTGGAAGAATCTGGGCTCAAGTTCTATGTGTGATACACACTGTGGTCACAGTTATATGACTACAGGCAAGTCAATTAAACTTTCAGTAAAGCTCCCCCTCAATCAGTAAGATCATTAATATCTGATATGTTATTGATCTGCACCAGTAGTAAGGTTCCACACAGGGGCATCTCCTTAGTGAAG
Source organism: Pseudochirops cupreus (assembly GCA_028627135.1). Taxonomy (NCBI): domain Eukaryota; kingdom Metazoa; phylum Chordata; class Mammalia; order Diprotodontia; family Pseudocheiridae; genus Pseudochirops; species Pseudochirops cupreus. The sequence goes on from CM053580.1 coordinate 250,732,610, forward strand.
AAATCACAAGTCTCAATCATCAGAAAGAAAGAAAATTTATGTTCACCTTGTACCCCACTGTGAAATCTAAATTGGAATATCTCCTCCACCATACATAATCATGTACCCAATCTCCTCTTGTCTTATTTTTTTAACATGCTTTCTTTTTCATTTGTCCTGTTACTTAATGAACTTTACTATAGATTTTTTTTTCTTCCAATCCATCAGTATAATTTTAAATCCCCAGGACATCTATTCGTGTGAAAGAAATTTGTGCAGTTAAAATCATCTGAAATTGCTGGCAAATGCCCATCTTACATCAATCCATCATGATTATTTTTATTTATTATCCTGAATGGATTATTCTTTTAAACTAAAATCTTTTTCCCAAAGTGATGATTTTACATAAGTAATGGAAGGAACTGCTCAGACTCTTTCACTAATTCGATCTCCAGACACTTAAGAAAATCAGTTGCATAAATAAGAATACAGAAACCTGAATATGAGTATAAAAAATTTATTTCATCCAAGTAAATGAATTTCTGCTTCTGAATAATTTCCCCACCTCCAGGACCACCACCTTCTTCAAGCTTGAGAAGCATCAGGATATACAGAACCCCAAACACACACACACACACACACACACACACACACACACACACACGCACACGCACACGCACACATGCACATAGGCACAGGCACATGAACATACCCTATTCAGAGGAAGTCCTGGCTTTAAGGCTTTCTATAACAACGGATGGTGGAATAGACAAGATCGATAGACTGTTCCATTCAGTTCACTTTTCTACCTCTGTAAGAGATAATATGGAGCTCCCTGCCACCAGCTAGATTATGAAAGCACAAATAGAAAGAAGAAGCAAACATAACCATACAACACTAGTCTAGTGTTCTGTAGCATGTGTAAGAAGTGCAGAAATAGTCTTCAGAAAGCAAAAGCACCTTTAACTTTTTGATGGATGATAGGGAGCTAGGGGAAACACATCTATTGACTATTTTAAACAATCATGGATATTTACATAGTGCTTCAATGTGTTGCTGTTCAGTCTTTTCATTTGAGTCTGACTCTTCCTGACCCCATTTAGGGTGTAAAGATACTGGAGTGGTTTGCCTTTTCCTTCTTCAACTAATTTTACAGATGAGGAAACTAAGTCAAACAGGGTGAAGTGACTTGTCCAGGGTCCTACAGCTAGTAAGTGTCTGAGGCTGGATTTGAACTCATAAAGGTGAGTCTTCCTGACATCAGACCCAGCACTCTATCTGCCATGCCACCTAGATATCCTGCTTTACAGTATACAAACCCTTTCTTCAAAAGATCGCTCTGAGATGGTGTAATGTTAATGGAATATACAATCTTCCCTGTCCATTAATAGGCCTCACATGGAGCCCATTAATGGAAGCTTGCTTGAGAGAGGCTTGCTTGTAGAAAGGCTTTCACACCTTTTGTTAATTTCTAATTAGGCACTGAGTCACTAAAGTTGTGATGCCTTCTGGTTCTAAAAAGGGCATATATATACTCCAAGGTTAGCATTTTGCTTTGGGGCTCACTGATGGGAACAGTGTTCTTGTGGTTTGACCAGATGAGACTCTGGGTTGCCATTAAGGAGGCTCACCTCCTCTCCACATTTGAAAAACCCAGATATTGGTGCTTCTCTCTGTATTGCCTTGGTCAGACAGCTGGATCTGTCTATTGATCTGTGTTAATTTCTCAGACAGCCAGAAATCCTGTCTGTTGGTCTTTATTTCTCTGCTTGTATTTTCTTTGTATTTTCTCTGAAGTTCAGAGTTCTGACTTTTTCTCTGAATTAATGAATATAATTAAAAATATTGCTGACGCCTGGAACAGCTATCTTTCCTACCAAAGCAAATCTAAGAACCTGTGCTAGCAACCATCCTGGGTATGCCAGTATGCTTGCCACTACAGATGGTCAATTTGGAATAATGCAGAATTACATAATTAAAGAATTGAGGGGGACCTCAGAGGCTTGTGCAATATAATCTGAACCTGACATCATCTCTGCAATATCTCTGCAATGTTACTGCATCTCCCTGAAAATATCTTTACAGGGAGGATCCATTATTTACCAAGGAAACTCAGTCCACTCTTGGTTATTTCTAACTGATAGAAAATATTTACTTAAATCAAACCTGAATCTGCTGTTCTCGGACTTTTAGCCATTACTTCTAGTTATCTTCTGGAGCCAAACAAAACAAATTTAATCCTCTTATGTATGACAGCTCTTCAAATACTCAGTATTTGAAGACATACATCAGTATGATTATCCCCTTATCAGGAGGTTAATAGGAAGGGGAGATGTGGAATTGGAGGTTCTGAGTGATTGTCAGTCAGTCAACAGGCATTTAAGCAGTAACTGTGTGCTAGGTACTGCAGTGAAATGCTGGATAGAAAAAAAAGGGCAAAAACAATGTTCCCAGCCTCACATTCTAATGGGTGGAACGACATGCAAATAACTTTGTCCATAGAGAACATAAGCAGAATAGATGGAAAGTAACCTCAGAAGGAAGGCACTAGAAGTAGAAGGAGGGGGGAAGGCCACCTGGTACTTGAGCTGAGGCCTGAAAGAATCCAAGGGAGCCAAGAAATAGAGGTGAGGAAGGAGAGCATTATAGGCCTGAGAGACAGTCATTGAAAAGGTACAGAGTCAGGAGATGGCCCATCGTGTATGAGGGACAGCAAGGAGACCAGCATTGCTGGATTGTAGAATAAGTGGAAAGGACTAAAGTATAGGAAGGCTGATGAAGTCAGAAGGGGTCAGACTGTGAAGGGCTTTAAGAGATAAACAGTATTTTATAGTTGATCCTGGAGGTAATAGGGACTCACAGGTATTTATTGAGTGGGAGTAGGAGAGAAGAGACTTAGGCACTCACATTTGAGTCGGGATCTTTCCCTGGGTATTCTCACTCTCCATCCATTGAGGAAGTTTGGTGGCACAGTGGGTGAAATACTGAGCCTGGAGTCAGGAAGACCTGAGTTCAAATCCAGCCTCAGATATTTACTAGCTGTATGACTCTGGGCAAGTTACTCAGCCTCCGTTTTCCTCAGTTTCCTCAACTGAGAATGAGAGCAGCAGCTTTCTTACAGGGTTGTTGTGAGGATCAAATGATTCTACAAATATTATTTTGTAAAGTATTTAGCATAATGCCTGGCACATAGTTGTACTATCCATTCTCTTCCTTTTCCAATATATGATATTACCTCCTACGCAAGAAATTATTGAAATGTTTCAAGTTGTAAAGATTGGTATGGGACCAAATTATTGAATTGACCAGCATTGACCTTAGTCAGAGGACCCAAGTTCAAATCTCATTTCTGCTACTTGTTTACCTGTATAAATTTGGAATAGTCACTAACCTCTGTGGACCTTATCTTCTTTTGTCTGTAAAATAGCCCTTTTGTTGTTGTTGTTCAGTCTTTGTAGTCTTGTCTGACTCTTTGTGATTCCATTTGGCAAAGATACTGGAGAGGTTTGCCCTTTCCTTCTCCAGCTCATTTTACAGATGAGGAGACTGAGGCAAACAGGATTAAGTGACTTGTCCAGGGTCATACATCTTGTGTCTGAGACCAAATTTGAACTCAGAAAGATGAGTCTTCCTGACTCGAGACCTGCCACCCTATCCACTATGCCAACTAGCTGCCAAACAACTTCCTAAATGAGTTAGAAATGATAATAAGGCAGGTCACCTTACCATAAATACTTCATGGTGTGAAAACTCTTTTCCATACAGTAACTCTTTATAATATTCCACAGGATCCTAGAATTGTAGATCTAAAGCTGCAAGGACTCTCAGAGGCTAATGAGTCCAACCCTCACCCACTGCCCCATTTTATTTGTGAGGAAACTGAGATCAAAGGGAGCCAAGTGACTAGTCCAGGGTCATACAAGTAGTGAGCTTCAGAGGTAGTATTTGAATCCAGGTCTTCTGACTCTATAAGTTCTCTTTCCTCTATAAAATGTTAACAGAATGAATACCAACAATAGTAGTATATTTACTAGTAACAACAATAACAAAAATTATAATATTAAAATAAAATCAGAATTGCTTGAGCTACTTTAAAAACCTTTTGAATATTTTTATTTTTAATTGAGGTAGCTAGATGGTTCAGTGGATAGAATGCTAGGTCTGTCTCAGACACTTACTAGCTGTGTGAGCCTGGGCAAGTCACGTACCCTCTTTCTGTCTCAGTTTCCTCATCTGTAAAATGGGGCTAATAATAGCACCTACCTCACAGCGTTAGTTTGAGGACGAAATGAGATATTTATAAAAATCATTTAGCACAATGCCAAGTATATAGTAAGTGCTTAATAGATGCTTTTTCCTTCCATCCTTCCCTCCTATTTACTTGTGCCTTGGCATGAATGTTTTTCTCTGGTAGCAGAGCTATGAAGCCACCACCAGGACAAACAAATATTGACTGGGCTCTCTTCAGTTTAATGGATTGGACATTGAGCTAGACCAAATAAAATTGTATCAAATATTGAACGAAGTCAAATAAAATTGTATTAAACCAAATGGATATCTCATAAAATCCTGGACCTTAAAGCCAGTAGGCTGTGTATATCTCTATTCTAATGGAGAAAGTTCATCGTGTTTAAATAAGGCATTTACACCAGTCGGGTTGTTTTTGAGATCTGAGCTCCTTGCTTCTGTCTGGCAGCCTGTCTCTTCTGGTGCACTGCAGATTCTTAGCGTGTCTTTCCTGCTTAACCTTTTTGTGCAGCTGTCATAATTCTTGGGCTTCTCAAGTGTAGGTCCCTGCACAACTGAAGCACTAAAAGGAAATCACATGCCCAGAGGTACAATTATATGATGCTCATACTGAGTTCTACTCACTAGATGATAGTAAACTCAGGAGAGCCTTTTCTGGCTGGTGTTCAGAGTTAGTGATAAACTCCGTTAGGTTACATTTGCTATAAGAAGAGTCATTTTAAAAGCCTTGGTAATGAGCATAGGACACAGTGACATTCAAAGTGCTCAACATACCCCCATTTTAAGGAGACAAAAAAAATTAGCCAAGTCCTTTGAAATTTCTTAGTAAAAATGCTATGTCAGGTTCTGTCTTTTGTGTAGAGAAAAGAATGACTATTAAAGATCATTAGGAGACATAGCAGTTAAAATATGTAGACATGCTGTCTCCATGATTTAAATTACAAAGTGTACTTTGAGTGGCTATGATATGAAAAATTTTAGCACTATCTCTATGGAAAATCAGGATTACTGCATAGCCCAAACCAGTCCAAGAAGCAGTTCATAAGTAAAGCTCTTTGGTGGGAGCCAGGGATGCAAAGACAAAATGAAAAATAATTCCTGCCATCATGGAGCTTTTATTCTACTGGGAGACACAATGTGTAAAGAGGTAAGTACATGATGGAAGGAGAGAATGCTAACAACTGACAGAATTAGAAAAGGCTTCCTATCAGAGATGACTTTGAAGAAAGGTAGGGATTCTAAAAGGCAGAGGTCAGAAGAAGGTATATTTCAGCTATGAGAAAGAGGCTACATAAAGTCACAACAATTAGGGAACAGATAGTTGTACATAATGTATAATAGAAGGGATTTAAATGATAAATTTTAATTTTATCCTAATGATAAGAGGGAGTCAGTGAAGGTCCACGAACAGAAGATTGATATGATCAGATCTGTGCCTTAGGAAGATTATTTTGGCATCTGTACAAAGGTTGAATTAGAAATGAGAAACACTAGGAGCTGGGCGTTCATTTAGGAGGTTGTTTTAATAGGTGAGGTAGGAGGTGATGAAGGCCTTACAGTGGTTGACAATGTAAGCAGAGATAAAAGGATGAGTACAAGACATATTGTAGGAGTATAATTTTCAAGGCTTAGCAACAGATTTGATATGAAGATTGTGGTCAAAACTGAGATGTGTTGGAGCCAACTTGAACCAGCTCTCCAGACTCAGTTGATAAATTTTCAGTGTGAACATTTATACATCTCAGAAATCAGCAAACATAAATCTGGGCTTGATTTATTGTCTAGTTGACTGTCTAGATTTAAGAAAGTGGTGGAGAAAATGTTAATAATGAAGATTAAACCCAAAAGTGTATCTCACATACATTTTTTTCCAGTATATTATTAAACATTTACAAGTATAACCCTAGGTAAAGGGAAGGATGGCGATTACTCAGAGATTGTGAACCTGTATGACTGAAGACATGATGGTGTCCTCAACAGAAATACGGAAGGTTGGAGAAGGGGTGGTTTTCATGAGGAAACTAACGAATACTGTCTGGGGCATAACAGATCTATCCAACAGGAAGAACTGGATCTTAGGAGAGAGATTTGGACTGAATATATAATTTTGCTTAGAGGTGATAAATGAAAGTGTGGGAGCTAAAAAGATTCCCCAAGGGATAGGTGGGAGAGAGAGAAAAAAAAACAAAGAAAGTACAGGGCATAGCCTTGGGAGGTGCCCTTGGATAAGACAGGAGACATGGATGATATTCCAGCAAAAGGAAACTAATAAAGATTGGTTAGAAGGAGGAGGAGGAGGAGGAGTTAGAGGAGGAAGAGGAGGGGAAAGAGAGAGAGAGAGAGAGAGACAGAGACAGAGACAGAGAGAGAGAGAGAGAGAACAGTGTCATAAAAGCTCAGGAAGAAGCAAAGATACAGGGCAATAATTTTCAGGGAACGTCAGAATCAGGTTTTTAAAGATAGGGAAGACCAAAACATGTTCAGGTGTATATACTTCACAGCCATCACTAGTTTACTACTGTTGACCTCCATTTATCTCAGTTTCTTCAAATGTAAAATGAGATATCTGTGTAGTGCATTACAAGCCTTAACATGCCATATCAATGCCAGCTATTATTATTAGCTCATTTGAATCTCCTGTTAGGCCTCTCTAAAGCCTAAAATGATAAAGTATACAAATGAGAAGTAAATTTAATGAATAAAAGTGGAAGTAATGCATGTTTATTTTAATAATGATCATTAATAATCCAGAGAATATAGGCATTTCTTTCTCTTCAAAGCCCCCCCCATACACATGCACACATTCTAGTCTCAAAAGATGAGTATCATATTAGTTATGATAATTTCAGTAAACTCTTTTACTTCTCAGAATAATAATCATGTGCAGTGTGAAATACAAGGAGTTAGAACTACATTCAGCCACCTTTTGGATAATCTTGAAGTCACCTCTTTGGTACACAAAAATGTGAATTCTCTCAGTATTTCATCAAGAAAAAAAACCCAATAGCCAATAAAGTCTAAACTATATTTTCCTCTCAAACTGAAAATTGAAAAATGCTACTTTTCAGTTTTAGGTTTTTTTCTTCTAAATACAGAGGAACATGTGAAATTGAATTGTGGTCTCGTAACTACTTGCATTTATATTGGTTGGTTGCTCTTCATTCTCAAAGAGTCTTGTTGTCCAAAATGACATCGCTATGCTAGAGTCACTTGAATGATTTGTAAAAGCTTCACATATTTTATTTGAGCCTTGTAAGGATCCTATTGGATAGGTTCTATAGGTTCTACCCATTTATATATACAGGAAAATAGGCTCGAAGGAGCTAATTTTCTTCTCCCTTTTCATACAACTAGTAAAGAGAGAGAACTAGGATTTAAACTCAGGTCTTATGGACTCCTAATCCAGCAGTCCATCCACTACACTGTGCTCACTTTCTCTCCTTTCGCAATGAAATTATAGATAGAGAGAACTGTCAAAATTCTCTGTTCCTAGATTTTTCATTATATTTGACAGCATATGGTACTCTGGGCTTGATAATCTTTTTGTCGCACAAAAATTTAGGAGATTTTTTGGTTAGGAGATTTGACTAATAGCTGACAACTAATTTCTGAAAAGAAATCTGAGTTGTTCATGGAAAGTATTGTGTAACTAAACACTTGAGCCCCACCCCAACTATTATTTGAGAGAGTTGCAGTGAAAGTGAGGACAAGGCCCAAGTGACTAAAGACAAACCCTGAGCCAGGCTTTGGAAACAAGGGGAATAACTTAGAAAAGATGTTACAGTAGGTACTGCTCACTCCATGAGTACAATAACTTAGCCAGTAATAACTGGGAAAGGTGCCTGAGTGTTTGTAAAACACAAAGGACTACATGCACAATTAGGCCTCTAGTTATTGGTTTTAGTCTCACTATAACCTTCTTTTTTTCTGTTTCCTGGTAATTTAGCCCTATGGGAAACATTTACCAAACATTTCACTAAGCAGTTAACTCTGTGATGCCCATCGATTTTAATTGGAATCTTGTAGCTAAAACCCTAGGTAGTGCTATCCAACCATAGGGTATCTTAACACAGGTATGGCAGTGAATCTTATAGCTTAACCAACAGCATCTTCTTTCAGACCCTTCGCTTTAGTGTGTTTGCTGGCTAGAAGACAGAAAAGTACTTAACATAAATATTTTATCTTTTAATCAAGGAGAGGGGATTTAAATTCAGAATGTTTCTAGAAATGTCATTGTTCAGATATGGGGGGTGGGGGGGAAAGACTCTAACTAAAAGAGAAATGTTGTTCTTTGTGCAAAGCAGTGGAGAGCCCTGATAGCCTTAGAAGCTGTGGGCAGATTACCCACCAGAGACAGCTGATCTTCAGGTCACCGAAGCATTCTCTCCCTCCAGCACAACAAAGCAGTTACCAAATTACCAAGTCATCATTGTCGTGACTTATAAAGAAAATGCCTTTCTTCCGAGAAAATGACAGAGTAGATAGCTATAGCCAAAGCAAATGGCAAAATGATGGCTATTTTTATATTTTCTGGAAAACTCGTTTTCTTACTCGGTCACCATGATATGCCATGTATACACACATACACACAATGCATATATACACTTGTATATATAATGCACATGACATGCATATGTGTGTATACATCTATATACATATATATACATAAATACATACACACATGTAGGGCTTCTAGTAGGCACAGTGAGTAGAATACTAGGTCTGGCATTAGGAAGATTTATCTTCCTGAGATCAAATCTGGCCTCAGATACTTACTGTGTGACCCTAGGCAAGTCACTTAGCTCTATTTGCTTCAGTTTCCTCATCTGTAAAATGAACTGGAGATCGAAATGGCAAACCACTCCAGTTTCTTCACCAAGAAAACTTCAAATGGGGTCATGAAGAATCAGACACAAGTAATAATGACTGAACATCAAGTATGTCAAGGTAGAGCTATTTGTGTGGCAATTGTAAATAAGTCCGGCATTCAGGAATGAAATCAAGATGAGAGATTTTAAAAGTCATTTTTGTTCAGGTTTTATGGGAAGAGGAACCAGAGCAGGACTTGAGGTGCTGAAGGAGGAGAAGCAGCAGATGAAGAAGTAATTGTGAAGGCGATTTGGGAGCCTTCAAAACTGAGAAGGACATTGAAATGTGAGATCAGAAATTAGGACCTAAGAAAAAGTTTAAGAGAATGATTCTAAGCCCTTGACAATCTGGCCTTAGTATACTTTTCATTATACATTTCTTCACGTTCTACACACTACAATCCAGCCAAATTGGTTCTCTTGCTGTTTCCCATACAACCCTGTCTCACATTTTGGTGCCTTTGTGTCCTTCATTCCTGGAATGCCCTCCCTCCTCATTTCTGCTTCTTAGAATCTCTTGCTTAAGGCTCATCTCAACCACCTTTTTCCATATGAAACTTCTCCTAATCACTAGCATGATAAATAGATAGATAGATAGATAGATAGATAGATAGATAGACAGACAGACAGATTGATGATAGATATTTCATGATCAAGTTTGTCTCTCCTATAGAATGTGACCCCCTTTGGGTCAAAGACTTTCATTTTTGCCTTTATATCCCCAATGCATAGCACCTAGTAGGTGTTTTTATGTGCATTTTTATTGGTTGATTGATTGATTGAAGAGAAAGGGGAAAGAGAAAAACTCAAATTGAAGGCAAAGACGGATTCAAGTAGAAAGAAGAGAAGGGCTTAAGCAGAAGGACCTGAGAATAAGAAAAAGGTGAAAGGCCTGAGGAGGAGGAGGAATCAAGATGAAAGAAAAGTTCTTAAAGATAAAACAAAATAGGAAGAAAAAGAATTAATGAGAATGTCTTTGGTAAGACAAGATAAAAAAGACAAGGTGGTAAGATAATGTAAGAGATTAATAAAGCAATGGAAAGGGAATTGGGAATGGCTGTCAAGATACAAGTAATGTTTAAAAGAAAACCATTAATAGTACACCCCACAGCAGTTTTCCACAGTTGAAATTCTAATAGGAGCAGACAACATTAGAGTTTTCACTTCCAGAAAAAATAGGGGAGATTTTTTTTTATTGACTTTCAGAGTGTGCAGTATTTGTATTTCTGCTGCGGCCAAGTGGTTGTAATCAATGTTCAAAGTTCAGGCTGTCCTCCTCTCTAGAAGATAAGTTTAATTCAATTCAGTACAACAAATATTTAACCCTTTTTCTCTTAAGAAGGATAATGAAGTGTTCCTTTAAAAAAACTTGGTAGGATTTTTTTTTTAAATCAAGAACAGTTACATGATGTCCGAGAAATAAAATGAAAACAATCTGAGGAGGCAGAAGGTAAGTGTGGTGCTCAGTGACTGGAGTGTAGATTAAAATGTCAAACAGAGGAGAAGAAGGAAGAAGTACTACTGAATTCATAATGATAATAATAGTTATTATTTTAGGTAACATTTACATCGCACTTATTATGTGCCAGGCACTATGCTAAGGGATGTACAATTATAGTTTCATTTGAGCCTCACAAAAACCCTGGGAGGTTGGTGCAATTATTGTCCCCATTTTATAGATGAGGAAACTGAGGCAAACCGAGGCAAAGTGATTTGCTCAGGGTAACACAATTAACACTAGTTTTGACTTCAAGTATTCCTGACTCCGGGATCAGTGTTCTTTCCACTATGCCATCTAAATGCCCTTAACTACTCTAACTAAGCAACAAATAGAGGGCTCTTGGAGAAGAGATGAAAGCAATTTCTCATGATGCTGTGAATTCATAGGTGCTCCAGAGTGAGTGATATCTCATTCAAGAAGGGTTATAGGAAGGTAAGGAAGTAGTGATTTGTAATATCTGGTGAGAAATATAGATACACCTATTTGTCAACCTGATAAATAATAGTTAGAGAAATTTGTCTTTCTAGAGTGTGTATCCAACATCAGTCTCTCAAATTGTAAGCTCCTTGAAGGCAAAGCTGATTTTTGTTTTAATCTTTGTATTCTTAGTACCTAACACAGTCTGTGGAATACAACGTGTGTTTAATGTTTGTTCTTGATAAGTGAAGTTAATAGAATCCATAGACAAACATCACAGAGAAGCCTCAAATATAACTTCCCCAGAAATGTGATTTCCAAGATTCAGAGCTTCTAGGTCAAATAAAAGTGTTTCAAGTGGAAAGGAAGATAAGGCTTACATTCCAATCAACCTTTCCAAACTTATTATTCATTATTACCCTTCATACACTTTCTGATCCAGCCAAACTTGCCTCCTTATTTTTCCACACACATGACAATCAGTCTCCCATCTCTGTGCCTTTGCATTGTCTATCACCCTGCTTGGCATACACTCCCTCCTCATCTCTGACTATTGGAATCCCTAGTTTTCTTCAAAAATGAACTTAAGCAATACATTTTACATGAAGTCTCTTTTGCTCTCTCCCCAGATGCTGTTGCCTTCTCCCTTCCAAATTACTTGTATATGTATATCAACATATTCAGTTTTTTTTTCTCTTGATAAAAGGCATGCTTCTTGAGAGTAAAATAATATTTCATTTTTGTCTTCGTATCCACAGTACCTGGCAAAGCACCAACAAAATAGCAGGTGCTTAATAAATGTTGATTAAAAAATCTATCTTAGAATCTTGGCTTACTACATATCAATTATAATAACGAAAGAAAATACTAAAAATGGATACAGTAAAAGTAAAATTAAAATTGTTTTCAAACAAGAATAATTTATACTGTAAACATGAGAATAAGTCTATAAGGAAGGGATAGAAAAGAGACTTTTGATAGAATCGATGTCTTCCAAAGATTTCCTTTCAAGCAGCTGACCAGACTTTGGAAGACAAATGAAGTAGTCAAAAAGAATTCAAAATTCAGCAAGATGAAAGTTAAAAGAGCATAATGATAACTACCTACTTAAGTCCAGAGAAGGGTGGACGATACATTGTTCTTTTGAAACCCCACTTTCTCTAAAGGTCAAGGAAGGCACAAATACAGATGTATGGGATGAGTGAAAATGTCTCAGTTTGGGATTGTTGACTTCCCTTTTCCTCCTCCATTGCTGCTGTCAATCACTTTCATTTTCCTTTGTCTGCTTTCCTGCCTTGATGGGCCCCTCCTCCTGGCCGGTGGGAGTCAGGGACAGCCCGGGCTCACACTTCCTCTCTTGCTTTGGGACCCTCCCCCCCTTTTCTGGCTGTCCCATTTGGGGAAGAATTTGGTGAAGTCTGCCTCTCAACCAACGAGAGAGGAGACAGTCGGGGGGGGGGGGGGGGGGCTTGACTACACTAGAGTATAAATTCTTGCACTGTCTTTTGTAACATGCCTCTTCTCCATGATGAGTCATGGGGAAGACCACCCTCTTCTCCCAGGGAAGAGAATAAACTCTTGTTCTTATCCTAAGAGATCTCCGTGTTTATTTTTTCACTAAATTAAGGATGAGGGTTATTTTTCATCCCAAACAGTAGATAAGTTGTGCCCTTAGTTGTTCATTAAAAAAGGTAAGGAGGTAAAATATCCTAGGGAAAGAAGGGAGAAAAGAAGGGAGAAATGCTTATTTCTTATAATTAGGGCCTTTAGGAAAAAAGTATTCCAACTTACAGATTCTGGGCATGGGAGTGAGTGGGGAATCTCATGAACCTCATTTTAATCTGGTCCAGGCAAAAGAAGATTTAAGTTTTTAAATGCATAAATGAAAATGATATAATTAATGTTAACAAGAGGAAACCAGATAGCAACATTAAATAAATGGCGAAGTGGCCTGGGACAAAAAGAAGGGTTGAAGAGGAAGGCTAGAGTTTGGAAGGACATAGTCACAAATGAACACATGGAGAAGAGTGGAAAGATTTTAATAGGATTTTAAGGCAATAATATCAAATTAAATATTAGTAACCATGAATATGAATAAAATGAGCTACCACAAAAGGGTGGCAAAACATGCATTAGAAAGCAAAACTCAACAACTTATTGTTTATAAGAACTTATTACCTTTAAAATGAAAAAAAAGTTGGGGAGACAATTGTCAGTGTATATCCATTAATTTAAATGTTGTAGAAAGTGAGTGCGGTATAGAAATGCTAGCAATAAAAAAGCCAACAAATTATTAAGAGAAAAAATTGAGAAAAGAAAATATAAAGCCTGTAGCTTCTGATGTCTACGAAAAAATACACTAAATGTGGGTAGCAAGTAAATTGAGTTAGAAATTCATTCAAGAAGGCAATTCTCATATTATAAAACTCACTGAGACTTCTTTGGATAGTAATAGGCTTATGATGTTTCCTTAGAAGGATCAACTAAAGGAATTCAGGGTGTTGAGCCTGGAGAAGAAAAGATGGGGAACACAATAGCAGTGTTCCACTTCAGGAAGGGCTTTCAAATAGAAAGATTAGCTTTGTTCTTCTTGGTCCCAGAAAGCAGGATAAGGATTAATAGGAAGAATCTAGAAAGAGGTAACTTTAGCTTTGACTTTAGGAAAAGTTTCAAAACAAACGTTGCTACCTCAAATGGATAGCTTCAAGAGGTGCTAGGCTCCTGCATTAACCTGCTCCTTGTCATACATCTCTACCTGTGACATTTGAACCCCTACTTACAAATGGTCACGTACTTGCTACCTTGGGGAGGAACTGAGATGCAAAGGGCTGGTGTTGACCTTTTGCTGACATTGACCTATCCAAATTGTCTTTATCTCTTTAAGAAAGTTGCCAATAAAAGTTGACTCCACCTTGAAGCCATTCACGGATCTCCAGTGATCCACCTGTCAACATGTTGCCACCTTGACATACTTGTGATAAATATTTAATTCTCTTCATTCTGAGTTTTGCCTAGTTAGTCATGGTGAAAGTTCAAATGAATAATTTTCCTTTCAACAAGAGCATTCTTTTTGGGGGGAAGGAAGGGGATTTCATTAGCCTTTCCAACCTCAAAATTCCTTTCTCAGTCTGAGATTCTGTGATTATGAATCATCTGGCATGGCATAATTCTCCAATGTGGAAAGTGTAAAGACAAAAAGGAAAAGAACCCTGGGCAATGCCAAGACTTCAAGGGAGAAATTAGAAGGGGAGCCAGTAAAAGAAACAAAATAAATCCAATATAGGAGAGAAGACCCTCAGAATGTCGTTTCAAGGGCTGATGAAGAATAAAAACAGACCCGTGGAATAAGGTTTTGTATAAAGATAGAATGCACAAGGAAGACTTCAGAAGATTGATGAGCATCCAAGAGTGAGTTGAGGCACTTATGCATTTAATGTACCTAGGCTCTAACCTTAAAACCTGTTATTGCATTATGTGACTGTTTACTAGAATCTTCTTATTTAGCCTGTTCCTACTGCTAAGGAAGACAGGCTGGCAAGAGTGAGCAGGAAGGATGCAATTCTTTATTGGTTTTGTTGTGGATGCTACTTCTAGCCTGTGGGAAAAGGCAGAAAAGTATAAAAGTGACAGGCTGGAGCCTGAGGTGGCCCTGTTTTTTGTCACCTTAAGTATGAAGCACCTTATAGCTTAGTTCTGAAATCTAGGCACCACATTCAGAAGAACACCCCCTCCCAATATTGTGTATATAATGTGACATTAAAATTATGTACTGGTTAAAAAAACAAGCAGGAATGTTGTTTATCAAGATAACTATTTACAGAAGCATTTAAATATTCTTCCTCAGACACACATGCACAGAAATGGGAAGATAAAGCTGAGAAATGCTAGAGGCATTTTTTTGTTTTTATTTTCATAGGTTAGCTCATTTGTAATCAACTTCTGATTCAATTATTTTTGTAGATGATAGAATTTAGAATTTAAAGGGACCTTAGGTCTCTTCTGATCCAACCCCTTCATTTTATGGATGAGGAACCTGAGTCCTAGAATAGTGAAGTGCCTCACATAATCAGTTAGCTGAAGGATTAGTGAAAGGGATGGACTCTGGACTTGGGCGTCAGGACAAGCTGAGTTTGAATCCCATCTCAGACACTTCAATAGCTCGACCTTGGCCTTGAATTCCCTCATCTACAGAATGAGAGGATTGAATATGATGTCCTCTAAACTCTAAAGCTATGATCCTGTGCCTCCAGATTCAATTTTCTTTCTGTTATGCCACAGATTATGTGTTCCATTGAGGCCACTGTCACATTTTATTTAGGGATCTGTCTGCGGTAAATTTGTTTGAAGGGTGTTGTTTACAAATCTATATTACACAGCATACAGTTGGTGCTCAATAAATATCAGTAACTACTTAGTTATTTTTAGCCTCTTTATATTCAAAACTGAGCCAATTTTGTTTTCTCCCAATGTTACATACACCCTACCCCAAATCACATTTCTCTTTCTCTGCATTTGGGCCCTAACAGGAACATCCATTGGTCTTAACTGCTTAAAGCCTGCTTCTAGGCACTCTCCTCTGGAGATGGGAAAATGAAAATAAGCTTAACCAGTCCTTGCTTTATAGCAGGCCTGAACAGTTTGCCATAGGGAGATGGAGGGGCAGGGTAAGGCGTTTGGGCGCGACTTGAGCGCGACTCGCATCCTGAGCCAGCCACTTGCAGGGCCCGAGTCATGGAGCCAGAACAGCTG
This sequence comes from Pseudochirops cupreus, assembly GCA_028627135.1. Lineage (NCBI taxonomy): Eukaryota > Metazoa > Chordata > Mammalia > Diprotodontia > Pseudocheiridae > Pseudochirops > Pseudochirops cupreus. Next base: position 250,748,372 of record CM053580.1, read on the forward strand.
CTGGAGGGACAGATGCCACTTTCAGAAAATCCTCGCTCCGAGTACGGTCTCACCAAAAATGTCAACGAATAGTGGAAAATGAGAAGATCGATGCAGAAAAGTCATCAAAACAGAAAGTGGACCTTCAGTCATCGCCAGCTCGTGCCTATTTGGATCAGACTGTGGTACCTGTTTTGTTACAGGGACTTACTGTGCTTGCAAAAGAAAGACCTCCAAATCCCATTGAATTTCTTTTTTTTTTTCTTTTTTTTTCAGTTTATTTGTTTTTTTTCATTGACTTGTTTATTTACTTTTAGTTTACAAGATTCGGTTCCGCAATCCCTTGGGTTTCAAATTTTCTCCCCTCCCTTCCCCCTCCCCGCCATGGTGGCATGCAATCATGTATAGGATCTGCAAATACTTTCACATTGTACAATAGTCTAGTTGTATAAAAGGGTTGTAACCTCCCACTGAATTTCTAGCACCGTATCTTTTAAAAAACAAGTCACAATTTGAGGATCGAAACTAATTTTGGGAAAAGAATAAAACAATTTGGTAGTTACTGTAGATATATATATGATTAAGAGGCAGTTTATATTGCCATGATTTCCTTTTTTTTTCTTTTGAAAGTATATGAATCTTTAGGACCACAGATCTTGTTTCAGTAACTCCAGAAAGGAACATATTTCTCTTATTCTTTATTTAATGAACATACTTATTTAATGAGCATATTCTTTGTTTTTATTTTTTCACATTGTCTTAAAATCAACCTTCAGAATAAGTTGCTAAAAATTTGATTATTGGAAAGCAAAAAAAAGAAAAAAGAAAGAAAGAAAGAAAATAAGCTTAACTGTTAAGCATCACTAGGTGGAATGTGACCATAGCCTCCACGATCATTTATTCCTCCAGTTCTGTTGTTCATGAGGCATCCCAGAATGGCATAGGCTAAGAGAAATGATTATTAATAACCAATTATTTGGGGAAATACAGAGTACCCCCCCTTTTTTTTTCTAAAGTCCTGATTTCAAAAGTTCAGTCTTTTGAAGGACTTTACTGATAATGAGATTGAACTCACTTTCTTGTTCAGATCCCACCCGGGTGTTGAAACCGTTGTGCCCTACACAAACCATTTGGACAGGGAAAAATTCATAGAATAGATTGCCCAAGGCTGGGAGTTTTGAATATGAAAAGATAATGAGAAAAGGCAGGTATGTAGTAAGTGGAACCAGACTATACATACTGATGAGAGAATGTTGTGGTGATTAAAAGGTTTGAGAGACATAATTTCTGGGTAATGCAATCAATTGATTTTATTAATAATGCCAACATTTTAATGAAAGGAGGGTCATGTGGCAGTCTCTCTCTTAGACCAAAAGGCAATAATGGTTGTAGGTTCACAGCTTATATGCCCAGTGGAATAAGGGTGTTCCCAAGGGTGGCAATCAACTTTGATTGGTTAACAATTAATGAGAAAATGAAGTTTACAATGAGGGGCTGAACGTATTCAAATAAACTTTGATTATGTCAGCCCCTCATTGTCAGCCCTCTCAACCTCAGTTTTTCCAACTGCAAAAAGGAAATATTAGTACCTCAAAGAGTTGTGAAGATCAAATGAGATAATATATGTAAACACAGACTTGCTATATAAATGCTAGCTAATATTATTCCTCTCTCATAATCATGCTTATCAGTCCAGGGTCAGGTTTGACCAATTTGTCTGTCTTCTCAAACCACAGTGTGCTTAATATCCATCAGATTAGGCAGCATAGAGTTTCTACTCTCTGTCCTGTATAATCATGTTTCCCAGATTTATTCCATGTTATTGGGACATCCAGCCATTTGCCATCCTGGATGGTAGGTAGAATGTACATACCACCTAACTTGGATTACCATTACATGCTTTTATGAGACCCAATCTTAATCTATCCTACTATCTAATCAATCTTAATCTATCCTACTATCAGGAAGAAGGGGAAAGGCATAGATTTTTGCCACCAAAGCTACTCTAGAGACTCAGAATATTGAAGGGCAGGTATAAAATACCTCAAGGGCTGTTTAGAGGGGAATTGCAACATAGGCAACAAGATTGGGAAACCCGTATCAAGGAATTGGGAATCTGGTGACATTCTCTTTGCTCCCTAGCCCAGTATCCACCATCTGAGAGTGTAAATTCTCTGTAATCATTCATCTGAACACGTGACACACATTCTAGGTTGGGTCCTGTGAAACGACTCCAGTTCATTTCCTTTAAATATATGTGATTGATGGGACTCAATGGAGTAAAAACGCCAAGCTAAGGAATTATCATTTTATTGATTATGAATGATTATGGTCAACAAAATGAAGCAGATTTAAAGTATCAACCTTTTAAATAACAGATTGTTCTTTTCAGGTTAAAGGCATAAAAATGTTTCAAGTGTAATTTTCCTCATTAGATGATCATATCAAATACTTACAAATATCTATTTGCAGCATATACTCTAAACAGAAATTATGGCCTAAAGCTATAGGCATTTTTAAAAGATAGAAAATAGGAATGCTATTTCTTCTTGTTTGCTGGTTCTCTGCCATCATCTTGCTTAAGTGCCTTATCTATATAATAAGTTGCCTAAAACTTTTGCTGGACACAAAATATCTCTGATAAATATATTTAAGGAAATTGGGCAAAGGAGGAGATAGTAATAGTTTAAAGGGTACCCTTCACTTTCCCCCAAGATGGAGCCAAAGGCGAAGAAGGAAGCCATTGTCCCCCGCAAGACAGAAGCCAAGTCCAAGGCCTTGAAGGCCAAGAAGGCAGTGCTGAAGGGTGTCCATAGCCACAAAAAGAAGAAAATCAGAACATCCCCCACCTTCCGGCGACCCAAGACACTAAGACTTCGAAGGCAGCCCAAATACCCTCGGAAAAGTGCCCCTCGGAGAAACAAGCTTGATCACTATGCCATCATTAAGTTTCCCTTGACCACTGAGTCTGCTATGAAGAAGATTGAGGACAACAACGCCCTAATCTTCATTGTGGACGTCAAGGCCAACAAGCATCAGATCAAGTAGGCCGTAAAGAAGCTGTATGACATCGATGTGGCCAAAGTCAACACACTGATCTGGCCTGATGGAGAGAAGAAGGCCTATGTCCATCTTGCTCCAGACTATGATGCATTAGATGTTGCCAACAAAATTGGAATCCTCTAACTTACTGTGTCCAGCTGTGTCCCATTCCACCTACAATAAAAAGTTTTCCAGAATAAAAAAATAAAAAAATAAAGGGTGCCCTTCAGATCAGTTGTAAATCAGCTGGTTGGATCATCAGTGAACTGTTTAGTGTTCAACATTATCATGCATTTATTGTTGACTTCAAGAGAGGACAGAACTAGATAATGCAATTAAAAACTCCTGTATCTTAGCATTTGAAATCAAAATCAAAATCTGAGGAGAAGCTAAAATCAGGATGACAGTTTTATTCGTTTCTCTGTTGGGGGGGGGGGGGGAGGAGAAACAGAACCTCAAGAAGATTTCTGTTCATAAGCCCAAAGTAATATTTTTAGCACTTTATGTAACAAATTCTATCACTGTTTACTCATTTTTATTATCTAGAGGGTTGGGGTTTTGTTTATTTGTACACTGTTTCTCAAAAACAGCAGGATCAGGTAAGTATCAAAGCTGTTGTTTTTAATTGAATAGCTTTTCACAGGTGCTGCATTTCAAAACCGATGTTTCTTATTTAAATGTTAGAGCAGTATTGAATTATCAAAGAAAAATAATTATGTCGAAGGACTTTTTGTGAAGTGTTTGATTGAATTTTAATTAGTTAAGTATTAGTAATCCATACATGGTAAATATGAAAATTATCAACTGAATACTTTGGGAGTATAATAATAGCTGCCTTTTATACAACACTTTATGAGTTATGGTGTTTTATATGATGACAAAATTATGAGGAAGTATAACCCTAAGAAAAGTAAAATCACTGAGTCGAAACATGGCTTAAGACTTTGAGAAGTTTTCTTTGAGTTAGGAAGACCTAGGTTCAGGTCTTGCCCCTGACATTGACTGTATGACCCTGAGTAAGTCACCTAACCTTTCAATGCCCCGAGGCAATCATCTAAGAATACACATTTTAGAAGTTTTATTCTGCATGGCTTTTTGCGTTAGTAGAGGAAGTTGTTACACAGATGAAATCAGATTTTTTTTTTAAAAAGATACAGACTTAAGAGGATGTATAATAGCTAGTATTTATATGGCACTTTAAGATTTGCAAAGCACTTTGCAGATATTATCTCATTTTGATCTCATAATAACACTGAGAGGTAGATGCTATTATTATAGCCATTTTACAGATAAGGAAACTGAGGCAGATAGAAGTCATGACTTGGCCAGAGTCATACAGTTAGTGTCTGAGGCTGGATTTGAACTCAACTCTTCCTGATTTCAAGTCCAGTCTTGTATACACTGGTGTGTGTGTGTGTGTGTGTGTGTGTGTGTGTGTGTGTGTGTGTGTGTAAAACCAGCAGATAGTTGGAGGCAAAGTTTAAATGTGTGTAACTTTACAATATGGGCAGAGTATATTGTTCTCAGATCACACCTTTTTCCTCCTACTGGACATCTCAAGATATAGGACTTTCCCTACTCCCTTCATCTCCACTTGTCTCACAGACTGATGCTTTCTTGAGGTACCCATATTCCAAAGAACACCTTACTCTGGGGATGATCCCAGCTGATATGGCTCTCTATTTCTACTATCCAGGTGCTTATAAAAGTTATTAATAAACATCAAAATAATGCAAGACCTTCACATTTACAGCCCTAATCCTCAAAGCCACAATGAAGCCCTAGTGCTTTGTTTTTTTTGCCCTTTCAGTAGACCCCAATGCTGTTCTAATCCCAGTTATTCACTGGCATCCTTTACTACGCTACCCTCCATGCGCAATCACTATGTAGATATGTCTCACAAAGAAGTTAGAGCAGTCATATCCTATAGGAAACAAAATAAGGAGATGAAATAGTTTAGAAATAGTTTAGGAAGTCATACAGAAAGTTCCTGCAGGTATAGGGATCAGGAGGAAAGGGGGTTAAACCTTCATCCTCCTTTGGCTGATCTCCAAGAATACCAATGACCAGTTCCATAAATCCATTCTCTTCACAGTTTTCTTCTCCAGAAGTTTGGTTTTGTTTGTTACTTGTTGTTTTGTTTTATATATTTATATTTTTGTATTAGGCAGAGATACAAGCTGGTAAAGAGCTCTACTACATCAGCAACCTCCCCACAAGCACCACTTTAGTATTAGAAAAAAGGGGGGGGGGGAGGAGAAAGCACCAATGTACTGCTCAGCTCAAAAAATCCAGGTGTTGCACAAACTGTTCCCCTGCTCAGAGCTCAAGACCCTCCCCCTCCAGACAAGAAGAATTGTCAGTAGTCTAGGCACACTCATTCATTCATTTGGTCTTCACCAAAAAAACAAGAACAACAACAGAAAGAAACCTATAAAATGGGTACCACAGATGTCATTAACATCCCTGTTTTACAGATAAGGAAATTGACAGTTAAGTAACTTGCCCAATATTACTTATAACTAGTAAGAATTTAGTCTATTTTGTCTGCAATTTAACCATTCTTTCCACTTTGCCACTTTGACTCATTCCCCTATACTTTAAACACACACACACACACACACACACACACATGCATACACACCCCCCACAATTTCCTTATTTCTTACCTGTGAAGTATTCCTTCAAAAGACAAGTACCCAATGATGATTAGTCAAGGAACCACAAAAATCCTTTATCAGAAGTTTTTAATCTGTGTGGTCCATGAATTTGTATTTTTTAACATTTTGATAATTATATCTCAATGAATTGGTTTCCATTGCAATCCTATGTATTTCATTTTATGTCTTTAATTATTCTCAGAATGATTATATAGGCTTCACCAGATTGCCAAAGGCATCTATGACACACAAAAAGTTAAGAATCTCTCATTCAGATAGATAGTGTCCCAAAAGTCTAAGTATGGTTTTAAACTTTAATAACTCCAGAAGCTTAGATGCCACAAACTTGTCAAAACAAATTGTGAAAGGCTAGTTATATAAAATTTCAAACTATTGATGTTTCTCATTAAGATACGACATAACTGTCTTGTATGTACACTGCTGTAGTATGTTTTTGAACTTTGTAAAAATTTATACCATGTCATTCAATGACTGAAAAGATTGCGTTGATAATCCTAGCTTTATGATCTTCCAAAGAATGAGGTTTTGATACATACACACAAAAGATATGACCTCAGAGAAAAAGGCTAATGGAGAAAGATAAGGTGAACAAAGTGACCTCCTCTACTGACCCACTGGTCTGAGGAAGTGTCATCTAGAAAATATCACATATTAAATGAAAAATGAGACATTGCACCATTTTGCAAAAAGTGAAATTTAAAAAATTTGTTATTCAAAATTCACGAAACCAAATAAGTATAAAAGAAATTTGAATAAGTAAATGTGTTCTGCATCTTTTCTAGGATGGTTAACCTATTAATCTCGCATGATTATTTTTCTGGGGGTGGGAAAGTTGGCAGAGAAACAACCCACACATATACATGACGTTTTCTGTAAAATTAGAGGAGTGGGGAAGGCAAGGAGTATTGGGGTCCAAAGACTGAGTCATGGCTCTGGGGTATTTCTGACACCTCTCTTTGCCTTACAGGAATGTTAGTTCTGCTGGAGAGGAAGCCCGCAGAAGGATGAGGGAATGTGATGGACTTACGGATGCATTGCTTTATGTGATTCAGTCTGCTCTCGGGAGCAGTGAAATTGATAGCAAGGTTTGTTGGGTTTGCCTTGGGAGGGATAAAAGTGAGAAAGTATTGCCTCTGGGGAAAAGAAAGTAAGCCAGAATACTTTGTTTATTGTTTTGTTTTGAAATATCAAAGGGCTTTCTTTTTCTTTTTAAATAGAAGCTGCATTTGGTACCAATATGGTTAGAAAATAATCTTCAAAACCCTCACTTTAAAAAGAGATTTTTTTTAATGGGAAGTGATTCTGTTGCATTCAGCTAGACTGGAACTGAACATTCCATTCTCCCTTATTGTTTTAAAACTGGAAAGTACAGAAATTAATTTTTTTTAGCTACTCATTGCACAGCATGCGGTCTTTCTTATGCCCTTTTAAGAAACAGACTCCAGCTTCCATGAAAAGTGCAGTGCTCTTCAAAAAAGTAAGATAAATACAAAGCCTTTGTGCTTATGTGAAACAGCCCGCATTTATGTCAAGTAATTCCACATGAACCACGTGCGGTCTAATAAATAGTTGTAAATTAATCATGTAGCTCTTAGTAGAAGAAAAAGCAAGTATCTATTAGAATGTTATGGGTTTCACTTAAGTAGTTTTTTGAACATTCTCATCCAAGTTATTTTGTTTTATCTTCATTAACTGAATACTGAATAACTCTTTAAAAAGTCAAGTGACTGTATGTCAATCATTGTCATAAAAAGAATAAGTCAGTCATACACTTCATAATTAGATTAGAACATTTGGCAGCTCTGCTGCAAAGGAAGATAGTAAGTAATATCATTAGCCCTTTCATATGTCCCATTATGAATTAGTTATTGGGGAGCAAAAAATTAAGATAGCCACCTTATATGTCATACTTGCTACATTACATCATTGTCTTTTCCTATTCTCTTAAGAACAGGTTTTTTTTCAAACGATGACCTAGATATGACCAGTAGGGCAGCTAAGTGACTCAGTGAATAGAGTGCCAGGCTTAGAGTCAGGAAGACTCATCTTCCCGAATTTAAATCTTGCCTCAAACACTTATTAGCTGTGTGACCCTGGACAAATCACTTAACCTTGTTTATTTCAGTTCCTCATCTGTAAAATGAGATGCAGAAGGAAATGGCAAACCACTCCAGTAGATTTGTCAAGAAAATTCCAAATGGGGACATGAAGCATGAGACATGACAGAAAAGCAACTCAACAAAATGACCAGTATAACCACTCCTCAGTTTTACTGGTTTAAGGCACCTGGTGCAATTGCATAAATTAACATATTGTTTGTCCCCAATTTAAAAAAAGACTCAGCAATGAGATGAGCGTTAAAATATTTCTTTGAATTTGTGTGTGTGTATGTGTCAAGAAGAGAACCAAAGCCATACATAATCTGTGGCCTTTAACAGTCATATTAGACTTCCTAATGTAATTGATAGAATAATTTGATTTTTTTTAAATGACCAGCCAAGGCAGTATGAATAATTGCATGTGTCGGGCAAACCAACAAGCATATCATTAAGTGTAACAGGAAAAAATGATTCCCTGAGGTTTATCTTCCTGAAGTAGCTCTCTTGAGAACATTAACAGTCATATCAAGAAGTAGAAGTCTAAGCTCTGATGCACTGAACTACTTTGCAGAATGTTTGACAAAACTTGGAGCAGTGTGGTAAGACACTATGTAGTCCTTTCCATCAGCCATGCCCCTGTATTACATTTGAGTGATATTCATGTCTAATTCTGTCTAGAAAAATTATTCTAACTTTTAAGCTTTGAAAACAATTGGGCCAAGGAAAGTAGCAATGAAATTTCTCTTGAAGATGGTGAAGATCTGTTTCAGATAATGAATAAACGAGCCTAGATTCTATGCAAGCACATCAACTGTGCTGTGGAATTGGGACAGTTCATTAGATGAGTAACATATGGCAGCATGCTCTACAGACAGTTTCCAAATTAGCCTTTCCTAATGGAAAGTAAGAAGCAAAAATGACCCTGGTGACCAAAACTGGTAAAAATTCACCAATACTTGGAATGCATGTCAAAGACAAAACCACCAGCTGGATCCTCCTTCTGTTTATCTCCCTTGGAGGGATAGAAGAATGAAAGTTGCCTCTATTTACCTTTTTAGAGAAAAGCTCCTGATTCATATTTTTGCTTAACGAACTCCAAGCTGAAAAACTGAATGAGAATAAGAAGATTGCCAGTCAAAACAGCAGGCTTCATTTCTCTCTGAGCTGAAACACACAATCGTGCAAAAGCATGGGTGCACACACACATGCACACATATGCCCACACACACACTGTTGGGTGCCAGATCACAGACAGCAGGCAACTTCTAAGGGGTTGCAAATAAAACAGTATCTTATAGTGTCAATCTGTCAGTTTAACTTGCTTAATTAGTATTTGAATTAAACCCATATCTAATTTATTGGTATCTGAGGAAATACACTGCAGGATGATGTAAGATGATGGAGAAGAAAAAGAAAATAGAAAATTCTCTTAAAGTTTAGAAACATCAGTTTCATAGAATTTAAGAGTCAGAAAGTTAAGATTCGTATGATAACCTTTTTGCCGATGACTTTTTCGCAATCTTTTACAAGTGTACTCCTGTGTTGACTTGTTTTCATGCCATTTGTTCTTATTATGAGAAGATGCATAAAATAGAAAAGCTGATTGATGAAAAAACAAAAACGATGGCATTAGTATATGACAGGAGTCCTAAAACCTTCTAGGATACTGTCTATGCAATTGTCTACAAGATTGTCTGCATTCCACAAGGCTTCAGAAATCAATTCAGAAAATGTTCCTTTCATGTTGATTTTCAAATAACTCATAATTAAATGAAAGAAATGTTTTCTTTACGAGACTTGTGTCCCGTTACTAAAAAAAAAAATCAAAGTATCATTGAAGTTGTCCTTTTACTCTATGCACACCTTGATCCTTTGACCTACCTTTAAAGAAGAAATTTAAATGTCTTCTGTCTTCTTTAGCTCTGCCTAGTCCCCAAAGCCTTTACATACTCCAATATGCAGTTTTACACTTCCAAGGTAGAAGAAATTGGTAGTTCGGTTAAGTTTATAGTAAATATTGAACCTTCCGTGTGTTTATGTGTGTGTTTGGCCGAGAGGCGGGGAGGGGGAATGGAGGAGGGGGGGTTATGATTTTTTTTTATCAATTCAGACTTATAATAGTTGACACCAGATGTCAGTGTAGTTTACGGTATGTTTTTATTACTTGTCCACCACCCTCCTTAGCATGGACTAACATCAGGTTGGATCAGGATTTTATTGGAATCCTAATTAAAACCACTTTGAAAGGGAAGATCAGTTTGCTTAAAGAGGAGGAAGCTGGAAATATTATAGAGCAAGGATTTGCTTGTGGGAGGGGAAAGATTTCTTTGGAGTGAAAAGCCAAAGCTTCAACTTTTAACCAGGGATGCTTCTTTTAAGGGGTATTTATTTTAGAAGGGATAGCCAAATATTTTTAGATGCTGCTTTCTGCTTTTTAATATCAATATGACTTCTCAATAATTTACTCCCTCCCCACTCTCCAAAAAAATCACTTCCTTCATAAAAAATCAGCACAACCAAAAAAGTCATTACATTGAATATGTTTGAACATATAAGAGAAGTGGCTAATTTTGTGAGATATGGCTTTTTGAGAGAGAAAAAATAGAAGGTCTTAGGGCCCTATTGAGTTAGTCTCTAGTTTTTCAACTATGCTCCAAGTAAGTGACTAGAAATAGAGTGGGCAGACATGGGGGATAGGGACTGGACTATCATTACACATTATGGATCTCCCAAGTGGGGAAATTCCCTCTACTAGTGTAGATCAGTACATTCTCCGCAACAGTCCTAGGGATTTTCCTAGAACACTGAGATGCTAAGTTGCTCAGGGTCACAATACTACATTTGTCACAAAGTGAGACTTTGACCATGGATCTTATGGAAACTAGATCTTTCTCTCTCCTCTATGCCGTGATGCTTCTCGGTCTGACGTCGATGATGATAAATGCATGTGCAATGATCGCATGCAAGAAAGTAATCAGATATAAAGCCTGAAGAACAAAAAAGAGGCTGTTTATGATCATCATTATTTTCCCCTTTGTTTCCATTTTTTATTGTTTTGGGCTCTTTAGACCGTTGAAAACTGTGTGTGCATTTTGAGGAACCTCTCCTACCGACTTGCAGCAGAAACATCTCAGGGACAGCAGATGGGAACCGATGAGCTTGATGGATTACTATGCGGTGATGCCAATGGCAAGGATGCTGAGAGCTCTGGGTGTTGGGGCAAGAAGAAGAAGAAAAAGAAATCCCAAGATCAGGTGATTCAAATTACTTGCAGCTGCATGCGATTATCACAGCTTCTAAATTGCAACACTATGATGTAGTGTGAGTGTATATAATATGTATATTATATACATGCAGACAAACTTAGACTATAGGATTTTATGTAAAATTCCTGCATATACCATAAGATTTTTATATAAAAATCCTATATTCACTACAGGATTTTACATGTTCAAGGTGATTTTAAAATATTGCCACATCTATATTTCCTGTAGGGATTCTATAAATAATATTTTGAAACACCTCTTTATATCATGGTGCTTCCATCTCTACTCTGCTTCTGCCACTCAAGGAGCAGTCACATCCTAGGTCTTACCGTCACTAGAATCTGCTCAAGCTCCTGAATCCTGAACTTTCCATTTTCCTCTCTGACAACAATCTCATGTTGTTGCATTGCTCCTACATCTTCAATCTTGAGTCTGCCTTTGCCCCCTTTATGGCCTCTGGTTCCAGTACATCTTCCTAGCTGTTTTTACTGATGCAGCTTGGGTGGTATAGGGGATGAAGCCCTGAACTTGGGTCTGAAAGACTTGAGCTTCAGTTCTGCCTCAGACACTCTATATGTGGCTCTAAGCAAGTCCCTTAGCCTCTTTCCTTTCAAGTTTCCTCACCTTTAAATGATTGCATTTATTGCACTATATGATATATTAATATTAAATAATACTACCTACCTTACAGAGGGTGTCATGAGGGTCAAACAAGATAATAAAATGTTTCTCAAACCTTAAAGTGCTATATAAATGCTAACTATTCTTGTTACTGTTTGGTCAGAGTCATTTTTTTTACAGGTATTTAGAGGGGTTTGGGGGCAAGCTGAAGCAAGTCCCTGCTTTTACTCCACCATCTTGGCTCTACCCCCAATTCTTGTTACTGTTATTATTATTTCTTATTACTTGTTTTCCTTACATTGACAGTCTATTCCAGAGTTCTTAATCATTTTTGTGGCACTTGCCCCTTTGGCAATCTGGTGAAGTCTAAGGCACCTTTTCTGAATAACATTACAAGATACATTGGATTGGAAAGGGAGATATCATAGCAAAATACAGTTATCATAGCATTTAAAAATCTGGACCACAGATAGAAAACTCCTGGTCTAGACCTTTTGGCTAGTCCCTAAAAACATAGCTGCACAGATTAAGTACTCAATAAATATGTCTTAATTGAGCAAAGTGGCCACACATTTCACTGAATGTAGTATAGGGAGCAATGGAATTGAACTTCAAAGGTCTTCATCCTCTCTCTCCTATTTACTCCTTTGTGACTTTGCAAAGGTCATTGTAGTTCATTGGGTTTTAGTTTATTCATCTATAAAACGAGAGGATTGGACCTATATCATCTTTAATGTTCTTTCCTATGCTGTCCTTCCCATAAGCTCTAAATCTTATGATCCTATAATTGTTGAATTGCCTAAAATGATATATCAGTGAAAGAATGAAGAATAGGACTTTTCAGAGTTCAGGGCAGCCATAGACTGTAGTTACCAGGATGTTCAAATACATCATTCTATACCAACTAGTTATACAAAATAGTGTTTCAAGAGCTGGGCTAACAGAGGGTGGTGCAGATATCCCAAATACCATTATATGTTTTGCTTTGAAATGCTATGAAATGTACTTTTACACTTAGCTTTGAATATAGCTACGTCTGAAGTTCTTAGAATTCATAAAACTTCAAATAACACAATAAAACCTCAGTGTGAAGGACAGTTCAGGAGAGACTAAAAAGTAACCCACCTTCCTCATTTGTTCTTTTGGAAAAATTCAGAAGGCTTCCTTTTCATGCTATTTTTTTAATGTTGTGTGAGATTTCTGTCATTATAAAGGATTTGAGATTTCCAGGAGAGTCCTACACAAAGGTAACCTGTCTTATACAAAGGTAGTCTCCAAGGACACTAGCTGGAGTCAGAAGACCTTGGGTCAAATGCACTCTAACAGTTACGTGATGCATGACTTTTGGTATGTCCATTACCCTCTCTGAGTCTCAGTTTCCTTATCTGTAGAATAGCGATAATAATATTTGGATAACCTACCTTACAAGGTTTTTGTAATGAAATCATTGTGTAAATCCTAAAGCTGATAAAAATAGAGTTATTAGCAATGCTTCTCAGTCTCTCTAGGGCTTAGTGGCACCTAATTTGGGTAACACAAGCTCAGTAGTTAGAGTAACTCCAAAGAGAACAACTGAAAAAAACGAAGACTATAAAACTCAAAACCTCAAACCATTTTAAGAGCATAACTGTTCATTAAAACAACAGCACAAATATATGTGTGTGTATCAGTCACTTACATTTTCTAGTCTGTTGAATGCCCCTTCCCCATTAGAACAATTCTTAAAAGAAACAAACAAAAAACCCTATTAAGTACTAATTATGTATGGTACCACCAAAATTGTAGCTTTAGCTATCATTTAGGATCCAAAGGTTATTTCAATTTTTCTTTTCCCTTCCATCACTTCTCTGATGCTTAATTTCAGTTTACCACAAATGGTTTGATTTGTCCAAATTTAACACAGGTCTTCTGTATTTGAAAGCAGCAGATGTCTTTCTCTCTCCTCATAATTTTCAAATTGACTTTATTTTTTTGCTAGTTTTTTAATTGTCCATCTGGACATTTGCTGCTTTATAAACACAAAGTGAAGACTGGTGAAAAGCCATCAGAATATCCTATACACAGTCCCAAAAATCCTAGTGAATTTCTAAGTTTTGACAGCTTAATATCGCACTATGACTTTTGAGGCACCATGTAGGTATGTGTGTGTGTATACACACTCACATACATGTCATAAAATAAATGTTATTGTTCAGTAGTTTCTGTTCCCTTTGTTTTGAAAAGAGTTCATATAAGGTTTAAAGTTGACCCAAGCTACTTTTTCCATTTTACACATAGGAGACTGAACTAATGTTTTAGTGGGTATCGGGAACTCCCGGAGGAGGAAGATTCCTGCAAATCTTTTCTGTAACTTATAATCTTAGAGTTGCCTAGAGGGGAAGGGAGAGAATAAGCTTTTATTTAAAAGGTACCAGGCACTGTGTTGAACTCTTTACAAATATTCTCCCATTTGATCCTCACAGCTGTCTGGTGAGGTTGGAGCTATGAAGAGCCTAGGTAGAGCACTGAGAGATAAATAAATTGCTGAGAGTCACACAATTAGCATGTGTCAGATGTGTGACTTGACCCCAATCTTCCTGTCTTCAAGGCCAGGCTCTGCCCACTACACCATGTAGTCTCTAAAAAGGAGGAAACTCTTAACCATGGGAATCATTTTAGAAACCACTAAACTGAGTTTAATAAAAGTAAAACAAGTTTCTTCCAACTGTATTATTTTTTGCATAACTGTACTATCACAGAATCAAAACACAACCAACGTCTTTTTAATTCATATGCCCCAAAAGGAAGTAAGCATAGCAAAGGTTCACAGAAAAGAAGAAATGATACATACATTAACTTTGGTGGAAGGAGAATTTTAATCTGCTGCTCAGTTCATTCTCATTTCAGAGCACGACCTCTAATGATAAGACAGCTGAAAGGGGCTGACCCCCATTCTTTTGATTTAATGTCTACCCCTTGAAATCTCATTTTAATAGGATCTCCACACACACACACCTCCTTTAAGAATTTATAAATATATTCATCCTTAGCAGTAACATGAAATCTGATCATTTGTTTAGGCAGTGACTAACTAGCTTCTTAAATCCATTTCTCCATATGTAAAAAAGTGAATCACACATTTGTGGGTAGCTTATAAATCAATATTACTTTGACCAAGGAAGTTTTGCAGCAATGAATGTTTCATTGAGTGAGTCTTTGTTACTTTGATGTATTCTCAATCTCATGATGTGGACACTCATTGTAACAGTGAAGGTTACAACTTCTCCATTTCTTTTCCATAAGTCTTCCACAAAGCTTACACCAAACATGCTAGAGGCTTTTTTGTAGGTCTCTTAACAATAAATGAAAAACAATGTATTTGAGGGCTGTTTTTCAGTGATCCCTTGTTTGTTTTTAATGCTTTTAAATATATTTTTTATTTGTCACAAGCATTATATTTGCATATGTTTACCAAAATTATACTACAAATGTATACAAGACATTTATTGTTTACCAAATCTGTTGACTTATTTATGTTTTTGCATATGAATTTTCTGACAAAGATTCCATAACCCAGTCCACCCCCAGAGGCCTGTGGCTCACAGGTTGAGACTCACTGGGACAGATGATTCCTGTTTTTCTCATATGGCCCCATGAAGAAGTAGTAGAAGAAATTATTTTGGGATAAAAGCTACTTTAAAATTATAAGTAAATAATTAACAATGATCATACCTACCTATCAACCCCCAATTTAAAGAAAGAGAATTAAATAATCAGGAAAGATTACAGTCCACTGATACACACACACACACACACACACATACATACATATATACATATATTATAATTCCCTTGTTTTTTCCACATAACCAGCAGACTTTTGTGTGGTCATTTATTCCTCTGATTACATCAATTCCCTCACTTTACTTATAAACATCTGACCTTAGAGATGTTTTTCAGGGACCTCATCCCTATCCTTAGCTTTTGTCCTTTCCATTTGCAGTGTTTGTCGCAGATATATATACTGATGGACCAGCTTTATGGGTCGTACTTTAAACTGTATATCATTATCTGGACAAAAGGCGTTCTTTATCCACTTGATTTTTTTCCTGTGTGTATAGTGAGACTGAGTGCTTTTGAGTGATTATGGATCTCATTTAGGAAGTTCTGTGATGTTCTGGGTCTTAATGGAGCCAAAACAATGCCATCTTTAAACAGAAGTCTCTATAGGAATTCATCAACCTTTGAGAATCCCTCTTCCCTTTGACTATGCCCTAAACACCTTCCATGAAGGTGACAAATACTTTTACTTTTGAATAAAATGTACATAAATCTCAAGTTATATCATATTCTAAAATACATTTTTTCATGTATATTTTAAGGATATTTATTTTTATAAGGATAAAAATGGCCACTTTGACCACCAAGTGCCTGGGTAGATGGTTTTGAAAGATGCTATGGTGGGGAAAATGGAAAAAGGGAATTTAGAGGAAAAGGAAATTGAGGTAGGGATTGGTCCTAAACAAAAGAAACCATAAGGATATTTAAAAAAAATGTATATTTCTTATAGAGGTCACAAATCATGAGAATTTGAAAGGATACCATCATTTAGGGGATGGCTGAATGAATTATGATATATAAATCTGATGTAATACTATTGTGTTTTAAAAATTATGAAGAGGATGGTTTCAGAGAAAATTAGGAAGACTTGTGTGAACTGATGCAAAGTGAAGTGAACAGAATCAGAGACAGTGTATATAACAGTATTGTAAATAAAATTTTGAAAGACTTACAAATACTGAACAATGCAATAACAAACCATGATTCCAAAGGATTAATGACGAAACGTACTGCCTACCTCCTGCTAGAGAGGTGACTTGGTACAGAATGTGATGTCTATGCATACATGTATTCATACATACACACACACACACACACACACACACACACACACACATGCTTTTTTTTGCTTTTTGGAGGGGGGAGGGCAAGGCAATTGGGGTTAAGTGACTTGCCCAAGATCACACGGCTAGTGTTATGTGTCTGAAGCCAGATTTGAACTTAGGTCCTCCTGATTTCAGGGCTGGTGCTCTGTGCCACCTAACCACCCCCACATTCTTCTTTTGAACATGACCAGTGCACGGTTTTCTGTTTGTTTGGCTACACATGTTTATACCAGGTATCTTGCTTTCTTAGTTGGGGCTGCATTAGAAGGAAGAGAAGGTAGATTTTTGTTGATTGAAAACAAATAAAAAGATAAAAAAGAAAAAAGTTGCTATGATTAAAAAAAAATCACCATCCTCTATACTGATAACTCTCTTCACACCTCACTGGGCTGGTCTTCTTGATGACAGTCGTAAAATCTACTTTTGGGTCTATACATAAAACATTTCCAGTTTGGTATGGCCCAACAAATTTCATACTCAACTAGTATAGCCTTCAAGTGTCCAGGTTCATCTCTCCATCACTATAAGCACTTTAGTGGAGAGTAGGATTTTAGTGGAGTTTTGGTTCATATCCTGCTTTTAAATGAAACCCATGTTCTCTGTAGGACTTGTTCACTTAAAATTAAATTGCTATATCTGACCAAAATAATTACATGGTTCCAAAAAAGATTATTTTATCTTATTGTCATTGATTAAACTTTAGTAAGCTTCCCAGTTGTTCCTACCTTTCAATTATTTCATTTCACTGAACATGTGTCTAATACTTACTATCAGTAATTGACAAATAAACAGAAAAAAAAATCCTCACCCCAGAGCATCCAAATACTCCCAGTTCATTGACATCTCTGAGCTCAACTCATGCAGTTGATCCTATTTACCCATTCTCCTAATTAGCCCTTCCATTGCCATATTACTTTCAAACCAATCAATAAACATTTATTAAGTGCCTGTTATGTGTCAAGCACTGTGATAAGTGCTAGGGATAGAAAAGGAAGCAAAAGACAGTCCCTGCCTTCAAGGAGTTACTGTCTAGTTCTGGAGATAACGTGAACATAAATATATACAAAGGAAGCTATATACAGAATAAATAGGAAGTAATTCCAATAATTCTAGAATGAGAGGGTCAGGGAAGGCTTCCAGTAAAAGATTAGACAATTTTGCCATTTTTATCTAAGTCATTGATAATCACTGATAATAATAACTGATTGACTTCATACTTTTCTGGTCTCAGTTATAATTCTTGGTACTAATTCTGCCTGCCCTATGCTTTCCCCAAAATCTTTCTAAATAGGTTTAAATAGTTTTAAAATTATTATGTATTACAAAAGACCAGATAATTCAACATTTGTGTGACTTTTCTGGTTGAGTTCCTATTAGTGTTTAAAGTCTTTTGGGTTTCTGCAGGTTCATGCCATAGTGGCATTAGGTTGGGCATTGCCAAGAGTGGCTTTGTCTTAGTAAATGAAGAGTCAGCTTGGGAGTCTTCTCCTTTTCCTTTTCACTGTTATTAAACTGTGTTTTGTAGCTAAATGGATAAGAGCTCATGAATGTTGCATAATTATGTGTTGTTGTTGCTGCTGTTGAGTCATTTTTCAGTTATGTCCACTCTTCATGATCCCTTTAGGGTTTTTCTTGGCAGAGATATTGGAATAGTTTGCTATTTCCTTCTCCAGCTCATCTTATAGATCAGTAGTTCTCAACCTTCCTAATGCCATGACCCTTTAATACTTGTATGTGGGCATATCTGCATGTGGGCTGACTGGCCTGGAGATGGAAAGAGGAGTGGTGTCTCAGTTCCTAAGACCAATGGAAATATGTGTTTTCCGATGGTCTTAGGCGACCCCTGTGAAAGGGTCATTTGACCCCCAAAGGGGTCGCGACCCACAGGTTGAGAACCACTGTTATAGATGAAGAAACTGAAGCAATCATAGTTAAATGACTTGCCCAGGGTCACACAGCTAGTAAATGTCTGAAGCCAGATTTGAATTTAGGAAAATGAGTCTTCCTAACTCAGGCCCTTCACTCTGTCTGCTTGATCACCTAATTATAAGATGTATAAAATCACTCTCAAGTTCTGCCAGTAAGACCCTAAATAGCACCTCTACTTTGGAACCTGAGGACACCTGGAGTTTAAAATTAGCTTTCTGGTTTACATGAAGAATTTGGTTGTCAAGAGATCTGCTTCCTTTCATGCATATGTCGAAAGACTCTCCCTCTACCTCGAAGTAAACCAATAGAATATAATCCTACTGTGCTTCTGACAATTTGCGGATCCCAAACATATGCTGTAATAAGATCCCTCATTAAACCTGTTCACCCAAGGATAAGAACGTTTGATGAACCTCAGATTACCACAACCATCATTGTTCAGACATTTAAATTTAACAGATAGAATCAACATAGTGCCTTCCTGCTTATTGTAGAACTGTGCCATCTGTTTCAACAGTATAATGTGAGAAATTTCTTAGACAACATGTGCCAGAGTCTCTTTGTATGTAGAATTCACAATGAGGCCCATACACCCAATTTAACATTTAGAATGCCCCAGAAAGGTTCATAGACATTGAGACATCCTCATTCTCTGCCATGGAAATTAAAAGAATGTTTTCTAATGTAAATACAGTCTACCATATATAGGCAATGAACATGTGCCAACAGGGTCAGCAAAATGAAAGAAATTCATGCTCCATATTCATCCCTGCATTAGGTGAACTCAAATCCTATGGCATTATGTGTTTCCACAATGCTTTCTTTCACAAGACCCATTTCTAAAGTTATTGGAGCTACAGTACATTCTTTAAGAGTATAATGGTCAGGGGCAGTGAATAGAGCACCAGCCCTAGAGTCAGTAGGACCTAAGTTCAAATCTGACCTCAGACACTTAACACTTACTAGCCATGTGACCTTGGGCAAGTCACTTACCCCAATTGACTTGCCTTCCCCCCCTGAGAAAAAAAGGCAAAAAAAAAATTATACTGATCATCCATTGCTGGAAGTTGTAGAAATTGTGGCATGAGTGTACAGTGTGACTCTCTTAGAGAAAAGCTTATGGTTCCCACTGCCAGGTGGCAGTGTAAAAGACTCTTAGGATCAAGTTGGAAAGGCAATTCCACATAGTAAATACTCGATAAATATTTGTTGAATGAGTAAATAAGTTAATATCCAAGACATTCAAACCATTAAAACAATATGAGCATTTGAAGTCCTCAGTAGAAGTCCCAGGTGTTCCCTGAGAGAGTGAGAGTTTTCAAAGAGGATAGTTCTATCTGCATAGTCATTGTGCCAATTCATTTGAAAACTAGAAATGTACCTTTTTCCTAATGAAACTTAGCATCTAATCAAACAAATTATCCTTGAACTAATTAGAAGTACCTGTTGGGCTACAACAGTTGTATTGGTATTAACATCTAATGGTTGAGTGTAACTTCATGAAAATACCAGTGCATTGCTAATAAGGTATTTGCAAAGCACCCATAGGCAAGGGTCTGCCTTTTGTCTGTTCCTTTTCCTTCTTTACTGCAGGGAAATTCTTGACGAGACTTATTTCAATCAAGCTAACAACAACTGATATTTTGTGATGGTACTGATGATGCCCAAATAATTATCATTCTTTGAAAGGAACTGTGAGCTGTTTCTTCAGTTCAAATAAAAGAAATGTTCACATTTTTTATGTTTATCAAGTGAATAGTAATTTTTAAAAAGGAAAATTTTATAGCAGAAAAAAATAGAAAAGCAAAGGAAGAACCCTATATGAAAATAGATACTCTATTCCAGGCTATTCAGCCTAGTCCTAAGTTATGTATTTTTAACTCAAGAACTGGTCTGGAAGCCATAACTAAGATCCCATTATGGTTTTACAAGTCCATTGTAAAGATCTTCATAAGATATATGTAATACCAATGTGATATTCCTAGCAGCTGCTACAAATATACATATGGATTTCCAAGGTTGGGCAGCAAAAATATAATAAGCTCTATTCATTTAAGATCAAACCAAAACATTTATTCAGAACAAAACTATTGAGATATCAGAATGTAAAATTTAACAAAGTAACAAAAATATTTGTTCACGTTGCCAATACAGATACCACCAACATCTTAACCATTCTTTCTGTCATGCTTCCCTGCAAACAAGTTCCTCCCTCTGGCTAGTTCCTTCCCCTCCCCCTCCCCCTCCCCTCCCACTCAAGCAAAAAAAAAAATATATATATATATGTGTGTGTGTGTGTGTGTGTGTGTGTGTGTGTGTGTGTGTGTGAGTGTATCCCTGAATATATGTGGTTTTTCAAACAAAGACTCAGCATCTGATTGGCTTAGTTCTGAGAAGTTTGAAAATCTATATGTCTCAGCACTTAATTAGAAAGGCATGAAAATCCCTGTGGCCTAGAGCCAGGGCTCTATGTGACTTTAGCATGAGATGTATCACTGTGAACTGAGCCAAAATGCAAAACAGCAAGACATCTGTGGTTTAAATACCTGTGTACTTTTAGACCTGGGAACACCTGTAGCTCCTCTTCCAAGGGAAAAAGGGGACCTATGTGGTCACATAGGCCTATTGATGGACAGAGAAGATCTTCCTGTTCCATTAACCCTACAATTTACTAATAGAAGCAGAATATACAAAACAAAGGAAGGCAGTGTCTCATTGTACTCTGCAGCTACCAACCCCTGGAGTATTGTGATATCTTTTTAGTGAAGCTAGAACCTCCTCAAACATCCTGTGTCTCAACCACAGTTTGATGATGGGTCTGCATTTACATCACTTGATTTAAAGGACTCTGTTGTCAGGAAGCTTATCTAAGCGGGAGCTATCACACTGCATCTCCTACAAACCAATGGCCAGGCCTAGAGGATGTAGCAGACTTCTGAAGATTCTGTGGAGTGCACTGCTGAAGATGGGACAAGACTTGCTAGGTTCTTCATCAATCAGCATGTCATTCTGCAAGAGGAGTCAGTTTCACGACATCTTTATTTCTAAAGACCTTCTTTGATTACCTCCGGGGAGACTTGATCAGGACTTAAAAGATAAACCAGGTCATATTCTGAATGCTACTCTTTTAGCACATTCACTTCAATATAAATTGTTGGTTTTTGTTTGTTTGACTGGTCTGGTTTTCCCACAAGTAAATTTTTACTAGGAATTATAGAACTCCAAAGTATATTTCTGTCATTCAAGTATAACAGAAAGTCTGTTATGGGTAGATGTGGCATTGTTGAGATTTAGGGATGCTCAAGACCCCAAAATACTGATGCACCTGGTCCTGCCGAATTTGACTCAAGCCTTTTCTCAGCCAAAGTAAAACAAAGTTTATTAAAGATTTGCCATATTGGGTAGACTCTTAAGGAGTCTGAGCATTTGTGCTGCTTATGTTGACAAGCGGGCCAGAACAATCTTTCACAGACTGAGTCTGAGCTAGATTGAATCTCAGCACCTTCATGGAGGCAAGATGGATTTTATATACAGAAAGACAGTGGGAGGGATCTAGGGGTGCTCTAGTAGTCTGGGAGGAGGGGTTTGGGCAGGATCTGGAGAAGGAGTCTAAGGACGATCTTGATGGGACTGAGGTCAGACTCCAGGAACCAAGAGATTAGGATTTTGATGGGATCAAAGGTGGGAAACAGCTTGGGATAACAGACAATGGAGGACTAGGATAGTTTAAGGGTAGCAGATTTGGTCATAGATATTTTGATAGGATCAGGGGTAGGTGGTAGCTGAAGGCTACCTGGAGATAACAGACTATGGAGGGCTAGGCTAGGTTAAGGTTAACAGAGATTCAATCAAAGTGATAACGGAAAGCTTTTGGCCTCAGGCAAACACCAAATCTAGTGGAAGATTCAAGGGTGTTCCAAGATCTGATACTCCAGCAGCATCACCATATGGACTGTTAGAGTTGCTCTAACTGAAACTTGATTACAGTATAACCATTAGAAATATATCCTATAGAGATTTTTACCAGATCAACAGGGGAATCATTCCATCCACTGCATATGGTGTCCAAACGGAATCACCTGCAGTTTATTGACCACTAGTAATAATGGTGATAACTTTCCGTAAGATTTCTCCCTTGTTGGTGCAAAGACTTTTTGTTTTTTAGCTAAATGACTGACACAGAGTAAGCTGTATTTCAGGGCTGCGGTGTGGTGATGATAGTGTTTTTGTTCTGTGTGAGTTTCTCTAGCTTTATACTGCAGTAATCTTAGAGTAGCATTATCCCATGGTATTTTTGCTGCAATCAGTATTTATAAGGCTTTTTCCTTTTATGTGGCAAAAACTTTTTTAAAAAACCCTTATATGTGTTGTGTCAAAATCCACCTTCCTGGAAGTTTCACCTACTGGTCCTCATTTACAGAATCATAGAATTAAATTTAAATTCAAGTTGAAAGGGATGCCTTTGGGCCTTTGTTTCCTCATTTCTATTGGCTTGGACTACATCTGAGGACCAACCCTAGATAAGTTCAGAAAGGCTCACCACCAGATGGGCTGCAGTATTGATTTTTAAATCATAGCAAGTCTCAAAGACTGTTTACATAAGATGGATGGAATATTTGCATAACTTTTCAAAACATTGAAGTAATAACCCATTGGATGATTGTTGAGTTTTTTAAGTGATGTCACAGTGGTGATGAAAAAATTGAATGCTATCTATCAGCTGAAACCAGAATTTTTCACAGAAATTACTATCTAACATATCTCCTCCACCCAGAATTTCCAGCTTTTTTTATTAAAACATTTACAAAAATTCACCTTGCTGGATAATCAGTGTTTCAGCCTATTGAGATCTATTTATATTCTGATTCTCTCACCCACTATCCTAGCTAGCACTCCCATCGTTAGAGGATCTTCAAATTTGACAAGAATGCCATCTTTCTTTTCCTCTGAGTCACTGACAATCATCTCTCTCATATCCTTTTGTCCATGCCTTGTATTTCTTTTTTATTTGTTTATTTTATTTTTATACCATCTTCATTTCACAATTCATCCTCCTTCCATCTATATATACCTAGAGAGTCATCTTCATTATTTTCCACACACACACACAAAAAAAAATCCAAACCAATTAGAGTGGGAAAATTTTCATAAAACCAACACATCAGCCTAATTAAAAAATATACGTACTATGTCATACTCATCACCCCCTGCCTCTGCAAGGAAGGTAGAGACAAGCTTGGTTATTATAATTTTACAATATTCAGTTTCTATTTTAATTCATTCTTTCATTTACATTTTTTGAAGTTATTATGATTTTGTTTTGCAGTTTTTCTTACTTCACATCAGTTCATAATATGTCTTGAGTTTGTTTTTTTTAGAGTTATTTACAGCCTATATTTCAGCATTTTCCCTTCTATTTCATTTCTATCATATTTTAAAGTCAATCTGTAGACAGAAAGGTACTGACTGCCTTTTGCTACCTTCATACCTCCTACTAGTTTCTAAACACTTCTCCAAATGCTTTCAAACTTATCTTAACCTAATGCATGAGACATTATTCCCAATTTGATGCTGCCATTAAACGATAAGTAGTATCTCTGTTTTGTCCAAGAACTTTTTTCAAAATTATCCACCTTATTCATTTGTACCAGACTTCTATGTACATTGGGGAGAGGCTGAAAAAACACGAGCACATTTTTTTTTAATCTGTCTGGCTAGATAAGGTGATATTATAAAGGTCAGAAGCCCAAGTCTCAAGGAGATGGGATTGCTTGCCAAATCATGCCAGTATCTAAAGGGTGCTTTTAAATCTTTTAACACCTCTCATTGATTAAGTGACATTTCTTCTTGCTTACGGTGAAAACTGCCTTTTTAATGTGAGACACCTTTTCCAAATCTTTATAGCATTCACTCATTAAATAGACCAAAGTTAAATTTTGTTACCAGCCCAACTGCCCTGTCTCAGAATTTCTTCTAATTATTCTAAATCTAAGTAACAGTTTAAATCTTTGAACTTTATTTTTTATTAAGTGCTCAAGACCTCTCCTTAAATTACATTCTTTATGTCTTCAAGTTCATAGCCCTTAACATCAATGTAGCAGTGGTGGTTTGTGTTGTTTTTTTTTTATAACAACTTTCCTTTTTTTTTTCATCTTTAGCCGCACTTTTTTCTTTCACTGCTTAATATCATTTCCTCTAACCATCTGTTTATTTCAGCTGCCACTTCTTTCCCCTCGGCTGGTTTCAATATAGTCTCAATTTGCTTTCACCTCACCATATGCCAAGAATTGTTGACTCTCAAGACATGATATTTCACGTCCTGGAAGCAACAAGTAATATGAGACATAAAAGGTCATAGCTGCACATTTGGATGTACTGACTCTTCTCTTCTGCTCTCCATAAATGGATGTGATTTCATTCTGCTGTCCTTTCCCTTGCTGTAGAAAATGTGATCACGAGCAAATGCTGCACTCACTTCATATTTTCAATGACCCTATCATAAAGGTGTTGTAGAGTTTCACAACATTCCATTAATGTCTATTAATTATTCAAAAATTCAGTAGTATGTCCCTTTGGCCACTGGACTTGGTTCACAAAGGGTCAGAAATGGTTATTTTAAGTAGCATGCCAAGAAAGATATTGCTAGCTCTGTGAGGAGGCTAGCATGACCAGTTGACTGGAGCAGCCAGCTGAGGGAGGGGGATGTGGTCAAGGTCTCAAGGATTCTCAGGGGAAATAGAAGCCAGAGTGGTAAGAATTCCAGGTGTGGGAATAGGCTGAATGTGGTGGTCTGCCAATCACTAACACTTCAGGAAGAGGCATAAAGGAGCAATGCATCCACTGCTTAGGGACCTAGTTGCCATCATGGGCAACACTTCTCTATGACGCATATATATATATGTCTGTATATATATATGTGTGTGTGTGTATATATATATATATATATATATATATGTATGTATGTATGTGTATATGTATACGTATATATACACACTACATAGAACTGACCTCCAATCTTTTCTATTTCCATTTTCCTTTTTTTAGTTATTTTTTTCTCCATATTACCAAAATGTTCTTTTTTGCCTTAACAAAGTCCCTCTATGGATTATCTTTACTATTAAACATCATCAGCA
The DNA here is from genome assembly GCA_028627135.1 of Pseudochirops cupreus. Taxonomy (NCBI): domain Eukaryota; kingdom Metazoa; phylum Chordata; class Mammalia; order Diprotodontia; family Pseudocheiridae; genus Pseudochirops; species Pseudochirops cupreus. The sequence continues at coordinate 250,774,047 of CM053580.1, forward strand.
AAACTGATACCTGAAGAAGATCTGGATAGGAGCTGAATCTATTATTTCATTGGAATAAAGAACTCCCAGGTGAAGAAACCCCATCTACTGATGCAGGTCAACACTTTTGCAGCATGTCAATCTTCAAGAGTTGCCTAGACCACTGATGTCAAACTCAAATAGGAACAGGGCCATTATCTGTAGGTCTGGATCCCTGCAGGTCACATATTGATTTAGTTTTAAAATGTACTATTATCTATATTTTACTGTATTTCCATTCATTTGTTAGAGATTTCTCAATTACATTTTAATCAGTTTCAGTTCATACTCTGGAGTATTGTGGCCTACACGTTCCCCTGCTCCAAGTTTGACAGCTCTGACCTAGACCACTTAAAGGTTCAATGACTTGCCTGCTACCACATAGCTGATATGTCTAAGAGGTGAGACACCTAAACACGGCCTTTATATTGAAAATTGTTTAATTCAGAAAGCTCATCTTGAAGCTGCTTAAATTTAGGGGTCTAATATATCAGCCACAAAGCCCTTAATAACCTCTGCAAAGAAACCCACAAGGGGGGAGGGGACCAGGAGACAATGAAATGCCACATAAATATAGCTAATTAGCCATCAACTTCATCCTCTTTCCATACAGTGTCAGCACCAGCTGCAGACCATTTCATCCGAACAGCTCACAGGAGAATTCAGATGCGTGATTTACCCTTTTTTGCAAAATTCTTAAGACTTTAACACACAGGCTCACTTCTCTTTGGGCTTTTTACAATTATTTGGAGCTTTTAAATACAAAAACAAACTGGCAATGATAATGAAGCGCTGTAAAGACAGAATCAGTTAGCAGCAGGGCTCTCCAAACCAAGCCAGGAAAGTGTGCTAGAAGGTTGTTTCTCTTTTTCTTTTTTCTTTTCCCTTTAATGTACTTAGTACCAGCTGCAGCCTAATTAAACTGAACACTGCGCAGGAAAATATTCACTGACAATTTACTTACTCAGATCCATTTTCTGCATCTGAAATTTGTCCTCCTTTGCCAATACGTGACTTCGCTTGGGCGGAAAAAGTAGCATTTTAAAGATAGGATGTTTCTATGTTGTAGCTACATGTCTTTGATCTTATGATCTCTCTTGCCTATAAAACATTTTACTTAATCAAGACAATTATCAGAAAGTCTGGCTAGTTGGGATGTTTCCCAAAAAGCAGATTTCACCCTACAAATATGCTGCCTCCTAACTGAGGCAGAAATCCATGTAATGGGGAAGACAGTCAGCTGGGTAAGCAGCGTTTATGTATTTATGTGCTAAAGATACAATTCTGCAGTAAAAGTTCTGTACATGGAGTATGATGGTTCATACCATATCATTAAGGGTGACAAAAATGTGGAAAGGAAGAGAAGCTTACTCATAGCTTTTGACAAAATTCAAGTTCGAGACTAGAAGCAGCTAGTGGTAGAGGGTAATGCTAGACCTAAGTTCAAGCCCTGACTCAGGGGTCACTTGCTGTGTGATCCTGGACACGTCATTTCACCTCTATCTGCTTCAGGTTCTTACTTGCCAGGGATGTTGTAAGAATAAAATGGGGCCATATTTGTAAGGTGCTTTGCAAACTTTATTGTATTATGTAACTGCTAGCTATCCTTATTAGTCTTACTTTTATTATTATTTCATCTCCTAAACCTAAAACAAAAAACTCTTCTAGTTAATACCGCACCCTCCAAAATCATCTAGAAGGAGGAGACTGAAAAAATGTGTAGACTTCTTTTTTTTTTAAGAAAAAAATATTCTTTGCTATATGAGATGACTCTGGAAGTGGTAGGGGGAGAAATTTGTAAAAAATATGTAAGAACAAAAGTTATTTATAACAATTTATTTTTGTAGTAAAAAAAATCGTAAGCTTAATCTGAAACAAGTTTTTCTCCCTTTTTTCCTAAGTATATAGGAGTTTGGGGTATGTAGTAGTTTGAGTAATGCAGTGATTCTCTACCTATTTAAAACCATAAACTGCAAGAATTCTTTGTAAGCATATCTTTATTTATTTATTGCTTTTTGGAGGGGGAAATTGGGGTTAAGTGACTTGCCCAAGGTCACAGGGCTAGTAAGTGTTAAGTGTCTGAAGCCACATTTGAGCTCAGGTCCTCCTGACTCCAGGGCTGGTGGTCCATTCACTGAGCCACCTGGCTGCCCCTGTAGCATATCTTTAAATGTCATGAATTATTAAGGGCCAAATTCATATTCTCTAACCATAGCTGGGTTTTGGTATGGGTAAGCTACCCCTTCCTTCACTTCCAATAGACTCTCTTACATTGCCCCAAACTGTTCATTTAAACATCCTTCTTTCAAAGCTCTAATGCCCTCTCCCCTTTCATCATATTACTGTACCACCACCACAGTTGCTTTATTGAAAATGAATGTTTGGAAGTGAGCTCCTTTATCTCCACTGCACCATACTGCAAAACCTCTGCTGCTTTCACTGATCCTCTATTTTGTTTCAGTTTCAGAGGATTCAGGGAGCCTTTTCCATGTCAAAGTTAACAACCCTTGTCCATGCGCCCTTGATCTCATTCCTTCTGGGAACTTGTCCCAACAATAATTCCCTTTGACTCTTTCAACTTTAATCTTGCCCTGTCTATTGGCTCCTTCCCTGAAGCTTACAGACATATTCAGGCATTTCCCAGTTTAAAAACTCTTTCATTTAATCTTGCCATCCTAAAGCTATCATCCCCTGTCTCCCTCCCTTCTATCACTAACCTGCATGAAAGAAGAATTGACCTTCACTGTTTCTAATTCTTCTCCGCCTAAGTTTTTCAACTTGGTCAAACTGTTCTCTAAAAGACCCTATAATCATTAAATCTAGGGATTTCCCTGCTCAGATCTTATTCCCCTTGACTTTTCTCTTATTTCAGATGCTATTGACCATCCTTTCTCCATAGATACCATTCTCCCCTCTTAGCTTTCATGACACTGGTGGTTAGTGCTTCTCCTATTTCTCTGACTGCTCCTTTTAAATTTTCCTTGATAATCCATCCCTTAAATATGGGTATTGCCCAAGGCTCTTTTTTGGGTCTTCTATTCTTTGCTCTAAAGTTTAGAGCAAATACTTTTGTTAAGGGGATTTGTTCTGTGAAGTTTGTGTTCAGTCAAAGGGCCACACTTGAGGGCCTAGAGAGTCACATGTAGCCAACCTCATTTCTGCTCATACTTCTCTTTGATGGTATCTTTTATGTTGACTCTTACGAGCAACTGTTCACTTCTAATGATGCTAGAATGTATTTCCATCCACCATATATGGTCCTTTGTGTGACCTGATATTTTTATTCCTTAGAAATTATGGCATTCTATGATTCCCATACATATAGCTTCATCAGAAGTACATTGGTTTTTAAAAGTTCAGCTAGGTGGCACAGTAAATAGAGCACCAGTCCTGGAGTCGGGAGGACCTGAGTTCAAATGTGACCTCAGACACTTAACACAAAACTAGCCATGTGACCTTGGGCAAGTCACTTAACCCCAATTGCTCTGCATTCCTCTCTCCAAAAAGAAAAAAAAGTTTGGTTTTTTATTTAAAAAAAAACTTGAAAAAATTAGAAGTGCTATATAATTTTCCAAAGCAATCTAGCTTACTTTTTTCTCCCATTTCCTTGTGCAGGTTGCAGTGTTTCTGTGCATAATGTACACAGTCAGTTATTTTTGCGTATAACTGAATACCCCACTCTGGAAAAATAGGTATTTTTGTTTGCTTTGCTTCCCTATGTGGATAGTTATGTTGTACTCGTTTCGGTGGCTGTGGTTCTATTTAGCAGGAGCCGTATTTTTCCAAGGTTTCATGCATTCAACTCAAACAGAATGTCTGGTGGACCTCACCATCTTTGCGGAATCCCTTTTCCATTTTTAATAAATAGTAGACATCTTCCATGATAGTAGCAAACACCTTTAAGGAGCATATGCCTTGCTGCCTTATGACTCATTTGCTAACTAATAATCAGAGGATCATCAGACGCAATTATCTCTCAGTTGTGTTTATTAAAGAACCCTGTATGATTTTAAAATGCCTCCCATGATACCTTGTGGGGGAGAGATTTTAAGACACTATTTTGCTCTACCTAACAAATGTTGGGGTTTTTTTTTAAGACAATAAAAAGCATAATGGATCTTACTTACTTTGCATCTTTTAATCAATTCCTGACTGTAAAGATGTGATCTGATATGGAGTATAATTTGTGAAGCCCTTCTATTTTCTCATTATACTTTCATCAAGGATGCCTTCTACATTTATGTAAATTATTTCTGTAAATATTTTGTAGAAATGGGAAAATAAATGTATGGGTCAATTCTTCTTAAACTTTTTGGATCACTTTTTTTCAAAATTATAATGAGGTATGTGATTTTTCCCAGCATTTGGTTTCAGAAAGTTCCTGAATACCCTCAAAATGGTATCACTTACAACTGGAATATTCTCTGTGTGATTGATCAGTCTCTCATTTTCTTAAGTGACCTTTCTCTTGCATCCAACACAGTAGGCGCTCTGATGTTAGAGTAATAATGTGGTGGTTCCACTGCTATTGATAATCAGGAGAAAATACTACGTACTATATAAATCTTGACATCTTCCCCCAACCCCCTGCCACTATTTTTCATCTGATTGTTCTAGTTTTGCTCTTAAATCCTCTTGGGATGATATCATAGGAAGCATAAGCTTCCTATAAACTTATTTCTCTTCTTTTTCTTTCTATTTGATGAGATAAAGTTGCTAATAATCTTCTATCTACAATTCCATAATCCTCTATAATATTTTAGAAATGAGTTTATGTTGAAAATTATTTATGGATTCATAAGATAACTGTTTTGGAGCTAAAGGATCCTTAAGAGGTTATCTGGTTCAAGATGTTCCTTTAGATATTATATTTGACCATTTGTCAAGGAGATAAAGTGTATCCTGAGTTAGTTTCTAAACTCTTTTGGCCTCTATGCCGTAGTCACTCTACATTGTTTAAGCTGCTATAAGAAATGGTGATTTTTTTTTTAATCCATTTTCCAAATTTTAGGTCAATAGTTCATTTAAATAAGTTATGTTGGAGCTATATATACATATATATTATAAATATATAAACACATACACAAAAACTCTGTTTAAACAGCAAGTCTTAGGCCTTTTTTTTGTTTCTTGATCCTGAACCATATCATCCAACACATTTTTCATTGTCCTCTTCTATGCCTACCAGTGCATTAAAAGTCACCAAGCAGTTAAGTATACCTTGATCTATTTGGGGCTAAGGTGTGTCTTATTGAGATATTAATGGATTTTCTGTTCCTCCTCACCTTCAAACTGCTCCATTTGGCCTTTAAAGTCCTTTGTAATTTGGTTCTTTCCAACACTTCAGTTTTCTTCTACATTACACATTTTTGTGGTTTCTTAAATTTTTTCTACTCATGACCCCTTCAGTGTGTCTTTTATTTTTCCTTCAGCACTTCTTAAACTGTGGGTTGTGACCCCATAAGAAGTGTTAGTACATGCTGGCTACATGCTCTTCTTCACACAACATGCTGTTCTTTCTTCCATCTCTCTGCCTTGTATACTTTGTCTTTGCTTCTTCTGATCTCTAGTTATCTGAAAGATTCAACTCAGGTGCCAGCCCTCCCACAGGTGCTAATGTCTTCCTCTCTAAGGAAAGAAATTTGCATCTTCTTTGTATCTTGCACAGTGTATAAATGTATTTCCTATGTAAGCTCTGAGGGCAAGGGCTTTTGTGCTTTTTCTTTAAATCCTTTAAATCCATCTTTGAATCTTCTAGTTTCATTTATAATAAGAATAACAATATTAATATGTTTCCTTTCTTTTTAAGGTCTACTCATTTATGAAGGATCTCATAGTTAGAAGGTCAGCTGTTAAATTAATGAAATATAGATCATCTATAAATGGAGAAATTTTAACATCCTTTTTTTTTTGCCACCATTACCTTAAGAAAATGGAAGGAGCTTCACAGGATGAAGACCATGTTATGTTTTCTTTTCTTTTTTTTTTTCCTTATTTACATGCTTAAAATTTTCATCTTCTTAAGGCCAGACTATTATTTAGTCTCTGTATTTAGCTAGCTTGACTAGCACTTGGACCAAAGTCTGTGATCTGGACTGTATTAGAAGCTTTTCCAACTTAAGAGAAGCTGTCATAAGTTGCATTCTGCTGGCATTAGCTTTGGAGAATTTTGCCACAATGTGGTATCACAAAAGTACTTTAGTTTATAATAATGTGTTGTTGAAAACTTGTAGTATCAGTATAAATGCACTGTTAGAATGGCACACACTAAACTATCAATAGACTCATTGAAGTTTGTTTCATCCTAAAGAAAACATTGAATGACAATAGCACACTTCATGCTGAGCTTTTCTTTTTCACTTTCTGACTTTAATATATTTTACAATTTTTATTCTGAACTTATACTTTTCTCTATAAAGGGCATTCTGCTGCCCTCTGCTTAAAGTCACCAGGATAAAAATCTGTTAATAGATTTTAAACCCTGGGAAAAAAATTTTAAAAATCTTAAAATCTGTTGTTAAACAGAAGTCCAAAGAAAAGCTTTTGTCACCTTCTTATTGAAAGCATTCCCTCACTTGGGTTCTTTTTGTGAAAACCTAACACTTTCTATGCAGGAGCAATCAGTTGTTCTTTTCTAATACTAAATTTGAACTCTTTGACCATCAAAGAGTGATGTATTTCACATTTTGAAAATCTCAGAATACTGTCAATTCTCCCTATGCCATCCTGTCCTTGCTGTCATATACCAAATACCAAAGAATGAAACCTTCTCTACAGAGGCAAGAAATTGTACCTTTTTTCATAAAAGAACATTTCTAAAATAACATATATTTCTAAAATAGCAAAAGAGCTCTGAGTGATAAAGAAGCCTTTTCATCAAATAGCACCACTATGCTGGATCATATTTCAATATTCTAGGTAAATACATCTACTTAAATTGGTATTCCTTTTCCTAAGGAGTTTTTATAGCAGTAAAGGCATAACATGTATTATATTTCTGTTTTCTTCTGATTGACTTGGGACTACGATTATATCTAGTCCAGGGGTTCTTAACCATTACTGTATGTCTAATGGCCCACTTTGGCAGTCAGGTAACACCTATGGACCTCTTCTCAGAACAATGTTTTTGATTAAAAAAAAAAAACCACATAGTATTACAAAAGAAATCAATTATTTTGAAACACAGTTACCAAAATACTAAAAGTTTTGGTGACAGACCTTCCCACCAAGGCCATTCCATGGAGGTTAGGAACCTCTGTTTTGGTTCCTTTCTCTCATTTTATAGACAAAGATCACGCAGCAAAATCATCGAGTTTGTAACTTGGTGCTTACTCCAACAGTGAGTGACAGAAACGTGTTATGAAGAGTTGTAGGCCATTGATTACCCTATTTATGTATACCTGTCTTCATTGTTTCTTTACACTGTCTAGTCTCTGAATCCTCAGGCTCAGAGAAAAAAATCTTGGATGATTTTTGAAATTAGGACACTTTGATCCTATGTATGTACATTTCAATGCCTCTTTTCTCCGAGAAGTCTTTACCAATAACATAGACTGGGGACTTGACCCTCAAGGGCTTGAATTCACAGTCAGTATTTCCAATCTTATCAAACATGTCATTATGTGTTGAAAGTAATTGTTGTTTATGGTAGTTATGAATTTGAAGTGATAAAAAATTATTCATCTTTGTTACAACTTGGCACAGTCATAGGTAACAAGGAAGGAAAGAAGCACATATGAAGTACCTAATAATGCCGTATTATTACCAATATTACCTCATTTGATCTTCACAACAACCTTGGGAGGTAGATGCCATTAGCATCCCTGTTTGAGGGAGACATAGGATAAGCGACTTGTCCAAAGTGACAAAACTAATGAGGGTCTAAACCCAGATTTGAGTTCAGATCTTGCTCATTTCAGGATTGGTGCTTGATGTGCTGTGACACTTACCTGCAACTGAGTGTGCCCATTTTTCCAGGGACAGAGTTAACTATACTCTGGATCAAGGATCCAGACCTCAAGGTCACATGTGGCCTTCTAGATCCTTGGGTATGGCCTTTGAACTGAGTCCAGGTTTTACAGAACAAATCCTTTTTTAAGGGGATTTTGTTTTGTGAAGTTTGGATTCAGTCAAAGGACCTCACTTGAGAACCTAGATGGCCACATATGGCCTCAAGGCTGCAGGTTCCCCTGTCCCTGGTTTGGCAGCACTGTCAGTCTTCTCCTAAGATAACTTCAGGATAAGATTACTATGGCAAGACATATTAATTAGATGTCTTAAGAAGAAAGTAATCTTAGTCATATATCTCTTATCAAAAATATTAGCAGCATACTTAATATTATAAAAAAGAATGAATGAACTTACTTACCAAATTATAGCTTGTGTTTTTCACAGTAGAGGTCCCATGAAAGGCCAGTATATGCCAAAGTCCAATTTGAGTGTCTGAACAGTACATTTTAAAAATTTTATTGATACCTTTTGTTAGTGTATCAGTTTCATTTCTCAGTATTACCTGCCACCCTCCTCTTGACAGCAAGCCAGACAGTTTAAAAGGAAAGAAAAATCAGTTTATCAAAAAAATAATATGTTAAACCATAACATATGCAACGTTCCACACCCATAGTCTCCCACCTTACACAAAAGGGAGAAAAGTACATTGTCTTATCTATTCTTCAAGGTTAAGCTTTGTGATTATAATTAATAGAGTATAATAGTACATCACTGTGGGGGCTTTTGTTTCCCCTTACTGTTGTGATCATTATCCACATTGTTTCCGTGGCCCTGCTTACTTACCTCTGCATCAATTCATATAAATATCCCTATGCTCTGAGTTACTTTTAAAAATAGTATTTTTGACCCATATGTACAAAAATATTTTTAGCAACTCTTTTTGTGGTGGCAAAGAATTGGATATCAAAGGGATGCCCATCAATTGGGAAATGGTTGAACAAGTTGTGGTATATGAATGTAATGGAATACTATTGTGCTATAAGAAATGCAGAATAACCTGGAAAGATTTATATGAACTGATGCTGAGTGAGGGGAATAGAACCAGGAGAGCATTGTACACAATTACAGACACATTGTATCTGTGATGACTAACTTTGATAGACTTGACTCCTCTCAGCAATACAAGGTTCAAAGACAACTCCAGAAGACCTATGTTGTAAAAAAGCTATCTGCATCCAGAGAAAGAATTAGAATCTGAACACAGATTGAAACAAACTATTTGCTCTCTCTTTTCTTTTTTGTTTTGTTTCTTTCTCATGGTTCATTCCATTGGTTATAATTCTTCTTTACAACATGACTAAAGAAAAAAATATGTTTAATGTCAAGATATATATGGAACCTATATCAGATTGCATGCTTTCTTGGTGAGGAGGGGGAAAGAGAGGGAAGGGGAGAAAATTTGGAACTCAAAAGCTTATAGAATTGAATGTTGTAAACTAAAAATAAATTAATTTGTAAAAAAAAAAAAGAATAGTATTTTGAAGAACCTATAAAAGAAAATGGGAACTCATATATTGAGCCCTGTTACAATTTTTCCATATCTTGTTGGTAAAGATTATCCAGAAGCAGTAGTGTTGAAAATATTCATTAAATAGTTTATTTATTTATATATTTTATAATTTATAATTTAATTTGTTTATTAAAATTTTAAAACAGTATTCAAATTTTTAAATTAAGGAAAGAGAGTGACCCTAAAATGCATTACTTTATTTTCGCCATAATTCCATTTTTCTTCCTTCAGTTTTATTTGGATCTTTGCCTGATTTTGGAGCTTGAGCATAAGGTTACTCTATTCAGCAGAGATATCTCAGGAACCACTCAGGGAATCCATTCAAAAGGTTTTGCTGATACTGCCAAGGGTTGCTGCTTGGAGAGAAGCAAGTTCTCATTCAAACACTTCATCTTGCTTATAAAGTCTCTTCTCACAACTTGGGAAAGGTTTTGTTTTTAATCTTATTTTAACACATCTAGTTTTAGAGAATTTTTCACTAAGAAAGGCTTAAGATGCTTTCTATTTAGGATTCCTTTTGCATCAAACTTGTCTACCTGTGACAATGCTTACAAGTCTTTAAAAAAAATGGCCCATCATCTGGGTTATTAAATATACAAAATATGGCCATCCTAATGAAAGTGCAATTTAGATGTTATATCTCTTATAATATCTGATAAGTTTCTGGTATTATGAAGAATAATCATGCAATTATTTTTTTTCAAAGAATCTTCTTGCTAAATGGGACTCTTGATTCTTCCAGAAAGTCTTCATATACAGTACAGCCATTTTACTAACCTCATTCTTTTCTTTCACTCTCAAATGAATCAATCTGCAAAACTTCTTACAGTTTTTTATAATGATTGCAATTCACAGTATTTGTTACTTGTGGAAATGTGTTTTGATGAACATTTGAGGGCTTTGCCCTTATTAACTTAGCAAAAACTTGAATAAAGGATCTACATTAAGGTCAGGTATAATATTTCTTTTTCTTCAGTACTAATATGCCACAGTATAATCAAGACTCTAAAAGAGAAAAAACAAAAATACCTTTGAACTACATCTCTAATTGACATCAAAAATTATCCTTATTCATGTCAGATGTCCTTTTTAATTCCTTCTGATTCTCTCGATAACCATTAAGAAGGGGATTCAATAAAGGATATTTAAGATCTAGATGGGGCATATCCTTCAAGCAGTAGAAAAATTTTACACTAACTTTACCATTCATCATATTTTATAGCAAAGCAACTAGAAAAAGAAGAGAACAAGATCCAGCCAGTGATTCTGTGGCATAGTGGAGAGTTCTGGCTTCAGTCAGGAAGACCCCAAAATCCTGCCTGGGATACTTACCCAGCTTTGTGACCCTAGGAATTTCTCTTAATCTATGCTTCAGTTTTTTCATCTACAAAACAAGGAGTTTCAATGACCTCCATGATTCCTTTCTACCTCTAATTGTAAAGTTAACACAACTTCTTTCACCTATACCAATATTTCAGTTACACAATGTCTAGAATATAATTCTTACATAATGTTTTCAGTTGTTCAGTTGTTTTTCTGTCATGTCTAACTCTTTGCAACCCCCATTTGGGTTTTCTTGGCAAAGATATTGGAGAGGTTTGACATTTCCTTCTCCAGTTCATTTTACAGGTGAGGAAACTGAGGCAAACAGAATTGGGTGACTTGCCCCAGGTCACATAGCTAGTAAGTGTCTGAGGCCAGATTTGAACTCAGGAAGATAAGTCTTCCTGACTCCAGGTGTAGCACTCTGCCCACTGCACCACCATGTTGTCCCCATGTAATGTCACAACAAAATATCTATCAAAAATACTCTTTATATAAGAGAACATGCTCATCTATGCTTTCTTCCCATTTCTACAAAAAGCAATTATTCATGAAAGGATTCGATCATGGGCTAGTATGGACTTCTTACTAAGAGCAAATAAGCAATACTGTCCATGCTGAGTGAAAAACTGTTCATAAACATCACATCCTATCTTATATTAAGAGACAGTCATGAAAAATCATATTGGTAACTCTCTGCTTCTTCCAAAAGATGATAAATTAAACATAGAAAGGATAAAAAAAAAACATTTATTTTGCTTTCTCCATTGCACTAGGAGATGGGTGTAATACCATTGAGGTTCTTTCCTTTGAGCAGCCAATTTTACTACTGCCTCATGGAAGCTGATAATGCCACAGAGTGATGCTGCCCTCCTCTTGATGTTCCTATCTGTCCAAAAGTAATGAATCCTGCATCAGAGCTGTCACTCTCAAATAATGAAACTGATACACTCTTACAGGGCCAACTCACTTTCTATTTATACTTATTTTTAACTTTTGGTTTGAGGAAGATAATGGTCTGTTAGTTCGAGTGAAACACAGTACACAGGTACAAAATCAACTTTATATGGTCTGGGCATGGACTGTTATTAAGAAGCTCTCACACTATGGATAGGCTTGTTATAATGCCGAACTGGACTGGCAATGTTTTTTTAAATGACCCCTAATGGAAGTATAGGCATTTCTTTGACATTAACACTCAGCTCAAAGTATAAGATTAGGTTTTATTATAATCTAAAGAAAAGCAATCTCTTTACTTAAGATACTAGTCTTTTGCCTGTTCAAGAAAAAATATGAAATACTTGATATTATTTATGACAGTAAAAGACTTTTTTCCTCTTTAATAGTTAGCATATATTAACATTTGAGCTTTTCTTTAATAATCAGACAATATTTATTCTAAATGTTCTTACAAATAAAATACTCAGAATTCAGGATTTTTTAATCTGTTAAGTATAGAATTATTAGTAGAAATGTTTTACTAGGTAATTTCTCATGTCCTTCCAGAGGTCAAATTTAGAAGCCTTTTATAATAAATATGACTATAAGGTGTTTTGGTAACTGTAACTGAGTAATTTTTAAAATATACACTTAAACAAACTCAGGGCAAACAGCATGTAATTGTTTTATTCTGGTCTAATCAAAATGGTGACATGATTATTTTGTCTTTCCTAGAAACATAGATGGGACCATAGATTTTTCTAAGTAAATCACTATTAGCAGAAATAGTATTTTTGCTTGTCTTCCCTCTTTGTTATGCTAGTTCCTTTGAATTTTTAAATCTAATAAAAGCTATATGAGAGGAAACAAGGAATAGAGTCACCTTAACTCTGTGAGTTGTTGCATGTATAAGATTTCATTGTCATGCATGGACCCATAGCAAACTTCTCTGAGAGGTTCAGTCATCTTTTAATTTGCTTCTTTGCTTGACGTAAGCCCTAAACCAAACAAATTATTTTTGTTAACTTAAAACTCATCCCTGTTTCTAATTATGTCTAAAAGATGTAGACATCTAATTATTCGTAACATTAATTTGTTGGAGGTACAGTACATAATATTGGACGCCTATTCCATCTTGTGTTTAGGGTCCTTGATGTCTGATAAAGAAGTTGCAAGGAAATTTTGTAATGGATGTTTTGTATCGTATTTTTCTTCCACAGTGGGATGGTGTAGGACCTCTGCCTGACTGTGCAGAACCACCAAAAGGAATCCAGATGCTGTGGCACCCTTCAATAGTCAAACCCTACCTCACACTTCTTTCCGAGTGCTCAAACCCGGACACTCTAGAAGGTGCAGCAGGTGCCCTGCAGAATTTGGCTGCAGGTAGCTGGAAGGTATGACCTGTTACTCACAAGAAAATATCTGAATTTGTAACTAATACTTAGGGGGAAAAAAATGAAGATCTAGCTATATGAAATGGAATACTAATTCTACCAAATGAACATCATTTAATCATTTTAAAAAACTGTTTTGAAAGGCCAATTGAACTCAATTTTTAATCTTAAGCAAATTTATATTAAATATTTCTCTTAAGAATCAATTAAATTAGGGATGGAGGGATAGAATTTGGATCTCAAAACTTTTTTTAAATGTTAAAAATTATTTTAGCATGTAATTGGGCGAAAATAAAAAGAACATATACATATATATTAAAAGAAACTATTAAATTGTTCAGGGATACTTGAAGATAGTCCATATATGAGAATTAGTCACAGTATGTTTAACTATAGTGATAGAAAAATGATGCAATTTGCTTTACGTTCTACCAACAGTTCACCATAAGTGACCATAACTTCATAACATTTTAGAAACATTGTTCATTACTGTCAAAGCAGGGAGCACTTAAATATACAACTTTATGGTTGGCTAAGTAGTCTTGTGTATGCATTATGTTATTTATCCTTCACTATAACCCTTTGCTGTAGGTACTACAGGTTTTATTAATCCCAATTTACAGATGAGAAAACTGAGTGACAGTGACAGTGACAAGAAAACTGAGTCCATTGTCCATGATCACTTGGCTTATAAGAATCAAAAGCTAAATCCAAACTTACTCATTTCCTGACTCTGTGCCTAACTCTATTAGTATCGAGTCTGTATTTGATCTTACCTCCACTGTGTCTCTTCCAGAAGGAAATGCATATAGTTTGCTTTAAAATAATGACAGATAGAAGGTCAAGGCAATAGCATTTATTAGATACTTACTAATTGCCAGGCACTATACTAAGCTTCAAAGAGTTTACATTTTAATGGGAGAAGACAATATGCTAAAGGAGAGTTTTAAACTAGTGGGGTGAGGGGTGGCTAGGTGGTGCAGAGACTAGAGCACCAGCCCTGGAGTCAGGAGGATCTGAGTTCAATCTGGCCTCAGACACTCAACACTCACTAGCTGTGACCTTGGGCAAGTCACTTAGCCCCAATTGCCCTGCCTTCCCCCCCTCCAAAAACTGTTTAAGGTGTTTTAGTAACTTTAATTGTAACAAAACAAAACAAAAAAACTAGTAGGGTGAAGGTAGTAAAGAAATGACATTCCTGGTCACCCATACTAACAATGCAAAGTCAATGAGAAGAGGAAGTAGAATGGAACCGTTTCACTAAATTCCGGAGCTGGAATGGACCCCAGCAGTCATTTAATCTAATTCTGACCTTTAAAAAGGCCCCCCTCTATGATATGTCCAACAAGTAGCAATTCAGCCTTTGTCTGAATACCCTATGATTTCCAGTGGCAATCTATTCTGGTTTGGGATTGTTATTTTTTTTTTCTGACATCAAACTTCAATTTGCCTCTTTACGATTTTTACTCATCAGTCAGTGCTACCCTCAGGGCCAAACAGAACAGGTCTAATCCATCTTCCATTTGACAGCCTTCAAATACTTGCAAACAGCTACCATATTCCCCCGAGTCTTCTATTCTCCATGCCAAACATCTCTAGTTCCTTTGACTTAGTCCCTTAATTTATATGGCGTAAACTTGAGGCTCTTAACCATAATGTTTCCCTTTCTCTGGACCATGCCCAGCTTATCAGGCAATTTTGACAAAGTGTGGTGCCCCATAGTGAACTTCAGATGTGGTCTGAACAGAACAGAAAACAGCAGAACTGTTGCCTCCTTTATCCTGGATTTGCTTTAATGCAGCGTAAGATCACATTGGTTTTCTTGGCTGTCTTATCACATTGTTGTCTCATACTGAGCTTTCAGTCCTCTAAATCTCCTGGGTCTTTTTCAGAGTAACAGTTGCCTAACCACATCTCCTCCTCCTCTACTTGTGACAAGAATTTTCTGAACCCACATATGCAATTCCACATGTAACCTTCTTAAATATCCTTTTGTTAGATTTGGTCCAATAATTTAGCCTGTTAGGATCTTATTGAATCCTAATTCCGTCTTTCAATATCACTGCCAAATTTGTGCCATGGGCAAATATGATAATCATGCCATCTCTGCCATTTGTTATTGGATCCTCAATAAGCTTTTGTCTGTTATTTTTTCTCCATAATTATATTTTTGAAAAATACTGGTATAGGGGCAAGTGCACTGGATTTGGAATCCAAAATCCTAAGAACAATTTCTAGCTCTTCTGCTGCTTACTATTTATATAATATTGGTCAAATCACCTAATTGACCTTGGCTTCACTTCCCTTACCTCTAAAATGAAAATGTTGGAATAGATGATCTTTAAAGTTTTTAGTAGCTCCAAATCTTTATAGACATGCATACACACACACACACATTTCTATAGGATAAATATAAAGTTGTCTGCCACTAAAAAATTCACTTGTTTAGTAAGAGATAATTATTGAAAGTAATGTAGTAATTAAGTAGTCTAAAGAAAGATGTTCCATATAGGCACGCAGAGAAAAATATTAAAAGGGGGAAAGTTTGCCTTATTTCCCTGGGATCTGAAGGTATCCACTAATTGTCTTTTACCTGGACATTTTTCATTTAAATGTTACCTAGACTTAGTAGCCCAATACCACAAAGAATGTGCCTCGTATCTTTTCCTTTACCTGCGCATCCTGGGCCATTGACAGTCACCTCGACCTCTGTTTTGCTACTGAACTCTAACGACTGTGAAGAGAGAGTGAGGCTGATGATTTTGTGCAGCTCTGCTTCACTTAAATCCAATTCATGCTCAAGACATCACCCTTATGTCATTAGTCCTCATCAAGAACAAAAGACGAACAACAATTGTTGCTTTCCTTCACCTTTTCCCCTCAGCTTTGTTTTCCCTCTACTTAAAAAAAAGAAAAAAAAAAGTCCTAAGGAATCCTATCATATTGCCATTCTATTTCATGATCACAGTAATTTTTCTTCACAGAGGTGTTAACTTCTGTAATTCTGCTTTTCTGGTAATAGCCTAGCTACTGAGGATATTGATCAGCTTGATTCAGAGACTTGGACCAGAAAATTGGTCTCATTGAGACTGATGTACTATATTATCATAATTTGAACAAACTTCTAATTCCTGGGTTCCTCAGAAGAAAAATGCAATATCCTTTACCTCCCTGAGTGGAAGACACCCATGCGATGAATGCTATGGATTCTGTGCTAAGAAACTTAGGATGGCAGAATGGGCTTAAACTCACCTGTAATTTTCATGTAGAACAGGTATCTTGATGAAGTGTATCATTGGGCAAAAATATAGATCTCTGTTGATTCAACTGCTCAAAATGGTTTTTGGCTTCTCTATACTTCCCATCTTAATCATCTCAGGACATATTAGTAGACAAAGTAGAAATGTAGCATTCTTGGACACCTATCAAAATTACTCTAATTCATTGTTGATACTACCTCTGTTACAACTCACTCAATTTCCTCAGTGCAGCTTACTTGAAATATTCAGGGATTGTATTTGGGTTTTGAAAGGACATCATTTCTCCTGAAAATTCACATCTACAAACCAGATTAATCTCCCAATTCATCTAGTTTTCAATCTGTTCCTTAAAAAAATACCTGATTTTTTTTCTTTTTCTCTAGCCCCCCAAAAAGCACTGACCTTATTAGAACTAGGAACAATAGAGTGCTGAAGAGAAAAATTAAAGAAATGGACTTGAATATAGCTACAGTTTATTTTCAAGGAAATGCTAGCATCACTTATTTTTAAATATCCTGCTGTCAACATTTCTGCTATTTCGTTTCACTGCAGAACCATTTTAAGACTAAAATATATGCTAATCCACATTGATAGTTTGCAAGAATTAAAAATGAATATGTGGAGTAAATTATCCCCACTGGCAAAAGGCAAGCTGATGATTTATTGTAAAGATGGGTCCTTATGGATAGAAGATCTTGTGGCATTGCCTTTAAGCAAGAGAGTCAATAGTTGACTGTTGACATTTTAAAAAGGGAGCACTGAAAGAGACAAATTAATTCCATGGATGATCTTCCTGACTGGGTCAGGGCCATCATCATGTAAATATTCATATTTATTTTCATATGCAATACTATTATTTTTTCAAGCAAACTTAAGGATTATGGGTAGGATACATTTTTCTACTTCCTGCTCTGAATAGCTAGAACATAACAAGGTGTCAATCAATAATTATAATATTAAGGAATCTCCTAATTCAAGTATTATTATCTCCATTTTATAGATGAGAAAACTGGGATCCAGAGGGGGTCGCTTACCTAAGGTCACACAGTAGGTTCCCATCTCAGTCACTCAAATCTAGAGCCTCTCAAAATGTATTTTTGTGATAAAAACAGGAATTTAGTTGTTTTGTTGTCTTTTTATATGATTTTTAAAATTTAAGACCAGGACCAAAAGTGTATCTACCAATTTAAAATCCCAAAGTGTTGCATGCTGCTAGCACTTTACAAATATCCTTATCTGAAGACTTTTATTACATGGAAGTAGACTTTATACATTATAGTTCAACTAAAAAGAAATGTCTGTATAACATTATTGTGCATCTCAAAAACTTTTAGCTTTTAAACAGTAATGATAGGCTGTGAATGTGACAGAAATAGGATGGCATTATGATAGGGAAAATGGTAAATTTTCTGTTTATAGCTGACAGGGATTTCAGTCCTATTCACCTTCCCATCTTCGGTAGTCACTTTCTATTTATCTCAGTATTGTACCAACAATATGATATTTATAGTTATTCAGTATAGTTTGCATAAGATTGAATAAATATGATTTTTAACTGTGATCTATTAGTTGTATTTTATTGTATTTACAACCTAAACTATTAAAAAACTTAAAAGTGGATGGGAGGAGGTAGCAAAAAAGAAACTTGTAAGAACATAGCTCTTAGACATCTGCATATAGTGAACTGTTTCCCCCCTAATTTATGTCTACAAGTCTGTCTAACCAGTGGCTTTTTCCTTTCATGGTATGATACATTCAATAATTATTTAAATATTGATCTATTAACTAATAATAGATAATAGAATAGCATGGTACAGATAATTCTCAAAACTATAACGAAATCTTTGATATTCCATATTTCTTTTTTCTTTTAGCCAAATTAGCAAGTTTTGACTAATTATCCTGGGAGGTAAAAATGTAGAAATGCTTTAGAATGAAAATAGGGGGAAAGAAACCTAGTCTAGTAGAAATAACCACAGAATATGACTCAAAGAATGGGTTCATCTTAGCTTTGAAATCATGTGACTTTACAAGAAGCTAGGTGTACAATGTGGATAGAACACTGGACCTGAAGTCAGGAGGATCTGAGTTCAAATCTAGCCTCAGATATTCACTGTGTGATCTTAACAAGTCACTTAAATGCTGTCTGCCTCAGTTTTCTCATTAGTAAAAAGAAAATAGTGATTGCACCTAGTTTCTAGGGTTGCTGTAAGGATCCAAGGAGATAATATTGTGAAGTACTTTGCAAATCTTAAAAACACTATATAAATGTTAGGGTTTTTTTTTAAATAATTGTTATTATTTCTGTAACTCAGTATACCTTGTCAGGCTTCCATTTGAGATGAGTAACCTCTATATCACTTCCGACTATAAATCCTTTAAGATAAAATGAAGTTAATAGATATAAAATACTTTGTGTCCCAAAATATTCTACAGAAATTTAAGCTACCACTGTCATTTTTTTTTTTTGCTTTCTGAAAGGGGGAAAGTAGGACAATTGGGGTTAAGTGACTTGCCCAAGGTCACACAGCAATTCTTTGTGTCAAGTGTCTGAGGCCGGATTTGAACTCAGGTTCTCCTGACTCCGGGGCTGTTGCTCTATTCACTGCGCTACCTAGACGCCCCTACCACTGTCATTATTACTCATAATAAGCTACCATTTATGCATGAAAGAAAAAATAACATTGTGTAGATTTGAGAGAACCATCTCTATTTAAATATTCTTGAAATATGTCAAGTATTTATTTCTTGCTGGAGATTTTGGCCTAATTGGAAGTTTAGAGAAATGGATAGACAGTTCCTGGTTTTCAAAGTGTAGTTTCTTTCTATTTTCTAGCTCTCCAGAGCTGGCTGATGTGATTAACAGACTTTCCTGAATCCCCAGCTGAAGGTGGTATGACTAGATAACTTTGATTCTATGATAGTGGCTGAATCACTATGACAGGGCTGTCAGATTTTCTAAGGCAGTTCTGAGTCTCTCATCAGCATGTCAGAAAAGCAAGTCCATTCACAGTAAAACCCTGTTTTTTCTATTCTATACTGAATCCAGTTTTGTGGACTTTTTAAAAATCTTATTTTAAAATGTACAGTGTTCTGCTCTGGACAGTAGATTCTTTTCCAAGACAGTCATTAGGCTAGAAACGATGATGTTGCTTTTGTAGCCGCTTCATCAGTACCTTCTGTTCACAGCTGGCAGATGTTGCCCCACAGGTCAAAGGCCACACTTTGCTGAGATCCATCCCAGATATTTGGAGGGGGTCCAGTATGCGAAGGAGAGGGTCACTGGTACCTACCTTGAGATCAAATTCTCACCTTTTAACAAAGCAGTCACATAGCTTTATCACCAGGAAAACCCTAGAGATACTGAATTAGCGCTTCCTACAGCTCAGTAGAAAGTACGTTTGACAGTGTCATACTTAGCTACTAAAAGGACATTTATAAATGTCAAAAAATTCATGTATTTTGTGACATCTCTAATATTCTATAACTTTCAAAATAAAGAATCTTTCTACTTTCAAGAAAGGTCATTTTTCTAAGACAAGTTTTTTAATTGAAAGTTACTGATCCTTAAGATTGTTTGGGGGATTTTATCTAGTGAATGTGCCTTCAAAATTTCATTTACAGGCAAGTAAGTATGAGGAAAAAAAAGATATAGCTAACAAGAGCCAAACCTTATTCATTTTTTCCTACCTCAAAGCAAGTGGGAGTCATTTTGCAAAAAAAAAAAAAAAGACTTCTTGCTTGGGAAGATTAAATTCACAGCATTGCCTAAGTGTATTTCATGATACTTAGAATGTTCAGTTCTATTAACTTGACTAGGGAAAATAGAAAGAGTAACTCTGGTCTTCTTCGACAAAATCTCAAATGTTCATCAGTTCATCGTATTAACTGGTTTTATTGTAAGCTACTCAGTATACAACTCTCACTATTTAGAATTCCTTCTACTCCCCACTAGATAGCACTTGCTTTATGACATCTCTTTGAATGAATTTTTAATTTAAGGAATTAGTGAATTGTCATAAATTCAATCCAACAGCAAGACTTGAAAGATGAAAGGAGAAAAATTCTACCTGTCAGTTTGACATAGGAGAGAGAGTGCTAGATTTGAAGGTAGCAGAAATCTGGGTTGAAATCCTGCCTCTGATGCTAACTGGGAGATGACGGGCAAGCCACTTAACTTCCTGGGAGTCTCAGTTAACTCATCTGTAAAAGAGGATAACCACAATTATAAAACCAACCCCTTGAAACTCAAATGAGATATTGTATATAACATGAATTATAAACTTCAAAGTATTATATATAAAAATCAGTAATTAATGTTATCTCAACTATTCTCCTTGCCTCAGTTGAAATTCAATCTTGAACCTGTGATAATGCCCAACAGTGATTAGCAGCTTGGCAATTTTTATTATGAATGCTTTTAATGTCCTAATATCCCCTTAATGAAGATTATCACAATCATGGACTAAATTTTTAAAAAAACAGACTTGTTCTGACTAGGCATTGCCTATTAATTTGCGAGTGATTATTGGACATTAACAAGTTGCTTACGTGTTGCAGTAGATACTGGGGTTTTCTTCCTCTGCTAAATAAGATTATGATATGTAAGCTTTTTGTGGCAGTATCTCCTCCTATCTTAGCGACCAATAGAGTTGTTATATAGCAGCAATACTTGTCCTCAGGAGAAAATGTCTAGAAAAGGTCTAGTGATAAGAGGAAAACAAAATCTTACAGATGATTTGAAGGTTCACTGCCCAAGTATTAAATTTTAGGAATGGCCACTTCCAGACTTAGAACAGTTTTTAGTTTCTGGTACTTTACTGTTTCTTTTTTTTTCATTTTCCAAACTTTTATTTTGCAACTAATTTTGAGTATTATTCTGGATTGTTGTTAATATTGAGAGCATTATTTTAAGATCAACTTTTATCTGGTATAAAAAGAACCAGAAAGACCAAATTAATACTTTTTGGGGGGGAAAAAGACTACTGTAACATACTGAGGACTAGGCCTAGATTCAGAAAAGATCTGGGTTCAAATACTGAAATGTATAATCAGGGACAAATCACTTAACCAAGTAAGCTGATGCCAGAGATTTATCTACAATAAATAAAAGTTCTTGTATATGTCTTGGGATCAGGACAAAGTGCTTCAGTATGGCCAGAATTCTACTTGATGAGGAAGTTCATTGTCATCCTGAAGCATGTTAGGATACTCAAGTCATTCTGAATTATCAAATAAAGATTAAGTTATAGGTTCCTGGAACCCTATATGTAGGTAGATAAGAGGCTGACAGGTCCAGTTCTATAATTTTTACAGATGAAGTAGCCAGTTTAAAGTCAATATTGGCGTAGCGTTTTATAGGAAATTGCTTTAATTACCAGGACTTTCACAAATAATCTACCTTTTAAGTAAGAACCTCTTGTACTTTACTGTATACACCCCATCAATCAACTAACTTACATTTTAACAATCTCATTCTAACTTTTTTTTTGCCCTTGGAGGGCAATTGGGGTTAAGCAACTCGCCCAAGGTCACATGGCTAGTAAGTGTGTCAAGTATCTGAGGTCATATTTGAACTCAGATCCTCCCGACTCCAGGACCAGTGCTCTATTCACTGTACCACCTAGCTGCCCCCTAACTTTAAAATAATATAAGAGTTTAGTACAATTTTTAAAATGTTATGTAATGTTAATTAAAAATTACTATGAGTAGAACTTTTAACAGTATGCTATCACAATATTCATTTAGGAGATACATAAATTAGGTGGTCATCTGCATTGTGGTGATGCATAAAATGAGCTCACCAGGAAGAAATAGAAAAAGAAAGAGAAGAGGGCTGCGAGCAGCCTTAGAGGACTTCCAGTTAGCAAAATAAAACTCATAACATCCATAACATGGAAGGGATGGAACTGAAGATGGAATGAAGGTCCTAGTTGCCATCTCCCTATTCTCTGTGATTCCTAAGATCATAAAAATTAGTTGTAAATATTTGTCTCTGAGCAAAATTATGTCTGCACTAATTTTTTTATTATTTATGTCCCAACTCCTTTTAAAAGGGATTCAAGACACATGGTATGACACATACCGTGGTATGACACATACCGTGGTATGACACATCCCATGATGCAGCAGTGATTTCTGTTTCCTCCCCTTTTGTACTTTGTGACTATGGTACCTTTAGTTTTAGGGAAGAACCAGATCTTGATCCTTGATAAAGTCAATCAAATCTTTGATCCTTGATCAGTTAATCCAATATTTTTTAAATGCTTAGTGTGTGCCAGGCCCTATGCGAAGCACTGAAAATATATGTACAAAGAATGAAACAGTCCCTATTCAAAAGGTGCAGGCTTTCTTTTTAAACTCTGAAATGGAAATTCTAGCTCTTTCCCCTTTCCAATACTGAAGCTTTCCTGCTGTGAGTGCCTCATGGGAGTGAGGCCTAGGAAGCAATGAGTTTTAGGCCTCGCTAAGAGCAGACACTTTTAGCTGCCCCAGGCTTCCTTAAGAAAATGATGGGATGCGGATGCATGGCCTGAGTCGAAATGATGAGTCTGTGTGTGTCATGACTAATATAGGATGGGATGAAGTTTTTTCCTTTTTCTTTTCCTTTTTTTTAAATCTCGTATTTCATGCAGGGCTGTGAGGAGGATGTGGCAGGCATGGTTCATGCCCTACGTACACTGCCAGAGGGGGCACCCTGCCTGCCACAGGTGAGAGCCAGCTCGGGGGGGAGGGGGAACTAAAAAGTATATGTTAAGTTGCTTTTTCTATGAGGCCTAGGGGAGAGAAGATATAAAAAGTGGAACCTGCCACTCCAGAAAAAATAATTGCCACAAGCTAAAAAAAATCCCCTTTGCCACCACCCTAATTTCATGGGTAGTATTCTCTAACTATAGAATGTGAACCTAATTTCAATAGGTGTCACATTTTAGTTCATTTATTTTTATGTCAGTGCTCCATCTTACACACTAAACACCACACACACACACACACACACACACACACACACACACACACACATTTACACCCATATACGCACTCATTTTGTATTTACAATGTCTATAAATTATTGCATTTCATTAAAACAACTGTGATGGCTTTGTCATTCTAATATCTCAAATTTAGGATGGGATCAGGAAGGGATCCCTAGATTTAGAGTCAGAGAACCTGAGTTCAAATCCCAGCACTTAATAACTACATGAATTTGGGTAATCAACTAATAAGTGTCTACAATAAGCCAAGAATTATGCTAAACGCTGGGGATGCAAAGACAAAAATGAAAGAGCCCCTGACCTGAAGGAGCTTATATATTGTCAGACAAGTCATAGTTTTCTCACATATAAAATGAGCGATTGCAACAGATAATTTCCAAGGTCCCTTCCAGCCCTAACGGTGTGATCCTATGAATTTGTTACACAAAAATTATAAGAAGGATTCCGCAAAGTCATCTAAGGAGCTAAAACTAATTTTTGTACATTTCTTCATTTAAAAATGTACAAAGTTAAGATTCTAGAGCTATCGATCTCAGGATACAAAGAATAAAGTAAAATCCGTTTCCTGATTTATAGTCCCTGACTTACTCATCACTTACTGTACTCCATCTCCCCCTCTCTATAATTTATTTTCCAACTATTTCCCCTGTCAATTGTCTCCTAAAACTCAATTCTGCAAGTATTGCAAGAATTGTCCAGGAACCGTCCCCTCTTCCCTTCTGAAATGTGCTCCACATTCAAACTTATTCTCAGTCTTCCCTTCCTCAGAGCTCTTTTCTCATCTTTTTTTTTTAATTTCCGTTTAGTTTTCAATTTTCCCTAATCCATCTTCTCTTCTTAGATGCCTACATTTTAGAGCACTGAAAATACATGCCTATTAAATAACCCACAAATTCACAAAATGGAAACAGTGGCATGGGAAAAATGAAGTATAATTGGAACACATTTTTTTTGGAGGACAGAAATGTTCAGTAATGTTCCTAAAGCATTAAGTGTAATCTATCAACACAACTTCCTTTACATCTGAGGGGAAAAAAACAACAACATTACAATATTTATAAACAGCATTCTCTCTCTCTCTCTCTCTCTCTCTCTCTCTCTCTCTCTCTCTCTCTATTTCTCTCTCTTTCTCTCACTTTCTCTCTCCTTCTTTTTCTCTCTCCCTCTCTCTTTCCCTCTCCCTTTCTCTGTGTGTCTCTCTGTCTGTCACTGTTTCTGTCTCTCTGTCTCTCTCTTTCTTTCTCTCACTTTCTCCCTCTTTCCCTCTCCCTTTCTCTGTGTATCTCTCTGTCTCTCTCTCTTTCTGTCTCTCTCTCTCTCTCTCTCTCTCTCTCTCTCTGCCTCTCTCTCTCTCTTTCTCTCTCCCTCTCTCCCTCCTTCTCTCTCTCTCTCTCTTTCTTTCCCTCCCTCTCTCAACAGTGGTCAGTGTATATTCGTGCTGCTGTCCGAAAAGAAAAAGGTCTGCCGATTCTAGTGGAGCTGCTGCGAATAGACAATGATCGGGTGGTGTGTGCAGTTGCAACAGCTTTACGGAACATGGCCTTAGATGTCAGAAATAAAGAATTAATAGGTATGTTCTTTATGATCCATATTGCCTCAAGTCTGCAATAGTACTATTAGGTAGTAATGTGAATTATGAAATTGTCAAATAATGAAGAATGTCCTGTGCTTTCCTTTTTTATGCTTTCTTCTTATTATTTAAGTCATGAATGAAAGTTGATGAGGGAAAACAAATTTGGTTCCAATCTACCCTTTAAACTTTCAGTTCACCTCACTTGAACATTAGGAAGATGACAAAGAACTGGCTAAGGTGGGAAAAAAATCAGAAGCAGGAGAGTATGATATCTCTGAAGCCAGGAAAGAAGGGTTATCCAAGAAGGGGTGATTAATAGTATCAAATGATGTTGTTACTGTTTTTTATTTCAGGCAATGTATTTGAAAAATCAAGTCAAAACCCCACCCTGCCTTCAGCCCCAATATAAAAGTTACGGTAAAAAATAATGACTACTTAAAAATATTTTTTAAAAAATCCCACATGTTAAAAATGTAATTAAACTTTAAAAAAATTAAAAAGTTTATTTTTGAAGTTCAGATTTATAAAATATAGGAAGTGTAATTGTTGACATTTCTAATCCTTGCTAATTAAAACTGTCAGAGTATTCAATGTGAGAAACTACTCACTATGTTCTTGTTAATTTCTTTCTGGTTATTTCATTTCCAAACTATACCTACTCCCCAAATTTGGGAATATGCTTAAGATCAAAGTGTCATTATTTATTAAAGTATTTTATTTGTTAGAGATGAAGTCAACTATTTCATTTTAATCTTTATTAAAAAATGATCCCTCAGTTCTTTTTTCTTTAATGAAATTCCTTAGAAAATGGCAGAATGGCTCAGTTAACAAAGAAGAATATCCAGTAATACAATTTGTTTTCAGAAACTTTTTTTATCAGGGATAGATATAATATAAGAAGCAGAGGAATTTATTTTAGTGTGTGAACTAACCCCCTGCCCTGCCTTGGAGTTGAAAACTTATCCCTCCCTCACCCCTCTAGGTGATGGCTTACCCTCTTGGTCCATAACGGCAGCCTCCTTCAGGAGACAGGTGAATGCTTGGTGCTCTCTCCCCTTCTCTCAAATGACTAGGCCTCTCATACCCTAGTCTGCAAGGGAAAGACCTGTGTATGGGACGCTGTCATTGATACTTCCTTTACAACATCTGCTGCCTCCAGATTGGAGGGAAAAAAGAAAGAAAAAAAGAAGGAATTTGTCCCTACTGGCTTCATGTCTAGACTGATTTTGACAAAAGTAACTTTAGCCAAAAAGGTGATCACTATTACAATTCTTGAGTTGAATATTTAGCTTCATATCTGAGATTAGTGTTTTTTTTAATTTTTCATATATATATGTGTGTGTGTGTGTATGTGTGTATGCATATCTATATCTATCTATCTATCTATATATATATATATACACACACACATATGTGTGTATGTATATATGTATGTATTTGAAATGTCCCATTCTAAGATGAAAGTCAACCATATCTTTGGTATAAAAAAGACATTTATTCATGTGATATCTTTCAGATTTGACCTGAAAATAAGATGGGCTAACTCACATTATCATGACCAATAAGGCTACCATCTCATTTCTTTTGTCCTAGGGGGATTTTGTTTTATCATATTGTCAAAGTAGACCATTACCTATGACTTAGAATAGTTTTCTTGTTAGACAGAATTTTTCATCACAATAATATTTGTACTAACCGTATTTGACCTATAGGGAAATGTATTATTCAACAAGAGAGATTGCTTTGAAGCTGATTATTTCTAGTTGATGCATGATGCATTTATTCAGCATTATGAAGAATACACAAAAAGTATAAGTCATGACCCCTGTCCTCTAAGAACTTATAGTTTTACCAGTTACAATTTCATAAGACTTATACATATAAATCAGTCAAATAAAAATTCAAGACAAGAGCTAATTTGTATAGGGCACTGCTAAAGTTCAGAGAAATGAGATCTATGTGCCTAGGGAAATTTTCATTAAAGAGGTGGCATTGATGAAGGCCCTTGAAGGATGGGTAAAATGTAGATAAAGTCAGAGAATATGGGAATAAATTCTAAGTGTATTGAAAAATAGGAGTTAAATCTGGAATAAATAGGAAACAATAAAGATATTGGCATGGCTAGAGTAGAGATTTTGTGTTGTCATGGTGGTTGAGCAACTAAAAAGGATCCAATTCACCTGTGGATCCAATGCAAGGACAGTAGTTTGGACATTTTTCTGTAGGCAACAAAAGAGCTACTTAAGTTTTCTTTGTTTTCTTTTTTTTTTCGTTTTTAGCAGGGGAGGATGACATGATGATAGTGGCGCTTTAAGAAATTTCACCTGGTAGTGATGTTCCCTAGAGATTGTGAAGAATATACTAAGGCCTGAAGGCAGAGAGACTAGTTGAAACAAGCTTTGCCACAGTTCAGACTGTGACCAGGTTGATGGTATGTGCATTGAATGGAAGAGATAGAGATGGAAAAATATTTCAAAGGACCATTTAACAGGACTTATTCACATAGTGACTATAGAAGATCACAGCATCATAGATTTAGAGCCGGATGGAACCTTAGAGGCTAGCTAAACCAACTTGCTTTTTTTACTGTTGAGGAAACCAAGGTTTAGAAAGGTCCCAAGCCACACTGTCTCTACTAAGAGGTGAGCACTGAGGTGTTAAGTCTGAGTAACTAAGATAATATTGATACCATGATAATATTGGCGCCATTATTGGCACTGTACGAAAGTTGTAATCACATAATTTAGAACTAGAAGGGGCTTTAGAGATCCCTTTTCTTTTTGCAGATGAGGAAACTGACTCAAAGACATTAAATGTCTTGTCCAAGTCAAATGTCTTGTAAAGTATAGTATGGATGCAAAGGGGTTTTCTGATTCCAAGTCCAGCTCTCTTTTCAGCAGAACCTAAGGCAGAGGAGCCAGGTTTTTTTTTGGGGGGGGGGGAGGGGTTAGAATAATACTTTTTTCCCAATTAAATGAAAAAACAATCTTTATTTGTTTCCCAAAATTCTGAGTTCCAAACTCTCTCCTTCCTTCTGTCCCTCCCCTCCCCCTGAGATAGTAAGCAACTTGATATAGGTTATAGATGTGCAATCATGCAAACTATTTCCATATTAGTCATATTGTGAAAGAAACACAGACTCTGAAACACACACACACAATGAAAATAGTATGCTTTGATTTACATTCAGACTCCATCAGTTCTTCCTCTGGAGGTAGAGAGCATTTTTTGTCATGAGTCCTTTGAAATTGTCTTGGATTGTTCTTAGCTAAGAAAAGCTAAGTCATTTATAGTTGATCCTTGTATAACCTTGCTCTTACTGTGTACAATGTTCTCTTGGTTCTTCTCACTTCACTCTGCATCAGTTCCTGTAAGTCTTCCCAAGTTTTTCTGAAAGCATCTTGCTCATCATTTCTTATAGCACAATAGTATCCATCACCATCATATACCACAGCTTCTTTAGCCATACACCAATTGATGGGCATCCCTTCAATTTCCAATATTTTTTTTACTACCACAAAAAGAGCCACTATAAATATTTTTGTATAGATAAGTCTTTTTTCCTTTTTCTTTTACCTTTTCAGGATACAAACCTAGTGGTGATATTGCTGGGTCGAAGGTTATGCAAAGTTTTATAATCCTTTTGGCATCATTCCAAATTGCTAGGGAAGCCAGTTTTTTTGAACATTTAGAAATTTAGATGATCCACAGGACTATGCATGAGGAACTGTCTGTCAACTGGAAAAGGCCTCCAAAGAGAAATCAGGTGATAGCTGAAACCACTAAAATTATGGCTGTCAATCTGAGTGAGCACATACATATAAATGGATAGTCATTGTGAGTGAATATTTATTAAGTGCTTATGATGTACCAAGCTCAGTGCTAACCACTGGGGATACAAATTTTTTTTAAGTCCCTATTAGCAAGGAGCTTACAATCTAATGGAGGAAGACAATGCACAAAAGGAAGCTGAAAGGGAGTGGGGAGGTACCAGCTAGCATGATATTCACGTAGCTGAAAATAGTCAAGACCACTGATAGAAAATGAAGTTACCTGGAAAATTCTGAACCCTCTCTAAAGAAAGGCTTTGTCCTATCCTCTAAGCCTCCAGTCACAAGGGAGAGGCAACCAAGGGAGCTGAAAAGGTTTATTGTTCAGTCATGTCTGATTTTTTTTGTGGCCCCCTTTGGGGTTTTCTTGACAAACATACTGGAGTGGTTTGCCATTTCCTTCTCCAGCTCCTTTTACTGATGAAGAAATTGAGGCAAGCAGAGTTAAGTGACTTGCCCAGGGTCACACAGCTATTAAGTGTCTGAAAAGCGTCAAAAGCTAAGTCATTCTATAGGATGATGAGATTTCAGATGATGAGCTTAATCTGGGGGAATTTGGGAAGGGGGCGGGTAGGCCTTATGTTCCTGGAGTTGAAATCACACAGAGTCATTGATGGAAAAATAAAGAAATAAGGCATAAATCTTAGGAAATGTCCGTGGTTAAGGAACAAGAGGAGGAAAAGGAGTCAAGGAAGCTTAAGTAGACAATTATAATGCAGTGCTGCCATCAAAGAAGTAAAACATTTATTTTTTGCATTTCTCTACAATTTGGCTTTCTTCCTTTTAAAAAATAGTTATCTGTCACAATTAGAAATCAAGTCAATTAGCACTTATTAAGCTCTTATTTTGTGCAAGGCACCATCCTAAGGCCTGAAAAATATAAAGAAAAGTGAAGCATCTCTGCCTTCCAGGAGCTCACAGTCTAGTGGGGAAGACAGCATGCAAGCAACAATTTGCAAACCAGACTTACAGGATAAATTGGAGATCATATTATAAGGTCAAAAAGGAATCTTGTTTTAAGAAATTAAAAAATGTATCACAATTTTAAATTGCCATTCTGTCTTTGTGCACAAAAAATTTTAGACATAGATCAGGCAACAACAAAACAAATGTTAGGAATGAAATATTTTTTTTTTTTTGCCAATAAGCTGTTTTTATTAAAAAATTTTTTTGAGTTACTTATTTTCTCCCCGTCTTTCCCCCACCCACCACCCCAAAACAGCCATCCCAGTGTTTCCCCCCTCCCCCAGTCTATTCTCTCCTATGTCACTTTTTGGTAGGGCAGGATGGATCTCCCAACCGCAGTGCC
>CM053580.1:250804704-250844704 GCA_028627135.1 Pseudochirops cupreus
TGCTTCTTATGCTTATTCTTACTCATGGTTCTTCAGACCGTGATTTTTTTTTTAAATCTCTGTGGGGCTCTGCTTCCAGAAGGGAAAGCTCTGTCCCAAATCGCTGGGGTCCTCCCGGCTGCCGTAGCTCTTAGGGAGAAGCTGGGAACCCTTCCTATATGCTTCTGGTAGACTGGATAATAAAGACTCCAAGACCGAGGCCCAAGACGGCGATCCGGATCCAAGCCACTCAACGCGAGAGCTCTGGCCGAGACCAATCGCTAAGTCCCCCTGCTGCCTGCAGGCCGCGGGCGGGAAGCTGCAAAGCCCAGGCGGGTGCGAAACGTCTGCCTTTCACTTTTCTGCTCTGGAGGCCTTCTGGCCAGACTACTTATCTCCCCCTTTCACAAATCCCACTGGCAGCTGCTGCTAATCCGCTCACCTGAAGCTCCTCCTGTCCAGCCGCCCCCGGGGCACAGCCACCGCCTCGGGCCGGGCTGGTTTCGGTTCGCAGTGCTGATATGGTTCCTCATAGCCGAGCTGACTTTAGTGGGAAGTATCTTTGTGTGCGTTTTGGAGTTCCAGGGTTGGTTTAGAGTCCTATTTTATGGGTATTTTGGGGTGGCTATGTGAGAGCTGCGATATGTTGCTGCTTCTACGCCACCATCTTGGAATGAAATATTTTTAAGAAGCATTCTGAATTGTTTGAAGATTTGGAGAATGATCCTAGCGAGGTGAGAAACATTTAGCATGAAATGTCAGTCATAGAAAGCTATTTAAACATGGGGCAAGAGGATTTTGAATATTTGCCCAATTAGCCCCATTACCTTCTGTGATTAAAGTACATTAAAAGCCATGAGACATATGTATTTTGACCTTTTTCTCAAATTTAGGACCATATTGATTTTGAATATCAGATATAAACTTTGAACACTTAATCTTAATTACTTACCTAGGCTTTCCTTTTCCTTGAGCAGAGTTATTTCATATTAGTTGGCATAGATGCTTTGATATCAATAGTCTCCCCTTTTTGAGTCGAGGAGATTTAGAACAAATCAGTAACCATTCAATCACCCGCCTGAATTCCAGTTGGAGGCATCATGTGTTTTGTTTTGGGGGGAAAAGATTAAAGCACAAGGTAATAGTGAACCATTAAGAAGTATTATGGCTTCTAGGCATCCCTTCCTTTCTGTTTCTGGAGTCAGTTCTGCTAAGCTACAACTGTTGGAGTACCATATTGGTCATATAAAATTAGAACTCTAAAATCAATATCACCAGGCAAGAAATAGAGTCAATCATGTAAAAATAGATGTAAAATAATCACTGTCATATGCCTTATAGGATTAGGATGCTCCATCTTTAGCGAGGAGACATTTAATTGCAAAGAATTTGGTTTGTACCAGTATTCTTTTTAGAGCAAAGGAAATGTTCATTTTCCCATCCCATTTCAATAGCAGTAATTTGATACTTTGGTAGACCTGTAACTTTAGCATCTGTGTATGTATTTCCTTGAACAATTTAGATCACAACCCATCTCTTCCCTCTTATCCTCTATGGCATTGGTCCATTTTAACTTTGTGATTCTATGTATTTTATTTTATGCATTTAAAAACATTTTTTCTGAGAAGGGGTCCATAGGTATCACTAGACTGACAAAAGAGTCCATGACCCACAAAAAAGTTAAGAATCCTTGATAAAGGAGAAGTGACTTGGCCAGGGTCACTGAGGTAGAAAGGATTTGAACTCAGGTCCTCTGGCACCAAGTCTCGTGCTCATTCCACTATATCATTCATGCTGTGCTCCACCCTTTAGAAGCTTCTCTCCTTCTCCAATGTCTTCCTATCCTTCAAGGTCAAGGTATTTTCTTTATGAAGACTTCCCTTTCCATTCCAACCCATAATTAAAGTTTCAACACTCCTAAGAACACATACAAATATAGTCTTATTTAGAATTTCATTTAGAACTTTGTCACTATGATGTCTCTCATGTTTTTTTTTCAATGTTTAAGATGTGTTATTCATTTTTGTCTATCTTTATTTAACTGATACAAATTAACTTTCATAATGAGGAGGCCCATAAGAGCCTTAAAAAGACCTTAGTTAGCCAATATTTGACTTACTTACCAAGCAGAATATTGTGACAACCAAGGATAATAAAGGTATAGAATATAAACTCATCTATGAAATCATACAGAAAAGAGTGGTGGAAAATTATGAGTAGTATCACCTTGAAAAACAGAGAAAAGTATAAGGTAAAATCAATCTTAAAGAAAGCAAGATGGGAGAAACAAATAAACAGTCACCCTGATGGCATTTAGGAAAATCAGAATGAGTACAAGTGATAAAAGATGGAAAAGATGGGGAAAAAAATGTATAACCCTTTTTTTAACCATAAAGAACAGTAGAGCCACCAGACTTGGACTCCAACTCTTCGTGGCCCCATTTGGTGTTTTCTTAGCAAGGATACTAGAGTGTTTTACCATTTCCTTCTCCAGCTCATTTTACAAATGAGAAAACTGAGGCAACCAAATTAAGTTACTTGCCCAGGGTCACACAGCTGTTAAGTGCCTGAGACCAAATTTGAACTTAGGAAGATGAGTCTTTCTGATTCCAGGCCCACCACTCTATCTACTATGTCACCTAGCTGCCCGTTCTAACATCACAGGCCTAGATATGTATTCAGAGATAATAAAAAAATGAAAGAGAATGAAGACAGTGGTATTCATTGAATTAGACCTCATACACATAGAGAAATGCATCTATAGGGAACATAAGCATGAGGACAATGAGGAAGCAGATCCCTAAAAGAGAGAGATATGTCTCCATGACCTAAAAGGATATCACAAGAGATATTCCACTACAACACAAAATCGACTGAAATATGTAGAGAATACATTTTCCCACTGTGTATATTCTTTGTTGATAATTTTTTTTAAGTCTTTGGATAGAATCAAACATCACATTAAAGGTTCTCTTCAGATCATTTTGCAATATAAATCAAAAGGGTTCAAGATTCCTTAGAAATTATAATAGACAACAAGCTGGTCATTAATATTAATTTATACAAAAAACAAGGAGGTATAATATTGTTTGGCAAAGATGATTGCCACTGTCATGGAGGAAATCTAGTGCCGTCAAAAGAGATACTCCCTATAAATGTTGAGGGCCTCCATTTGCTCCTCTTTATAAATAATAGTAATCCTTCTATCAAACCCCAAAACACTATAGAACCTTCTGGATAATATGGATAATCACTCCAAAGAGTTTGTTCCAACCATCCTTTCAGTAAAAACAAAGTAGATGAAGAATGCTTATTGTCCAGATTATGGTTTGTTTTTTATAAATGGATGTCATGTATAGATTGTACAACAGTGTGTGTATAAATACATATACATATGCACACATATTTAAAGATAGAGATATAGTCATGGCTAATAGATGAGAGAGAGACAGAGAGAGAGAGAACAAAATAGGTATTTTTGGCAGATACTACCGATGGACAACAAGTTGGGCCCAAAATTAAATAAGAAGATGGGAATGGACTGGATTACCTTTGGGAAATTGTAGTAAAAACAAGTGTTTATTGAGTACTTAGCACTGCATTATGTTCTACATTTACAAAGAAAGGTCAAAATGGTTCCTGCCTTCAAGAAGCTCACATTCTAATGGGGGAGAAAGCATGTAAATAATTATATACATGTATGGCAAAGTGCAAGTAATCTCAGAAAAAAAAACTACTAGCTTAATGTGGGACAACGGTGACTTGAGGAAAGCCATGAGATGAGGAGTGAGAGTATTTCAGGGGGGGACAATCAATGAAAATGCAGAGTCTACATTGGAGCAATAGTCAATGACTCCTAAAATTAATCAGAGTAAGTTCCTTTAATGAGTCCAAATACTCCCTGTACTGAAGACCCCACCTTTCATACTTGTGAGCCATGAAATGTCATAGATTCCAACAAACTAAAATTGGATGTAGCTCTTAAGGTTGATGGAGAATCAGATGGAGGGTGTGAGCAGGCTACAATGCACAGCAAACAAGGAAACATGAAGAACTGGAATAAAGAATGTTATCCCAAGGAAGGTATCAAAAAAGAAAATGGGCAGGTCATACAATGAGAGCAAGGGATTATTTATGGACATCCTATGTGTTTCAGTGTCAAGGAGAAATGAGGGATCTCTGAGCTTCCCTTGGATTTGGAGAAACTTTCTTTGATGTGATAGCTACTGGAAGACAAGGTTGCTAATAGAAACTAGATTTTTTTCAAGAAATGTCTTTTCCTTTGGCCAGTAAATATTACTGTCTGCCTCTGTGATTTATGGCATTTATAGCTCTAAGATGTTTGACTTCTTCAAGGATACACAAATGTTGCTCACTCACTTTTGTTTTACTTTTTGAAAGGGGACAAAGTGAGTAAGTGGGTAGGGAGGTGAGTATCCATTCTAGAAGTCTGTAAACACTTTTCAGTTTTGCTTATGTTGTCCATTTTAAGGAGTGTTTTCAGTAGTATTCAGAGGCCCTGTGGACCTGATCAGGCTAAGGCTACAGATGGAAACAAAGCTTTGTCTCAAAAGCCCCAGTACAGCACCCCCATATATCTACCTTGTGATGCTCTGAACACAGCATTCTCTGTGCCTTAAAGGAGAAGTTTGTGTTAATACTTGGTCCACGGAAGAAGAAAAATTAGGAGCCCAGAGCTGTATTTTCAGTTTAATTTCTAGAGCAAGTTGGGTGAAAATGCTTTTATTCAATGGCATCGTCTGTTGTGGCCCTCATTTGCCTCTGTGATAAAATAGTCATGTCTACTGATTTTTAGTGTCAATCACAATCTAACACCATCCAACCTTTCTAGGCTTATGGAACGTTATTCTCTTTTGGGCTTTCTGTGTTCTAACCAAACTACTTTACTTGCTTTTTATCACGAATAATATTCCACCTCCATGCATGACCATTGGGACAGGTCATTCCGGAATGCCCTTCTTCCCCACACTGACCTCAGAACTGTTAGCTGCTGGTTTTTTTTTTGTCTTTTTAGAGAGGGAAGGCTGAGCAATTGGGGTTAAGTGACTTGCTCAAGGTCACACGGCTAGTAAGTATTAAGTGTCTGAGGTCAGATTTGTACTCGGGTCCTCCTGGCTCCAGGGCCCCTGCTCTTATTCACTGCGCCACCTAGCCGCCCCCTACATATATTTCATTTTCTGGGTACATGTTTCTTCTCCATTCTTCCCAATAAAATATAAATTTCTTAAGGGCATTGTCTGTTTTGCTTTTGGATTTATATCTCTTTGGTCTAATATGTACTTACTGCTGCTTTAAAACTTAGGGAAGACAACAGCCAAATCTAAACAAAACACTGACAGCTCTCGTTCCTTTTAAAGGGAAGTCGTGAATGTTAGTAGTTTGGTAGCTAAATGAGCTTTCATGTTTACTCATACGGTAAAATTGACTTCAAATGAATTGTAGTATAGGGCAAATCCTCTAAAAGGCAAGGGACTCTTTACAATATTACCTTATCTTGGGATTTTGTTGCGGTATCCTGTGGGTCACTAACTGGTACCTTGGAATGTTATAACTGGCTGGACATAATGATACATACCTGTGGCCACTGTTACTGGCAATCCTGAGGCTAGTAGGTTGCTCAAGTTTGGGAGTTCTGAACTGCAGGGTGTTTGGTTGAGTGGTCTGCACTAAGGTGCCAATGTGATAAACCACCAGGAGTGGGAGGCCACTGGGCTATCCAAGGAAGAATGGAGCCTAGACTGAAAATGAGGAGGTCAAAGTTCCAGAGCCAATTAGTAGTTGGGCCATGTGTATGAATGGACACTGTACTTCCAACCTAGGTGAGACAGGAGACTTCAGCCTAAAAAAAAAAATGTTATAGTGGAAAGAGAACCGGATTAAAAGTCAGAGAATATGAGACTGAATTCTGATTCTGTTACTTAGCACCTATGTCATCTCAGGCAAGTTGCTTCCGCCTCTAAGTCTCAGTTTCTCCATCATTATAATGAGTTATTATAATAACTTCAAAAGTCCCTTCCAGCTATCAGACTGTGATGCTTTTTGTGATAAGAGATATTTGGGGTGATCAGATTTAAATTTTATACTTATTAAATTAAGAATAAAATAGTTAAGAATATGGTGGTGAAATAATAACCAAAATCTAATAAAATAGTTAATGTATTATTGAAAGAGGAAGTGAAGTAAGATCCCAGTGTTGATTCTCATTCTCTCCCTCTCTTTGGTAAAAATGTGGGATTGGCATAGATTAGAATGGTACGGAATAGATAGGTAAGAGTAATGGGGATCTCCATCGGTGGGAGGAACATCCTTAACAGAGAGCTCACAGAGCCATTTCCATATACATTAGAGCCCTAGAGGGCACGAATCAGTCCTTATGAAGTCTTTGAATACCATCCCAACAGTGTCTTACATGAAATTGTTCATGTCCTGGGTACTCAATATGTGTGTGTATGTGTGTGTATATACATACACATGTGTGTGTGTATCTAATGGATGAATGATTAAATGAATGAATGATTTCACAAATGATGCTCAGGAGAATATATCTGGCAACATGAAGAATAACTCAAGAAAGAGTGTGGTAAATTTTTAAAAAAGCGAATGAGTAGGGAAAAAAGGAAAAAAGAGGTCTCTCTTTTTCCAGGAACCTTTCACAATATAAAGTAGATTCAGAGCAAAAAGTTTAAACCTCTTTAAATCTAGAGATAGGTTCCATTCTGAGCTGCATTAAGTGGTTTTAGGTTAGTTTTAAAATAGAAATATTTTCTTGTTACATCTCTATGGATGGCTGATTTTCAAACATTCATATTTGCAGGGTTCTCTCCTCTGTAAGGTTTGCTTTGGCAGAATTAGCAGAGCTCCCGCATCCTATTGGCCACATGCCATTTCTCTCCAGATACGGTGTTTAAATGTGCAAGGTTGCATACTGTTAGATGGCTGTCTTCAACATTTTCATCCTTAAAAACCACAGCAACATGATATGGGTTCTTCCCCATCTGCCGTATGCCTTCTGTGTCACCCACTTGCGTATTTCCAGCCCCAAACATCCATCACTTTCTCTTGTTAGGACTTCAGGTATGAAATATAGGAGCAAAGAATCATAGAGCGCAAGCTGGAAGGGACTTTTGGGATCACTTATCCAAATCATCATATTTTACATTGTGGGACCTGAGTTGAGAAGTGAAATGACTTTCCTAAGGTCACAAAGGTAGTAATAGTTTGAACATAGGTACCTGATAACTCCATCCAGGGCTCTCTCCATTACACTACATCGCCTCTCCCAACAGAGGAAGTTGAGCAATGTCCTACTATGATTTGTAAGTCAAGAAGTACGTTTTTCTAAGGCTCTTCTTTTGATTTATGTGTCCATATTCTGTGGTCAATGCAGTGACATCTTGGTGTCTTTTTCCCTATGACAACTGACTAAACCCATACATAGGCAACTAAATTTTCTCCTTAGACCCAGAGTTAAGAAACAGGATGA
Organism: Pseudochirops cupreus; assembly: GCA_028627135.1. Lineage (NCBI taxonomy): Eukaryota > Metazoa > Chordata > Mammalia > Diprotodontia > Pseudocheiridae > Pseudochirops > Pseudochirops cupreus. The sequence continues at coordinate 250,812,188 of CM053580.1, forward strand.
GCCAAAATAAGACATGTTTCTGAGGTTGTAGTGGGTTTTTCGTGCAAGTTTTTGATCTTTTATCAAGATATCTTTTTGCCATATTATGTCTGTTGTACAATTTGGAAACAAAAGTAAACAGATAATGCAGGTCCTCCCATGCTGTTAAAGGGAACTTAAATAACATAGATTCCTAAACTCCTCAAAATACATTCAGTAATTAAATAAAACGAAAGCATATATAACAAAATGGACATTAATCATAAGGTTAATCAACTTTTCAAGGACAAGATTCTTAAGACATTAAATTTATTATGTGGCTTTTTAAAAGCGAATTGTATGTCATGGTGGTTCGGTTTCAAATAATCTTCTTTGTTCTGATTTGTATAAGTAAATGTTCTTTTTTTAGTGTAAAGTACAGAATTTAAAAAAAAAATTAAACTCACCAAAACAGAGCAAAATTTCTACAAGAGCTTAGCTATTCATTTTTTTCAACCACAGCTGCAAATTTTCCTTTTTCTTTTTTTGTAAAATCCAGGCTTTTCTCTAAATCTCTTCTATCCAAAAAAAGCTTCCTTTTCTAAGATTTCTAATGAAGTTAAAAGTGATATATTCCTTATAGATATTATAACTGCTACAATATAGGCATGAAAACCTGTGATTGGTTATTGAAAATTGTGCATGTTAATGAAATTCTTACAACTTTTCTAAATATTTCAAACTATAGTTTAATCATATTTTATTCTGTGTTTTCTTTCACTGTTTTTAAATAGTTTACACTCACCGACTGTTTTCTCTCATCATTTCATCACTTTAAATGATATAAAATTTGAGCAATGGTAGGTAATCTCTCTAGTGACACAGGTCCCAACTCTTTCATATATTAGTAAATTATTTCATGAGTTACTCTGCTTCCCCTCTACTCCTCCCCGCCCTCACCCATCCTCCTCCCCTCCCACCCATCCTCCCCACTCCCAATTCCTCAGAGCAGATAAAGGGCATGCAACAAGAATCTAGCTTTTTCAACTACCTTGTTCTCCAGCATCTTTACTCTTGACCCAAAGTGAGACACTCTGATTTGGGAAAATAATTGTATTGGGAATCATCTAAGAATGCAAGCCAGAGGATCCAGTGGTAGGGCCTTTTTTTTTATTAGTTTTGGTTTTTGCTCCTAGAACTATATAAAGTTCATATCATCCTCTGAAAAACTACAAATTATGAAGGAATTTTAGAGATGAGTTTTCCCTGTCAGGCTGAAAATGTTTCTTCAGACCCTGACAGATGTTGTTTTAATTAAAACACACATCACTTCAATTAGTATTTTAAAAAGAAGCCTAATTTCCCAGACAAGGCGATTTATCAGATCACTCGAAACCCGGTTGCTTTAATAACTTGATTTTGCTAGCCAATTTCAGAGGAGAAGGGAAGTCACAGAGTAAAGCAATAACTAAATTTCCATCAGCAGATTAGGTGCTTATGGGAGGCCAGACATGTCAACAAACCCAGAGACTAATAGAATCAATATTGTTGCTCCTTTTGGATGAGGTGCGTGGTCCCATGTTAATTAAATTCTGACACCTGTTAGAGAATTGGGGGACCTGGGACAAGCAGAATAGAGTTACTTGGAAAAATAAAGCTCTATATAAATGGAAGGCTAAATTATTGTTTTATGAAATGAGACTTAATGAGTCCCCCATTAGGATTATTTCCTAGTTTGAGGCCTGTATCAGCAAGCATCCTAGCATACCCAGGATGGCTGCTAGCACAGGTTCTTAGATCTGCTTTTCTAAAGGAAAGCAATTCAAAATGGGTTAATAGTCTTACTTTAATCAAACATATATTATTTACCTAGTTCAGGGGGAAAAGTCAGCACCTTGAACTTCAGAGAATGCAAACAGAATACAAACAGAAGTTACAAGCAGACAAAGAAACAGATCAGCAGACGGGCTTCTAGCCATCTGACCATCACATCCATACCTAGTTAGTTACCAGAGAGGGAAGCACCAACATCTGGGTTTTCAAAGCCAGGGGCTCAACGGCTGCCCAGAGTCTCGTCTGGCCAAATCACACAACTCTTTCCAAAGTGAGCCCCAAGGCAAAAACTCACCTCAGGGTATACATAGCCTTCTCCTGGCTCAAAGAATGTCACAGCTCTCTTGACTCACTGCCCAATCACAAAGTAATAAGGCGTGGGCATTCTTGAAGAACAAGCTTCCTGTCACAGGCTCCATGTCACCACATTCAGCCTATTAGGGGGCAGAGTATATTTTCAAATTAAGGAAGGTTCTCAGAGTCACCTAAGCCTATCAAAGGGCCATGGGCCAGGGAAGATCTTCAAATTCCCATAACAAGGCCAGAATAGGAATCACTGGAAGCAAATCTGAAAACTGTTCACATTTTATTCAAATTTAGATGATATCCTTATAGACCTGAGAACAGGGATTCTTAACCTTTTTAAAGTCATAGGCTCCTCTGGAAATCTGGTAAAATCTATGTACTCCTCAGAAGAATATTTTTAAATGAATAAAATAAAATATGTAAGATTACAAAGGAAATTTATTATATTGAAATAGTTATAAAAATATTTCTTTAAGAATAAGTTTATGGACCCTACGTTAAGTACTCGTGCACTAAAGAGAACACCCACAGACACATTAGCATGGGAGTCTTTTCTATTTGACCATATAATATCAGAGGAAAATCTTCCATTTGAGAATGAGCTGCTTACAAGAATTATGAAATAGCCACGCTCAAGTAAATAATTTTATAAGCTCCTAAGAAGGAAAAAAATCACCTTTGGAAGCAAAACATTTTAGATGCTTCCTGCTCAGAACCAGACTTGGATTGGGTACTCAGAGACAAGCACATTGTCTTCACTGGAATTGAGAGTGAGCAACTCAGGCCATTCCTGTTGGTTTTAGATAATAATAATCTGTAATTCCTTTTAGGGAAATTTGTAGTAAGGTAACCTTATGAGCACCTGCTCTTTTATAATATGTCAAATCCACAAGAAACTACTATCTTAAAGAAGCAGAATTTGTTCCTTACATGAAATGGAATACACAGTACTTTTGCATTATAACATTTAGCTGTCTGAATAATTTCCTGTCAGCTAACTGATTTTGAAGGGTAGCATATTACAAGACAAATGCCATGGCATCCTGCTACTTAAAAGTAAGCACATGAAATCTCTGTTTTCACATGTGTGAGTTCCAAGATTCAGGTAGTTAATGTTGAGGCTAGAGAACTGAGGAAAAGGATTTAAAGATAATATGTGTTTTGTCTAATACACAATGATAGCCTGATGGATTGAGTAATGTGGTCTTCAATTTAAACCAAAACATAAACCGTGCTTCAGAGGGGTGGGGAGGAGAGGTTTTAATTTATTAGTCCGTAAAGGAAGATGTAGTTATAAAATATAAACATTCCCTAAATGACTTCTCTTCCTCTGTAGAAATAAAGAAATTTTTTTCTTTCTTTTTTTGGATTTTTTTTTCTTATGGGTAAGATGAAGGAGAGACCAGAGAAGCTGAAGTGAGGAGAGCATGCTTCTATTTTCAAGTGTCTGAATGGCTTTCTTATGGGAGACAGATTAGACACACTCTATCTGATCCTACAGGGCATAGTTAGAAGCAGTGGACAGAAGTTGCAGAGAGTCAGTTGTGGTCTGATATCAGGAAATACTTCTTCATAATTAGAGCTAACCAAAAGTGGAATGGGCTGACTGTGGAGGCAGTGAGTTTCCCCTCACTTGAAGTCTATATGGAAAAGCTGGATAACCACTTGCCAGCTTTATTGTACAAGGGATACATGTTCAGGAACAAGATCATATTTGATGGACACTGAGGTTACCTCCAATTCCAGTTATACAATTCTAGTTATGACTTGGTCTTGTGGCTTATACTGAAATATTTTGGCTAAAAACCTTGGAGCCAAAGCCACAGCTCCACCAACAATGCACTAGTGAACCTGTTTTTCCACAACCCTCCAATATTTATCATTTCTCTATTTTGTCATCTTTCCCAGTCTGATAAGTGTGAGGTGGAACTTTAGAGTTGCCTTGACTCCCTAATCATTAGTAATTTAGAGCATTTTTTCTATACCTGTTGATTCATTTCTTCCTTTGAAAATTGCTTAAAACTCTCTTTTCTGAAAATATTCTGGAAACCATTTTATTTGTTGTTGGAATGACTGTGGAATGAAATCACTTCACCAAATATTTTGAATCAAATGTATAACTTACAGTACTTACAGAGAACATTACTTTCTGGGAAGTGCATTGTTTCAAGTAGAATACTGGTCTCAACCTGCAGTGTTAATAATGGTATTAATACCTGAAATTAAAACATAATTTCAGCTATTACTAAGAACAAAGGAGAAATCACAGTAGAGCTGTCAGGGCCTTGTTTTGGCATAATCTTTCACTATTGACATTGAGATTAATATATCTTAAACCTCTTTTTTAAGGATTCTAACTTTACCTTTCCATGTTATTAAAGCTTATTCTGTTTAATAACAATTTAATCAATAGGCCAGTAAGGCCATGTAAAAATAACATTCACTTAAAATCTTGAAATAAAATATAAACTTGAAGTATCAGCTTTATATTTCTGTGAGCTAGGTTTCCTCAACCAAAACTCATTACCATTTCCCCTCAAAACATGTAAAATCATAGGATTATAGGTTTAGAGTCAGAAGGAATCCCTGAGGGAGCTCTCTTTTGACCTTTTTATTTTAATGATGAGGAAACTGAGTGCAAGCGTGGTGGTGCTTTTGACAGAAATAGAGGAGTTTGGAACAGGGTTAAGTTTCAGTGGGAATATAATAGAATCAATTTTGGATATGTTGAGTTTGAGATGTGTACAAGACATTCATTTTGAAATGTTGGATAAGGAATTAGTCATTTAGAACTGAACCTCAATGGAAAAACTGAGCCTGGTTATATACCTACCAAATGAGAGAGAAATTTGTAAGTCATCTCAACAGACATGATCAACAAGCATTTCCAAACTATGGTATCCCCTTTACCCCCTCACAATGGGATATGGTCTGACACAGAGGTGGGGAATTTGCAGCCTCCAAAGTCACATGTGGTCTTGAGGCCACAGATTTCCCACCCCTGGAACTCTAACACTTCCAATGCAAGATTGTCAAGGGGAACAGGGAAAGGTAAAATGGAACAAATTATCTCATACAAAAAAGGGCATAAATGAAAACATTTAAGTGGGGGTAGGGAGGTGAAGGGCAGACAGCAAGGGAACCTATTCTCATCAGAATTATGTTAAAGAGAGAATAACATATACATCTAGTTGGGTATAAAAGTCTTAATTTACAGAGAAATAGGAGGGCAAGGGAATAGGACAAGGGATGGACTCTTAAGAAGGGTATGAGGAGTTAGGGAGACAATGATCAAAAGTAAGTAGACTGGGGCGGCTAGGTGGCACAGTGAATAGAGCACCAGCTCTGGTATCAGGAAGACCTGAGTTCAAATCCAACCTCAGACACTTAACATTTACTAGCCATGTAACCTTGGGCAAGTCACTTAACCCCAATTGCCCTGACTTTCCCCCTCCAAAAAAAGCAACAAAAAAGAGAGAAGTAAGTAGACTTCTGAGGAAGGATGGGGTAAAAGAGAGGAAGGATAGAGGGAAGCACACAACTAATAATTATAATTTTGGATTGAATGGAATGAACTCACACATAAAATGTAAACAGATAGCAGAATGGATCAAAAACCAGAACCCAACAATATGTTGTATAAAAGAAAAACATTTTAAAATGAGAGACAAACATAGAGTAAAAATAAGGGGGTGGAGAAGAATTTATTCTGTTTTAGTTGATGTATTAAAAAAAAAAGCAGGGGTAGGAATCATGGTCTCAAAGTTAAAACTAAAATAGATTTAATTAAAAGAGATAAGCAGGGAAACTACATTATATTAAAAGGTACCATAGATAATGAAGTAATATCGATATTAAACATATATGCACTAAATGATATAGCATCTAAATTTATAAAAGAAAAGGTAAATGAATTACAGGTGGAAATAGAGAGCAAAACTATAATAGTGGGGACTATTCCATCTCCAAATAAGATTAATCTAACTAAAAAATAAATAAGAAAGATGTCACAGAGATAAATAGACTAAGATAAGCTAGATGTGATAGACATCTGCAGAGAATTAAATGAGAATAGAAAGGAATGTGCCTTTTTCTCAGCATTATATGTCACCTTTAAAAAAAATTGGCATAAATTTTTTTAAAACATAAAACATGTTAAAAAAAACATAGGCATAAAAACCATATAGTCAAATGCAGGGAAGCAGAAACATCCTGAGGAGAATTTGATGCCATATCTATGAATAAAAGAGGAAGTGGTAATCTCACTTCTGGGATTCTGGATCATATTGTAAATTGAGTAGAAGAACTATAAGAACTAGACTCAGGCAAGTATTTCTAGGGTGAACTGGGAGCAGTGAAGGTAGGATCTGGGTGTTATGCCTACTATGTGCCAGGTACTTTCAATTTAAATACATCCTTCTCAGATCATAATATAGAAAAATTACATTTAATAAAGGACTATGGAAAAAAGCATTAAAAATTAATTGGAAACTAAATAACCTAACTTAAAGAATGAATGTGTCAAAGAACAAATTATGGAAATAATAAATAATTTTGTTAAAGATAATGACAAGGGGTGGCTAGGTGGTGCAGTGAATAGAACATTGGCCCTGGAATCAGGAGGACCTGAGTTCAAATGTGAACTCAGATACTTAACGCTTACTAGCTGTGTGACCTTGAACAAGTCACTTAATCCCAACTGCCCCTCCAAAGAAGGAAAAAAAATTTTTAAAAATTTTTTTTAAAAAAAGATTTTTTAAAAAGATAATGACAATAATGAGACAACAAACCAAAATTTAGGGGATGTAGCAAAAGCGGTAATCCAGAAGGAAAATTTATATCTTTAAATGCTTACATCAATAAAACAGAAAAAGAGCAGATCAACAAATTGGATGTACAATTTTTTTTAAATAAATATCTTAATGGATTCTCACACCAACCCCGTAAGGTAGGTACTATTATTATACCCATTTTTCAATGGAGGAAACTGAGGCAAACAGAGAGTAAGTGATTAACCCAGCATCATAAAACTAGTGTCTGAGGATGAAGCCAGGCTACTGTAAAAGACAAAAAGAACCTCTATGGCTCTTGAGTTGGAACAGATATCCCTACAGCCATCATGACCATACATACAAAAGAATTCCATTTGCAACATGCCTGACAAGTGATCAGCCTTTGCTTAAAGAACCCCAGTGAGGAAGAGCTCACTAAATCCCCACGTAGTACATTCTACTGTTGAACAGCTCTGATTATCAGAAAGTTTTTACTTACCTCAAGCCTCAATTTACCTCTTTGCTATTTCCTCCCATTGTTTCTCACCTGCCTTCTTGGGCTAAGCCAGTAAATTTCATCCTTCTTCCATGTGACAAACATCCTTGAAGGAGAGGAGAACTTAAAAATAAAAGCTCTTTATATTGTGGACAGTTTTATAAATCTCTGAGATAGTTTCCCCCCATTTTCAGTAATTTTTTCCTTATCTAGACTCCTAAAGTATTTATCATATCTGTACCACAAATTAAAGTTTAGTCCTAAGTTCATCTATCAGCTAGATTTTCCAACCAAACTGTAAGCCTCTTGAAGACAATTATCATTCCTTACAACTCTATAGCCTCCATGGAGGCTAGTATAGTCTGGAATCAAAGGTAGCGCTCGGTGAATACTGATTGCTTGTATATCCTATAAGCAGCCTGTCTCTTGAATAATTCATCAAAAAACTATACATACCAGCAGAGTTTATTATCCAAGTATGTTCATCAAATAAGGATCAAAATTAGTAGAGTTAGCATCTCTGGCAAGTTAGAATAGTTTCCACAAAAAAAAAGTTTCACATTTTCTGTTTCTACTCTACATTTCCCTGGGGGACTATATGGAGAAAATGGGATGGAAATACCTAGAGTGAAATACCATGAAAGATTTAGGGATTACAATCAGAACTAATTAAGGATACAGTATCAATTTTATAGTAGATCATATTTTCATGTCTCCATATGGAGTATTATTAGTAAGACAATGAATACAGTATTTAAAGCCTCTAGGGGACTAATTAAATAAAAACGAGTTCAGCTTTCATGATTGTGGAACCCCCCCCAAAAAAAATTGACATCCACATCATAAAAGTCTGGTTTATTTGCTGAATTCAGTTCTTAAGAAATTATAAGAAGATGTAGCTGGAAATTACTGATATTTTTAAAGGTTTTAGCAAATGATGCTGTGCTTAATGGTGATAGCAAAGATTGTAAGCATACTGTTACACATTAGGAAATATATTCTATGATTTGGGGGTTTTTTTTAAAGTGTTCTCTACCTGTAGAAATGACCTCTACTGGGATTCTGATGTTTATACCTTCACTATCACCTCACACATGCACACAAAAAGCTGTTTAGCCACAGGTAGACAACTATTTCTTGGCTCATTAACTAATGACAGGTTCTCCCTGGAAATAAAAATTTTTAAAGCATATACCAGCTATTGTTTTGTCTCTATAGGCACTAGCTGGAAATATAAGATAACAAATATTCTCAAATTATTTTTGAAAACATGTAGGTCACATTTCAAAGCAATTTCAAATTTTACTTAATTGTTTAATTATACTATTCCCAAATGTCTCAAATAGCTTGTCAGGGTTTTGCCATTTAAGGAATTGTTTCTGTGTTATAAACAGCTGTGAAAATAACTCAGTATCAAGCTAACTTAAAAGAGTAGGAGTCAGGCTCTCTGCACCTGTGCCCTCTATGCTTGTGGTACCTCTAGGCAGGTCAGTTATTTGATTTAAGACAAGTTTCTCAAGGTTACTGTTCTGTTCTTCAGTTTCCTCTCTGATTTCAGTCTTTTAGTTTGGATGTTCAAATATAGTCACTGAGATTTTGAGGTATTGTACAAGCTGGTGGGTGGTACAGTAGATAGAGTGCCAGGCCTAGAGTCAAGAAGACCTAAATTCATATTCAAAGAGTCATGCAGAGTGAGACAGGACTGAAAGGAGTAAACTGTGGAGGTGGGGGAGGGAGCTAGGCAGCACCCTGAATAGAGCAGTGGGCTTGCAATCAGGGAGACTCATCTTCATGAGTTCATATCTGACCTTAGACACTTACTAGATGTGTGACCCTGGGCAAGCCACTTAACTATATTTGCCTCAGTTTCTCATCTGTAAAAATGAGCTGGAGAAGAAAATGTCAAACCACTTTAGGATCTTTGCCAAGAAAATCCCAAAATGGGGTCACAAAGTGTCAGCCATAACTAAAACAACTCCACAAGAAGAAGCTAAAAACAAATGGTAGTTTGCTTATCCACGTTTACTACTGAAACTGCTTTTACCCCCCAAATAATTCATTTTGGCTATCATTATTCACATACCAGATATAGTGTATATGGTTCATTTTTAATCCAAAGCATCATGAGTACATAGAGGAACTCTTGACATTGACATAGATAAACTTTGGAGTCAGGTTTCCCCACGGCCAAAATTAATTTAATGGTCTATCCTAAACAGGAAAGATCAGTTCTCCTCCCCAAAATAATATGGAATTAAAACACAAGAAAATGGCCTCTTCTACTTATAAAAATGAGGGAACTAAAGCTAATTTGTTTCACAAGTGCCGATGCTAAGGGAAATACTTCAGATTTTTTGTTGTATGAAGGTTATAGCAACAAGTGTGTCACTGAAGAGTGTGACCAATCTGCAGCGAGGCACGTCCTCGCCAGAAAGTATAAATGTAACAGATACAGGGCAAATTAAATTTATTCCTACTCCCTTTATTTATTTATTTTGCCAAAATTTGATATAACCACAGTTCTCTTCCACAGGAAAAATTCTATACTAAAACGGCCACATTTGGAAGTAAGAGCTTCATTTGTGTGATATTTTCATATATATGTGCTAAATGCACTCATTTTAATTGATTTGGCTTTTAGTTACTGTAGCAAACATACGATTTTCTAAATAAAACATCTAATAAATGAAGTACGTTTTAGGTGCTTCTATGCCATGGACATTTTTATGAGCAAAGTGTAATCTTTAACCCAAATTGTGTTTATATACGTTTACGTGCAACCAGTGAAAAGACAACTGATGAAAGAAACCAATCAACTTTATTATATCTCAGATAGTACACCTATTTGAGTTTGAGGAGCAATGAAAGGGACAGAGCCTCATTCCTTCACATTACTTCCTTTATTTTTCCATGTCTAACCTGACAACCCAAATGATCTTAATGAGACAGAGCTAAGATACAAAGGAATATAATGTAGAGAAATGAGGATATGGACATTTCATCAATGACCTGAAACAATCCACCTTTATTGAAAAGATCCTGAGCTGGGAAACAGCAATACAAGGGGATATATCATTTCTTATATTTCATCTTCTTATTCCATTCTACACAGAGTAGATAGTGACTCAGACTCAGCAAGACCTAGGTTCAAATCTTACCTCTGACACTTTTACTGTGTAACCTTGAACAACTGTATTAACCACTCAGTGTCCAGGGTAATTCTAAGACTATCCATTTCAGAGCAGGTGCTAACGTGCAGTGCTGATCTATTTTCAGGAAGTTTCTTTACCAGGAATTTCCTACACCAGTGGAATCACAGGACAGCAAGACCAAAACACACCTACAGCACTTGCTATATGTAAGGTGCTCTATTAGACACTTGCTGAAAACTATGATCTTAGAGATGGTTTGTAACTTTTGTCTTATCATCAGTAAAATGGAGGACCCATTCCTGTGATTAGGAAATGAGTGAATATGGGAGAGATCCTTGATTTCATGAGATTATGGAACTAAGAATGAAGAGCTCCTTCCAGCAAGCAATAAGTCCTGAGGCACACTGAAACTAAGTGACCAGTCCAAGGTCAGAGGAGGCATTTGACTGCAGATATTCATGATTCTTAGCCCAAAAATCTATCTACCACTGTCTTTTGTGGATGGCTAATTCCTTGAAGAGGAGGGAGCTTGGTTGCTCAGTGGATAGAGCTCCAGTCCTGGAGTCAGGAAGAACTGAGTTCATATGTGACCTCAGACACTAAGCTATGTGAGCCTTGACAAGTCATTTAACCTCTGTTTGCCTTCATCCACTGGAGGAGGAAATGGCAAACCACTCCAGTATCTTTGCCAAGAAAATTCCATGGAGAGTATGGTCCCCTGGGTCACAAAGGGTCAGAAACAACTGAACAACAATTCCTTGGGAGAAAAGGACAGTGTTCGTGAATTCTGATTTAGTCAAAGGCTTCCTTTGTAACAAAAAATTGTTTTCTTATTAAGAATAACCAAGTTACATAAGTAATTATTAGAAAATATAACCATTAGTGTTTGAACTGACTATGTATTCAACATAAGAAAATACTCCATTTTTCCATAGGTCAGACATCTGGCAATTTCAACCATGTAGAGCAGAGTTGTGAATTCAGAAATCAGGGAGAAACACCTCTAAGTTAAAATTAAATATCGCAAATGATATGCCCTTTACTATATAGGTGAATAGAATTCACTCTCATCCAGATCTCATCTAGAGGATAAGACCGCAAAATTAGACATACTGAGCCATTTTTTGAAGGCAATCAGAGATTCTAAGAGGCAGAAGGGAAAGAAGATGGGGTGTATTTCAAGCCTGGAAAACAGACGACCTGGGAAAAGGTATAAAAATGGGAGGTGGAATGTGTGAGAAAGAGCATGATGCATAGTTTGGTCTGTAGAGTTCATGAGAAAACAGGTGGCTGATTGCTCTAATTACTGGAGATAAGTTATTTCAGCTTTCTTAGCCACCTAATGCTTCAGTGGATGAAGGTCTCCATGCCAGCAAGAGGGAGATCGGAAGAATTTTGTTATAGCAAGCCAGGCCTACAATTATAGGGATTAGGGAGTGAGGGGTTAAGAAAATAGGGTGCTTTTTCTTCCTCTTTTATCTGAATCTCAGTTTCTCCCTCAGATACCCATCCTCCTCTCTTTCCCTCTCCCTCTTTCATCTTCATTTCTTATTCTTAGCCAATTCTGCTTTCTCTTTCTCCTCCATCTGTCTCTTCCTCTTTCCCTTTGTGAGGGAGGGAATGATAGCATTGTCTCTCCTTCTCCATTCCATGTTCTTTATTCTTCTTTCCTTTTTTCCTCTTCCTACTGCCTTACTTCTCTTTTGTGTTGTCGTCTAACCTTGCCAGGCTTCACTTTCCTCATCTGTAAAATGAAGAGCCTATAAGATCCTTATTGTCTATTATCCTATTCTCCCCTTTACCTTGTTGCATCCCTTTGCTTCTTCTCATCTTAACTAATCACAAAATGAAACGGAACTAGAATTCTGTAATTTACATCATTTATTAAAGTGTTATATTCCCTGCATTTGATTGTAAAAGCCAGTGGTTTGAACATAAAAGAGACAGAGACAGAGACGGAGAGAGGAGAGAGAGAGATAAAGAGAGAGAGACACAGAGAGAGACAGAGAGACAGAGAGAGAGAGAGGCAGAGAGAGAGAGACAGAAAGAGAGAGAGAGGCAAAGACAGAGAGACAGAAAGAGAGAGAGAAAGAAGCTTAAATTTAACTGTTGGTTGCTTCCTATTTATTTGTGGCTCTTGAATGATTGATTTTTTTTCATTTGGCATTCAGTTGCCTTCAATAAGAAAATAGACTCTGTACCCCTGTGGGATTGCTGTGCCTTAGTCCTTTCAGATGCCCTTCTAGATAGTAATATAGCAGGGAAAGAAGAAAAAAATTACTAGACAGTAGATGTTGAAAAGCTACTATACCATTGTGTATAGCAATATATACAATATCTACAATACTGTCAGTGAAAAGACCAACAAAAACACTGTGTGCTGCGCAATTATAATGATTAAGCTTGGCTCAGAAGAATAGAGGAGAAACTATATCTCTCTCCCTACTTTGCAGAAATAGGAGAGTGGGAAGGTAAAATACCGCATTAGTATATTGTCATTCCCAGTAAATGAGTTCCTTAGTTTTGCTGCACTGATTTTTTTTCTTATCTTTTTTCCTCTTTGTTACCAAAAAATGTCTCTCTACTGAGGTGGGGTGAGGAGGGCAGGTATGGATACCGTTTGAAATGAGACTGAAAAAAAAAACCCAAAATATCAATAATTTTTCTAAAGGAAAAGAATTGAACACAGGGCTTCTCTGTAAGATTTAGCACTCATATTTTGTTTTGGTAGTGCTGCTGTTTACTACAATACACACATTGGGAGAGCTTATACTGATCAAAGAACACAGATGAATTTATATCAATCTGATATCTAACAGTAAAATTGTGATACATGAGACTGTGTGCTGAATTTGATATATAAATTCCAACTTTCCATACATTTCCTCATTTTTTTTAACAAAAAGAAAATAGCACACTTGTGTTTGCTGGAAAAAAAAAGATTTAGCACTTATACTATTATAATAGACAACACTGGTAAATATTGATATAAAGAAGGAAAATGTTTGGAAATAAAGCCCATGCCAATCAGCCGTACAGGCTCCCAAACAACCATAAGTTATTCTACGTTATATGTGCTCAGTGTTGGGGGAACTGGGAGGGGCCAGGGAACAAAACAAAACCAGAGCTCCTGCTTTCATATCCCTTAATTGAAAGTAAAAAAAGGCGGAAACCTCCAAGTACTTCAGTCTTTTTTCACTAAAATTATCTTGCTGCTTGAGTAAAATTGCAAATACATAAGCCTGAAATAAAAGATCAAATGTCTTTTTATGAGCCCATGTATATAAGCCCTCCAAAGGTATTAAATCTTCAGAGGTAATGGGGTTATCCTCTGTTATACAATACTATACTGCAATGTCTAAATCAAATACTATGGGAAAGGGTGGGAGGAGATGGGTAGGGTGAAGGCAGATCACAGTTTCTCTTGCGAGCCAGGAACAATCTCAGGTACAAAGTCTATTTTTAAGCAAAGCCTTCGAGATGAGCATTCTGAAGAAGGATTTCCCTGCATTATCCAATGTAGTTCAATCCATTCTTCCGTCTTGGGATTGAATATGTATTTTCCTTATATTAAAGAGTTCAACCTTTTCCTGGGGAGATTGAAATTCCTCTCATTCACTTATAGCCCTATTTAAGCATCTTTCATTCTCTGGGACTTCTCTGATAAGCTCTCCTCTGCTCACAAAAGCCTCAAAGCCAAGGAAAAAGTGATTTTAAAAAGGAGAGAAAAGAACAGCACCTTTAGTTTAACTTCAAATAAGACCCAATCGATTAGGCTGCCTCCTGATAGCAAAGCAAATGTCACCTCTTTCTCCTTTTATTCTGATTTCATTTGAAAAATCAATCAAATTGTATCCATTAAGCAATATCACTAAGAGAAGTTGATTAAATCTAATGCTGTGATAGGCTAGGCCCCTGACGCAAAACAAAACAAAAAAAACATACATACACACACACACACACACACACACACACATACACATACACACATCTCTTTTAAAAGGGTTTTAAACAACAGACAAAAATCGAGCTATACTCCTTAGCTTGGGCAAGTCTAACCCATAAATGGAAACCTGTGGAATAGAAAACCATGTGACAGTTCTTTTTAGTACACCCATTAAAGAGCAGCTGCAAAAACCCAGATATTCAAAGGTTCATTTTTTTTGGTGATAAAATGTCAAGGGAAGAAGTAACTTTTAATGGCTTCAGAGAGTAAATGCACTTCAAAAATTGCCCATAGACTAGCATTAAAAAAAACAAATAAGAAACAGCCTTCAGTCAATGATTGTAGTATTCCTGATAGACAGAAGCCACATAACAGTTGAGTTTATGGTATACTAATTTTCATACTAGTTAAGGAGATATGACGTAAAAATTCCTTTTCATTTGGAATTTCTAAGAGTATACTTTGGCTTATGCCACGTGGAAAGAAGGCAAACTTTGCAGTTAACAAAGCTGAGTTTATATCCTCTGACCTGAACACACCTACAATGACCTAGGGGAAGTCACTTAATCTTTCTGAATCTCAGTTTCCTCAACTGTAAAGTGAGCTAAAGCTGAGTTGGTGTATGATTGCTTCACTGGCATAATGGAGAAAGTGCCACCCGTAGAATCATGAAGCCCTTGGTTTATCACCTGCTACCTCAGACTACTATTAGCACTGAGAACCTGGGCAGGATGAATTCCTTTAGACCTCCATTTCCTTATCTGCAAATTAGAATAATACTAGCACCTCCCTCTTAGAGTTGTGTGGATAAAATATTATATACCAATATGCACACATATATGTATGTATGAAAACATACGTCTATGTATATACATATATATATAATGCAAAGTACCTTGCAAATCTTAAAGGACTTTAAATTATTATTAAGTAACCTAAGGAGTCAGGATGGTGTAGTAGAAAGAACATTTGCTCTGAAATCAGAAGACCGCGGTTCAAATTCTACTTCTAACAACAAATACTTGTGTTACCTTGACAATTCTTTTAACCTCCTGAGCCCCCTTTTCCTCTTCTGTAAAATGAGGGATTTATACCACATGGTCTCTAAGGTGTTCTTCCCTTTATGACCTTCCTAGGCCTAGGTCCTATGGCACTCATGCCCAATCTTACTCCCTCTCCACTGTCTCTATTATAAGGTTAGTATTACTGAGTCTGTATCATATCACAACATTCATGTCTATGGTGTGTCATTATTCACAGTACCTAGCACATTTATTAAGTGCATAGTAGGTATCGAATGTTCATTGGATTGAGCTTTGTCCTGATGTCATTAAGAGGAAAACTCTCAAATAATCTGATCAGTGACAATTATTTATGAATTATCTACTGTATGCTTAGAACTAAACTAGGTGCTATGGTCAGCTATGCGGCACAGCATCAAGAAGATCTGAGTTCACATGTAGACTCAGACACTGACTGTGTGACCCCGGGCAAGTCACTTCATCCTGTTTGCCTCAGTTCCTTGTATGTAAAATAAGCTGAAGAAGGAAATGGCAAACCACTTTGCCAAGATAACCCCAAATGGGGTCCCAAAGAGTCAAACAAAATTGAAAGGACTGAACAAGAACAGGTACTATGGGGGATACAGAGTTGTATTACATGTTTCCTGTCTCCTTAGAAAGCTTACATTCTACTTGCACATAAAATTAGCACCAATTTGTAAAAAAGAGTAAATCAAATCCACTAATTAAAAAAACAATTCAAATGTATGGGTGACTTCGATAGTTGACAAAACACTTCCCCCATGACAACCTTGAGAGGTTAGAGAAACTGTCTCAGATAAAATAACTGACTTGATCATGGTCACAAGGCTGATTCCTCCCATTGTGCTGTGTTCAAACAAAAGGAGCTGGGGGTGGAATGGGCACTAGGATGACTTCAGGCAGCTCAGGTTGTGGCACAGTAAGATGGCATGAGAGCTCGGGATGGGGATGAGGTGGTAGAGGCAGGCAGCCTGTGAAAGAAGACAGGGAGGGGGAAAGTCTCTAGGAGTCACTCATGTAACCACAGATTATTGCTGGGAGCACTCAGCAACATGCCCTCATGGATGGAGAAGTGCTGTGGGAGGTGGTGGGAGGAAGAGTTAGAGGTCTCATTTGTATAAGGTTGGGGTTTTTTGAGGGGACAGACTAAGTCTTATCTGTGGTACCTTAAGGTTAGTTCATTAGCATATTCTGACCATCTCAAAGTTATCATTAAAACTTTCAAGTTAACACACCGTCTTTAAATGATCTCAAAGTGAACAGCAATATTTGCTGTTCTTTGGTCTTGAATTGTGTGGAGGAAACATTCCCCAAGCTCATGAGTTAGTTTGCAGGAGAAACTACCTCTACCAAGGTACACCTGCATCCTCTATGTGGGGCGCCTGAGGAGGGAAGTGACCCGCCCAAAGTCACAGGGCCAGTACATGATACCAGTGGGACTAAAGCCCAGTGTTCCTGACACAGAGGCCAGTACTCCAACTGATAACACCACACGTCCTATGAGAATAGAGCCTTGTAGTTAGTACAATGCTGTCAATAACCAAGGTGGAGTGGTGGGTGAAGCATTGAATGTGGACCCAGGACAGTGGGTGTGGGGCCTGGGTTCTAATCTAGAGGATTTTCTGCAATACCTTGCTGCCTTCTTAGCACATCAGTCATACATCCATGCATGCATACAGCAGCTAGGTAGCACAGTGGATAAAGCACCACATCTGAAGGCAGGAACACTCAGGTTCCTTAGTTCAAGTCTGGTCTCAGATATTTACTAGGTGTGTGACCCTGAGTAAGTCAGTTAACCCCTTTTGCCTAAGTTTCCTCATCTATAAAATGAGCTGGAGAAATAGTAAACCACTCCATTATCCTTGCCAAGAAAATCCCAAATGGGTCACAGAGAGTCAAACTGAATAACATGCATGCATACATAATATATTATTCCCATAGCATGCACATGTTTATACTTATAAATTTAAGATAATGCTAGGAACTGGCACTTACATAGCATAGTAAGGTTTGGAAAGTATTGTCTGTGTATACACACATATGGGTATATAGAATCTTTCAAGATGCTGAAGAAGTACACACTGAATGCTACAGATTCAGTGCTATAAGAATTAAGAGAAAGAGGCAATAAATATTACTATAGGCAATAATCAAAATAATCAGTACCTGAACACACTGCAGAAATCTGTAGAAAAACAATATGCATAAACTTGGAAACATTTTTTAAAACATTTTTAAAGGGAAAGCAAATGTGCCTTTTTATTTTGAAGTTCATTTTAAGTTGCTTTTGGTCATATCATTTAGTTTGGCAGCTGGGTGGTGTAATGAATATGAGCTCTTTATGTGGGGTCAGAAAGTCTTGAGTTCAAATCCCACTTCAAATGCTTATTACATGATCCATTAATTCCCTTTAAGCTTTGAAGTTTATGAATTCCTAGAAATCTGGGCCTTGTACATAGATTTTTCTGCTCCCCGTAGAAGAAGGTAGCTTTTGGACTTAATGGATAGAGAATTGGACTTCTTGTCAAGAAGATGTGAGTTCAAATCCTACCTCAGACACTTATTGGCTGTGTGACCCTGAGCATGTCACCAAACTACTCTCGGCTTCAGGCTGTTCATCCGTAAAATGGGGATTATAACAGTACCACAGCACAGGGTCATTGTGAGTATCAGATGAGATTATATAAAGACAGACAGATAAATAGATGTATACATGTATGTATGTATGCATGTATGTATATACAGTGCTTTGCAAACCTTCAAGCACTACTAAATGCTAGATTATCATCGTAAAACTGTGAAGATATGTCTTGAAATAAATTTTCGTGCATTAGAGAGTAGTCAGAATTCTAGGTTGCAAAGGTAGCCTAATCACCAATAATAATTTTATACAGATAACATATAGATATAGGTATATGAAACCCTCTTTTACTTACACTTTCCCATTGTTATGAGGAAACATTTTCTCCCATAAATGAGCTGAGTTACAATTGTGAAAACCCCTGTGTGTTTCCAGGTTCTCTCTCTTACTTTTTCTTACTCAGATGAAACCAAAGAATGGAGACTGCCAAATGAAAAGGAGATTAGATCTAAGTCTTATTGATATATTTAAAGCAATAATTAGTGTAGGCTGAAGGCTCTTGTAAGCCCATCTCTAATTCCCACCCAGATTATCGAAATCAGCCAGGGAGTCTCTATTTTTCACAAAAATATGGCCCATTGCCCTGGACAAATTCCAGTGTGGCTAATTGCTTGCTCCCATTCCAAAATCCCCTTCAGTTTCAATTAGCTCTTGTATTCCACTGCATTTACTGTCCCTAACTAGTGCCTGATGGTGCTCTGGCTATTAAGCAGATGTCAGGATCTATTCTGGAGGTAGCTGCATTTTTTAGGACTGGGTGAGATATCACACAGGCAGTTTACCAAAGCCCTTTGGGATGCTTGAGAGGGAAAGGTACTACCCCATCATTGAAAAGCAGTTATTTCATATTGCCTGTTCATGGTGTTAGAGGGGGAAAAAATGTAGAAAAAATGAACATGACAACTTAGCAGAAGTGTAGGGAGTATTGCGAAATGAATATCTTAATGCTAATCTTCCTGAAACCAAATGAAGTACTAGAACTCGCAGCCTACCTGTGGCAATAAGAACTGGCCCAGAGGCCTTGAGCCTGTGAATTTAGTGTAAGTATGGACAATAATCAGAGAGCTGATCAAAGAAAAGATGTATCTTGGCTTAAGGAGGGAATAACATACATACACTCAATTGGGTATCTTACCCTACAGGAAAGTATGGGAGAAGAGGATAAGAGGGGAGATGGTAGAAGGGAGGGCAGATTGGGGGGGAGGGTAGTTAGAAGAAAACAATTCTGAAAAGAAACAAGGTCAAAGGAGAAAATAGAATAAATAGAGGGCAGGATAGGATGGAGGGAAATATAATTAGTCTTTCATAGCATGACTACTACGGAAATGTTTTGCATAACCACACATGTATAACCTATATTGAATTGCTTGTCTTCCCAGTGGGGGTGGGTGAGGAGGGAAGAAGGGAAAGAATCTGGAACTGAAAATTTTAAAAACAAATGTTTAAAAAATTGTTTTTATATGCAACCAGGAAATAAGATACACAGGCAATGGAATATAAAAAAAAAACCATACTGCTCTAAGCAGATTTGGGGAAAGGGTATTCACTAGGTTTGCCCTCTTGGGGCGGGGGTAGGGGAGAGACGGAGAGAAAATTTGTAACTCATAATCTTGTGGAAATGAATCTTGAAAATGAAAAAATAAATAAATATATTTTTAAAAGAAATGATATGTCACATAATGTAGCTTCTCCTTTTTCTTTTTTTTCATAAAAATTTTGTTGTTGAGGAACCTAGGTGTATTTGCTGTGAGCAATTTTATATGCATGTTCTTCTGGTATAAAGCTACAGGTACAAGTAGAGTTTGGTGACCCTGTAAACCTTAAAGCATTATATATGTGTCACAAAAAACCCACAGAATCTCAAAATTAGAAGCTTCCTCAGAAGAAGCTATCTAATCAAACACTTACATGAACAGGAATTTCCTCTACAATATGCACAAGTGGTTATCCAGTCTTTCTTGAATCAACAATTCACCACTTCCTAAAGCAGCTCATTTCCCATTTGAACAGCTCTAATTACTAGGAAAATTTCTCCTAATTGTTAGAAAGTCTAAATTTGCTCTCAGTCAAGTCACAAAGCATTTAGAAAACACATATTATGCGCTGACACATATTGTGCGCCGGGTACTGTTCTAAGCAATTAGAGTACAAGCAAAAAGAAAGCTAGCCCCTGTCCTCAAAGAGCTTACATTCAAAGAAGAAAGACAATACTCTATAAAAGGAGGCAGCAGGGAGAGAGTCAGAAGCAGAGCTGAGAGGGAACTCTCCTTCTTCTGGCTAAGAGTCTCCAGTTCCTTCCACCATTGTTTCCATGGTAGAATTTCAAGGATTTTCACCCTCTTTGCCACTTTTCTTAGGATGCTCTCCAATTCATCAATGTGTTTTCTTTCATGTGGTCTGACCTGATCAGGGAACAATGAGACTATCACTGTCCTGGTCCTTCCTGGGTCCTGTACCTCTCTTCATGCACCCTGAGGTTATATTAGTTTTTCTGGCAGTCATACATAGCACCCCAGTGATTCAAATTGAACTTGCATTTCAATAAAATCCCCAGATACTCTGTCTCATCGTGCCTTTTCCATCTCGTTGTGTTTATTGTTTCAACTCAAGTGTAAAGCTTGCGTTTGTCCCTATTAAATTTCATCTTGCTAGTTTCAACCACTGTTTTAGCCTGTCAAGATTTTTTTGGATTCTGACAGTCATTCAACATGTTAATGTTCCCTCCTGGCTTTATGTCATGTATAAATTGGATAAGCTTGCCACATATGCCTTCATCCAACTCACTGTTGAAAATGTTAAAATAGCACTGAGCCAAGTGCTGATATTTTGGAAGCTCTACTGGAGACCTCCTTCCTATGGACAACCAGTTCAGAATCCACCAAACTCTCCTCTCAAACACACCCTACCTCTCTATCTTCCTCAACGACAAACATGAGAGACTTTGTTTTGTGTTTTGCTAATATCTGTATCTACTGTCCCCTGTTTTATTGATCTAGTAATCCTGTCAAAAAAGGAAACAAGGTTAATATGGCATGACCTATTCTGATGAAGCCATGCCTTTATGATCACTGATTCATTTTGATGTTCACTGAACCTTCCCTCTCCATCATCATTGTGAGAAGGAAAGTAAAGATATTATTAGTAACTATGTATTGAGGAAAGAAGACAGAGGTGGAAGGTATAGCAAGACAAGTACAAAGCATTTAGGCTGTCTAAAGATTTGTATAACGGAGACAGTTTTTAAACTTGTCAACACTATTTGCAAGTAGCAGTCTACAAAACTCATTTACCTACTGGACTATCATTTTTGTATCTGTTACCAGTATCCTCTGAGCTCATGAAAAATAATGGCATATCGTTTCAATGAAGCAGTGAATCATTTGCCATCTGTTTCACTTCTGTGTCTTATAAATTTAGCATCTAAATTTTATTGCAATGTAAGCACCAAGAGGCATAATATATCTAAGATATGTGCCTTTAAGAAAAGTTGTGCTTTATATCATTTTCAAGTAATTAGCATAAAAATGTGTCCATTTAGTCATTTACTGTTTCTTTGTGCAAAAAAATCTCTGCTAGAAACTTTAGGGTAAGCAAAGATCCCTGTGGGCATGGTCCCAGCCCCCTAGGAGCTTAGAGTCTACTTGGAGAAACATGACACACAATAATTGTGTACATACATAATTCTGGAACAAGGGAATAAGTTCCAAAGGGTTTTACAACAAAAGAACCAAAGTGTCAGATGCCTTTTCTTGCCATTTATGTGTAAGAGTATTTTCAAAAACACACCCCTATTATGGTAGAGAACATGGTGATGGACTACATATCTGTTTTCCAAAGACAAAAATAACCAAGTTTGGAGAGACTCATTATCAGTTTGCCTGGTAGAGTAATGACTTTTTCAGCCACAGAAACTGTAGAAGACTATCTACACAATCACAGAGGGGCTGCAAACCAGAATAAGTAGAGCTAGTACCCACTATAATGAAATCACAAATCCTTGAAATACCACAATATGGTGTGTTTTTATTTTTCAGATGCAAAGTTTTTCCAATGTCCAAGTAAATTTATGTTTATACTTACTCATTTTTCTGTGTGTGTGTGTGTGTATAGATGAATATTTCATTATTATTATTTAGACATTTTGTTCAGGTTTTTTTCAGTCATGTACCATTCTTTGTGATTTTGGGGGCTTTGTTGGAAAAAATATTGGAGTAGTTAGCCATTTCCTTTTCCAACTCATATTATAGCTGAGGAAACTGAGGCAAATAGTGTTGAGTGACTTTCCCAGGGTCACACAGCAAGTAAGTGTCTGAGGTCAGATCTGAACTCAGGAAGATGAGTTTTCTTGACTCCGGGCCCACTGAGCCACCTAGCTGTCCTATATTTAGACATAGGTAGAAAAAAAATTTTAGTAACAGAATCTCCAAGTTGGAATGGACCTGAGATCATCTAATTCAACCAATACCTGAACAAGAATCCTCTTCACAGGGGCAGCTAGGTGGTTCAGTGAATAGACCACCAGCCCTGGAGTTAGGAGGACCTGAGTTCAAATCTAGCCTCAGACACTTAACACTTACTAGCTGTGTGACCTTGGGCAAATCACTTAACCCCAGTTGACCTGCCCTCCCTTCTCCAAAAAAAAAGAAAAAAAGGAATCCTCTTCACATCATCCTTTGTCAGTGGCCATCAAGCCTTCACTTTAAGGCTTTGAGAGTATAAGAACCTATTATCTCCTGAAGTTGTCTGTTCAGGTTTGGAAAGCTCTAAGTGTTAGAATGTTTTTCCTTAGGCCAATTGTAAATTGGTAGAATGACCAAAAATGAAAGAAGTCTGTCTGTCTGTCTCTCTCTCTCTCTCTTTCTCTCTTTCTTCCTCTCCCTCCCTCTCTCTCTCTCTCTTTCTCTAGGCAAAATGTGTAAAAGCATATGGGGCATAAAGTTCAGTGGGCTTTCATGATTTTGAAGAAACATGGAGAGTACATGAGACTTGAGGGACCCTTCAACAAAACATTCTTTATCCAATTCCTTGAAACAGAGATCTCATGGCTGCCACAAAGAGTGGCCAACTATACATAGTTCATAACAACTAAGTAATCTCTCCTCTCTGTCTCGTATCCCCAAATATTGAAGTCAGTCCAATTACCCAATGAACTTGTTCTCTTACCAGCATTATGATTTTCTTCCTTTTCACCCTTTCTCCCATAGACAAACTCATGCAAAACCTGAATGTAGCTAAAAATCACCACTGGTGGGAATCAGTAGCATCTCCTCTGTATATGAAGGGTAACTCAGTATCTGTAAATAAATGAAAAATAAGACCTGAGAATGGAATTGCTTATTTTGCAGTCCTCCATATTTGATTAAATCTCTCTTTAATCTCATTATGTGGTTGCTGTTTCCAGAGAGCCTTTCCAGTGGTTAGGATAGGTCCTTTGTACAACTGCTGGGATGGCTGCCTGTGCCAGGAGAGTAAATCCCAGAAACACAGTGGTAGCAAATTCTTTCTGAACTCTTTCTCTCACCCCACACACAGTCTTCAGGTTTCCTAGGTAACCAAAAGTATTACCTAAAAATATACTTAAGCTTAGATGTTGATAGTAGAAATTTTTTAAAATAATAATAATGTTAGGATTAGAGATAACTAATATCCGAAGCTAATTTACAGCTCTAAATAAAGCATATTTTCAAAAAGTAGCTTTTTTAAAGGAAACATCTTACTGCTCTCTTCAGAAAGCTGATTAGTTTTATAGTGTAGCTTGATCCTTTTGTACATTTGAAAATCAGTGACTGGAAGATGAATAATCATATACTTCTAAATTTCATTGTATCTGTATTAAAACAGAACAAATTAATATTTATTGAGATGTTGATAGGTACATGATCTATACTAAGCATTTGAAACACACTGAATTCCTTTGATTTTGTTTATCTCACCAATGGACAAAAGTTAAAATATTAATTTTGTATGAAAATCACTTCATTCTGAGACAATAACACAGAGTTAGGTCATAACAAAACCACAAATGAGAGGGTGTAGAGAGTATCAACATTGGAGACTAGAGGAGAAAGGAAAAGGTTCAAGGGTATATTGTATAGCTGAGTAATTTTATTTTGCATAGTCCAGATTTGAAAGTAGTTTTATATTCTCTCATGTTTATCTGTTCAAATGTGAGTCATTTAATATTTGAAAACAAGGGTAAGATATATTCAGAGGTTTGCCTCTTGTGACTAATGTAATTCTAGACAATAAAAAATTGTCTGTTGGCCAACTAAATGAAAGATGGTTTGGGTTCCTTGATTTTTAAGAGTGAGGGGCAGCTAGGTGGTGCAGTGAATAGAGCCCTGCAGTCTGGAGAACTTGAGTTCAAATCCAGCCTCAGACACTTGACACACTTACTAACTGTGTAACCTTGGTCAAGTCAAATAATAAAATGTTTTCCATTTGTTTGTGTGAGAATCATGTAGTTTTTAAGGGAGACTTCTTCCAAAATTGTCTCTGAACTACGAACTTTTAATAATTTAAGAGGATATGTATTTATAATATTAAACTTCTAGCATTTAACATTGAATGGTCCTTTCCAAATGCACTACAATCCTTGTGTTCTTTCCATTTTGGTTCTCTGTCACCCTCCCCTCTTCTCCCTCCTAAAGCCATCTTCTTAATCCCTCCCCCAAATTACCTCACCTCCTACTTTACTGAAAAGGTCAAGGGCATTTGTCAGGAACTCCCTTTTCTTCTTTAGTCCTCTCCTCAAAACTTCTCTAGGTTGCCTCCCTCCCATCCCCACCCAGCTCTGTTCTCTTGGCTCCAATCTTGGCAGAAGGGGTGGCCTTTGTCTTTGTCTATGCCCTTCCCCTTTATTTGGATTCTTGATTCCATCCCTTCCCAACTCCTCCTGAAAACTGTTCCTTTGATCATTCCTTCTCTGTCACAAAATCACAGATGCACAGAGTCTCAGAACTGGAATGGTCCTCCAAAGCCATTTAATCTAATTGCTACCTAAACAGAAATCCTCTTTACAACATATCCAGACTTTGAAGACCGTAAGTGAGGTGGACTGCATTACCTCCAAAGGCAGCCCATTCTACTTACCCATAGCTGCAATCCTTAGAAAGTTTTCTGTGCCCCTATAGGGCCAAGCAGAACATACCCAATCCCTTCTTTTATGACAGTCCTTTAAATACTTGCCACATAAGCAAACTCTCCTCATTCATTTCTCTTCTCTCTCCTCCATCCTTTGCCACTTACTTAAGCACGAGAGGAAAAGAAATGCTTTTATTCCTGTAGAACAGGAATTTCAAACCTTCAGATTTCAAATTCCTTAAGTACAAATTCTCAAAGTATAGTCCAGAGGCTTCTGGGTGTCTGTCTCTTTATTCCTTTCAGGGATCTGTGGAATCAAAACTGTTTTCATAATAGTGCTAAGACATTTTAATTTCTAGTATGTTAAATATTGATAGATATGGCCAACTAAATGAAAGATGGTTTGGGGTCCTTGATTTTTAAGAGTGAGGGGCAGCTAGGTGGTACAGTGAATAGAGTCCTGGAGTTGAGAGAACTTGAGTTCAAATCCAGCCTCAGACACTTGACACACTTACTAACTGTGTGACCTTGGGCAAGTCACTTAACCCCAATTGTCTTGCCTTCCCCTCTCAAAAATAAAAATTAAGAGTGAAAAGGGGTCCTGAGACAAATAGTTTTGAAAACCACTACTGTAAAAAGTTGCCCTTTTTTCTTCTTTCTTTGACCATATATTTATCATTCTATTTAGTAGCCTTTGCATTGTATCTAAGTAGTCTTTAATTTTCAGGATTAAAACTCTGATATTTTATTTGTTTCCTGGGAGTGTCACAGACTACTAAATATGCATTAATGAAAGGAAGCATAATTAATCCTCTTGGAATTCATGAGAATAACTCAGAGAGGAGCTAGACAGAATTTGGAAGTTTATTTTCAGGTTTTTCTCGATGGTAAAAATTCCATATTCTCAACAAGAACTTGTAAAAGAAATTCGCTTTTCAGATTCTCAGTTCCTGAACATACAGAAAACCAGTGAGCTATAATAACAACTTATTTATATAGTATTTAAGATGTATAAAGCTGTTTACTCTCTGCAGCTCTCTGAGGCATGTGATACATGTAGCATATCCATTTTATTGATGAATAAACTGAATCTCAATTAAGTTAAGTGACTTGCCCAGGGTCATACAGCTATTAAATATAGGACTGTCTTATTCCAAGTACCAGTATCTTTTTTCTGTACCATGTTATTTTAATTAAGTCTTCACTATTCAGTGGGTATTTATGAAATAGAGACATGCAAGTGAGTCTCAAAAAAATTATATTATTTACTAAAAGAATCATTACATCATTCTTTCTGCCAATTGGGACCTCTACTCTCTCAGTCACTTAAACTTAAAACCTCAGAATCTTCTATCAATCATCAATCAATCAGTTAAGCTCTTTACTATGTGTAAGGCATGGTGCTAAGCAATCGGAATAGAAAAAGAGGCCCAAGACAGTCCCTGCCCTCCTCTCAACACCTTTGACACACCACCTGCACAACATCTCTCACACCTGGCTGCTCCCTGCACACAAAGGCACCACAATGTCCAAATTCTTTCCTTCCTAGATTATTGAAATCGCCTTTTAGCTAGTCTCTCTACTTTCTGTCTCTCTCCTTTTACCTGACTCTCATCTTTTTTTTTCTGTCTCTCGTCTTTTACCCAGTGGCCTAAATATTCTTTGTTGTTCATAAGTGTAGTCATGTTACTCTCCTGCTCAAAAAATATTCAGCGGTTTCTTGATTTAGGCTCAATACTAGACCTCCAAGATAGAATAATGACTCCTTATCCTGGTATCAAACGCCTTCCACAGTCTGACTTCAGGCCCTTTTCAATCTAATTTTACATCATACCTCCCTCCTTTACCCGATTTATAATCCAGCAAGCTGGACTACCAGCTGTTTCCTGACCTTACCCTGAATCCTATCTCCATGCAATCTTGCACACTGTTCCCCAGGCTTAAAATGTATTTCCTCCTCTTCTTCAACTGCTGTATTTCTTCTCATCTTCCAGGGCCCAGCTCAGATGCTAACTTTGGATCCTCCAACTATTGATATATGCATAATGAAAAGTAGAGTGAAATATGGCCTTGGAGCTTTCCTTTGCCACCTCCCACTCTCCTCTGCGTTATACATATGTGTGTATGTGTTAGATTCCTCCCCTTCCCTACCCCTCCCTACCCCCGCCCCATTAGTCTTTGAGCTTCTTAAGGACAGATAGTATCTTTTTTTTATGTCTTTGTACTATCAATATCTAGTACATGCACCTAACTGATTTGGTTTGTTGTTACTGTACTTGAATCCCACAAGTGACTATCACATACTGATGGATAGACAACATCCTGTGTGCCTATAGAGCAGGATTTCCTTAACCTGGGCTCCATGGACCCCATAGCTTTCAAGGGATCTGTGAACTTGGGTGTGTAAAAATTCCATCTTTACTTTGATATGATTGGTTTCCTTTTGTAATCCTATGTATTTTACGAATTTTAAAACATTATTCTGAGAAGGGATCTATAGGCAACACAATAGTCCAAATCCTTAACTTTTCTTTCCTAGATTATTGAAATAGACTTCTAACTAGTCTCTCTGCTTTCTGTCTCTCTCTTTTTGCCTGGCTCTCATCTCTTTTTCTATCTCTCATCTTTTATCCAGACCTAAATATTCTTTGTTGTACATAAGTGTAGCCTTTTGCTAAAAAAAACACTTATGATTTGAGCTCAATAGTAGACCTGTAGGATAGAATAATGGCTCCTTATCCTGGTATTGAAGGTCTTCCACAAACTGACTTCATATCATGCCCCTCTCCCTTACCCAGTTTACAATCCAGTCATGCTGGGCTACCAGCTATTTCCTGACCTTATCCTGAATCCTACCTCCATGCAGTCTTGTAGGCTGCCATTGGAGTCTATGACACAGAAATGGTTAAGAACTCCAGCTTTAGAAAGAAAGTTAGTATTTGTGGACCCCGAAAAGGCATAAGTGAAGGGAGAGGAAAATGGAGAATAAGAAAGAGAGAGGGTATCAATGGAGATAGTGATCAATTCTGAGAAGAGGTAGGAAGATACAATGAAACAATGCCTATGGTGAGGAACAGTAGTAAGATCTACATTTTTCTCAGGGGTCCCATGTTGCTATGCCCAGTTCTTTTTCCTTCCCTCAATAACACAGCCTCGCCAATGCTTGTATAAGCAAAAATAGAGCCAGTAGGTGACTCTAGATGTGTCTTAGCTCATCTAGGCTTACCCTAACCATGACTGAGTTCTCCTCTTCCTTAGGCTTTCCAGTAAAGATGTTGAAACACAGGCAATTTGACTAGACACTAGTAGCTTGTCAATGGAAAAACTGGTTTTTCTATGAACATTTTATGTAATAGATATTTTGCTAATAAATGAAATTATTCTGGTTTACACCTAAATACAAGCCTCAGCATTAGCCCCTAAAGCCAAGAGTCAGTGTTTTATTCTTTCTGATTATGGCCATGATTTCCTATCCATTTTTTAAAAGGGGAGGTATGATCTGAGAATATTTGTCTGCTACAATAATAAGATTCCTTGATGACAATAAAAACTCTCAAGATATTTTCCCCTGTGTTTTACACATGGCCAGGCACATTATGACTTCAGCAATCAAATAATAATTATGATGCTATGTGCAAGCTACGTGACAGTATCTCAGAGTTATCCTTGTAGATATTACAGGTCTCCTTCTGATTAGTCATACAGCAGTATACTTACCGGTAGTAAAATTTGGCTGATGCCCGAGCCAGCACATGGGGTTTATTCATTTTTGAAGGTGACACTGCTAAGAAACAATCTTCCCAGAGGCAATGGATTTTCCATCAGTGTAACTTATTGTTTATGAGAGAGCAGACTGTCACAGAGATAAGTTACCTGCAGGGGCTGAGACAGCCTCCCATCCCCATCTTCTGTTAGGAGACTTATGTTGAACCTTCCTGCTGGCTGTCAAGGCTCTTCAGACTTAGCACAAATGTAAATTACATGGAAGATAGAAGTCAAATGCTTCTAATTGATTTTTTTTAAGAAAACTTCAGAATGTGTTCTCCTAAACAACAGCCTCTTTCAGATATTTTTTGGAAGGAAGGAGGCAAGGAAAGGGGGAAGGAAAGGAAGCACATTTAATTGCTTACACAGTGTTAAGTGCTAGGAATACAAACAAAGAGAATCCCAACTTCATGGAGCTTATATTCTTTTGGGGTAGAACAACACATGTAAGGAAACTAGAAGGGATGGGGTTCTGGTTCTGGGCAACGTCTTTAAAGGTCTTTAAAGCAAAAGCTCAACATATCAGATCACAGGGTCCCAGGAATAAAGTCCACGTTCTAGT
This sequence comes from Pseudochirops cupreus, assembly GCA_028627135.1. Taxonomy (NCBI): domain Eukaryota; kingdom Metazoa; phylum Chordata; class Mammalia; order Diprotodontia; family Pseudocheiridae; genus Pseudochirops; species Pseudochirops cupreus. The sequence goes on from CM053580.1 coordinate 250,841,745, forward strand.
GGGAGAGGGATAAGGAGAACCAGAAGGGAGGCAGCCAAAAAGATGTGTGGAAACCTAGTTCTGGCCAAAATAAGGCAAAAGCAGATAAGCTTTTGTCAGCCTCTGGAATCCCTGGGGCAGAGTCAAAATAGTCAGGAAGTATCACTATAATGTTTACCTTTAACAAGAGAAACAGTACTTCTTATCTGACATCTTGGGGATCTTCTTGATCAAGTTCCCCTTTACTATTGATTATATTTCATTATAACTTTACCACAACTAGAGAGGTATCTGGAAAGATAAGCCTGTCCAAGACAACCAAGTGCTTTATTGGTGGTTAGTGTAGGTGCTCGTGCCAATAACCAGCTCTAGAAACACCCAGCCCGGTTTCCAACCTCCCTTTTTTCAATAATCAATAATTTTTATTATGTTATGCTAACATTTAAATCAAAAAGTTTCTGGATGATTCAGAAAGACACTTTTATACTCCCTAACCTTTCTTTAAAACCTTGTAGCTTGACTTTTCCCAATCGTCCTCCTTGTCTGTCTCTCTCTTTCTCTTTCTATCTCTCTCTCTTTCTTTCTTTCCTCCCTCCCTCCCTTCCTGTCTTTCTTTCTCTCTTTCTTCCCTTCCCTCTTCCCCCAAGCTCCACCCCTCTGTCTCTCTTTTCTCCCTCACTCTCCCTCTTTCTCTCAATGTCTCTTTCTCTTCCCCATTCTCTCTCCCTTCCCTCCTCCCCTTCTCCTCATGCTCTCTCTCCCTATTCATCTCCCCTTCTTTCTCTCTTCTTCTTCCTTCCTACCCATTCCTTTCATTTAATCTCTATGTCAATCATAGATTATAATACATTCAGTACTTTATCATTTATAAATCACTTTCTTTACAGCAACCCTGTGAAGTGGGCAGTATAATATTATTAGGCCTATAATTCACAAATAAACAAGTATTTATTAATCAACTACCCTGTGCTAGACACTGTGCTAGGCACAAAGATATAGTAAAATAGCCCCTGACTCAAAGAGCTTCAGAAGGTTCATTCCACAGCTAGTGAATACTTTAAATTTGAGATTTGTTTCCACCCAGTCATTTTTTTCTGTTTTACTTTGTATATGGAAATGTTCTCCTTTTTGGTGTTCCTTAAATTCTGAATAAAAAAAATAAAGTTTAAGTTTAAAATTTTAACTTTTTAAGTGATGACTTCTTAGCAAAAGAAAAATTTTAGAGGGAGAAAGGATGTTTTAAATTTATTTGCATTCTTCAAAGATAGAACAATACACAGAAATTCTCCTGATCTATACTTTATGTTACGTGTATTTCTATAAAATTACATAATGCATATGAAAATAACTTTTTCAATTACTAAAAGCTTTATAAGTCTGTTGTCTATTATTTGGTATTGCGAGATCCAGATTTATGATTTCATTAAGGTGTAGAGAATTCTCGGTTGAGGATATTCTCTCCAATAGTGACATTGGGTACCTCTTCTGTACACCATCATCTCAAAAAGTCGCCTGGTATCCTGAGAAATCAAGTAGCCAGTATGTTGCCAGCATATACCCAAGGTAGGACTTGGGCCTAAATCTCGACTTGAACATAGGTTTTTGTGACTGTGAAACCAGTCTCCCTTCCCTCTGCGCCACCCTACCTTTATTCATTATTGGTCTCTTAATTCTCTTAGGTAAAATTTAGATGAAACACAAACACTTTGCAAAAATTCTATAACCCTAAGGTGGAGGGGAAGAATTATGATTATTAACACTTCTCCTGATTTTATTATCTTCCTAGAGAATCAAGCTCTCCTAACGTTATTGGGATTATTATTACACTAACATATCACTCTACTACCCAAAGTTCTACCACTTAAAAATAGTTCTTAATTCATATTGATTTAAACATGCCCCCTGAGCTAAATCAATATCTGAGGATTCCCACATTTGCTACAAAGAGGAAGTTCTATCTCTAGGGCAAGAAAGTGAACATTGCTGTCTGATTCTATTTGTTTCTGCAAGAGCCATTTTCCTAGTGATAGATCCATGCTGACACATATCTCATAGTGAAGTATTCCTATCACTGAGATGACCTACAGCAGGGGCAAATGGCCAGTCTCCAGGAGTCCAAGTGCGGTACTGCTAATTGCTTTAGTTATCCTTATCAGGAAAGCAGATCTCTTCTATTATAGGGATAGAAATTGCATCCTAAAGGAAGGAAACTTGCTGAGTGTGACTAAATTATGCAAAAAAAAAAATCCATTAATAAAGGTGGAAGGCAGTGTTTAGGGAATGTTGAATACAAGATCAGTCTGCATGCAACAGAAGTCAAGCATTCCCTGCCTCTTCATCACCATTTTTTCTGTACTCTTTTATTTATGTAACTGAAAAGAACATTGGTTTGTAAAATTATTTATCCTATTTTTATTCATGTGTTTTTGAAGGAGTAGAATGCACACATACACACATACATACACACACATACACACAGACATTTATTATGGAAGTATCAATCAAATCTATGTTAGGAGTGATTTATATAAAGTCACATATGCCAGACATTGGGATAGGCTCTTCAGCCCTTCTCAGAGAAGTCCCAGAGGAATGTACAATTTCTGGTCATTTAAAAAAAAAAAAAAGGCGGAGGTCACGGAAACTGAGCAGGCAACAAAAGAGGACAGAATGTTAGTTCACTTCCAAATAACTTTGATTAAGCAAGATGTCACTCTTCTTCTCTGTCCAATAACTTAGGGTCAGGGAGCCCTTTTCAGTTCTCATTCCTGAAAATAAACTTTTCCTATGAAAATACTGACCCAGTGCAATCTCAGATATGCTGCACCATTTTCTTGCTGAAAATATCACCCTAAGAGAAGTATCTTGGGACATTCTCCAGCTAGAAATCTTGCCATAAAAGTAATTTCTTTCCTATGATTTTGTCCTCAAGCTAGATTCAGTAAGCTTAAATTTTTCACTCATTTCTTTTCCACTAAAAT
>CM053580.1:250849704-250911561 GCA_028627135.1 Pseudochirops cupreus
TTGCATCCTATTTATCCTCTATATAGCTTGCTCTGTATAAATTTGTTTGCATGTTGTCTCTCCCTTTTTATTGTAAGTTCCTTGAGAGTGGGTACTGTCATTTGTCTGTCTTCGTACCCCACTGCTCAGCACAATGCCTGTCGCTTAGCCGACAGTAGACACTTAATAAATGTTGAGTGATTAAGATGCGCCCTCCTTGAAGTCTTTCCCTGATGCTCCCCCCTTAGTTGGGAGTAATCCCACGTCACTCTCTTCATCCCTCTTACTTATTTACCACTTTCTGATATGTTTTATAGAATTAGCATATATGCCCTTTCTCCTCTACTACACCATAAGAGTCTTGAGAACAGGGAATCTGCTATATTGCCCCCCCACTGGAATGTAAGCACCTTGAGATCATATATTACCCTGTATTACGTCTTTCATGTATCATCTTTGTATTCCCTGTGCCTGGCATCTGGTAGATGTATACTTTTAAATGCTTTTTGATGTCTGGAATTACTGATTATTTCATCTGTTGTACCCCAACATGTAGCCCAAGTGCCCGGTACAAATAGAGGTAATAAATGTGATTTGAATCAGATTTGTTAAATGGTCTGTGTTTCCTGCATGTTAATGACCAAAGAATATATCACTTAATGGCCAGTCTGCCCTCTGTACTAACTTATCAAGGCTGGGCCTCTTAGATACCACATACAGTCTCTTGCCAGGATTACATTCAAAGTCCTTCCAGTTGGACAGAAGCTGCCAAAGCTTTTGCGCCTCTGGCGCCTCCTTCAAGAACTCAGCAGGACAAGACAGGACACACATATACAAGTAGATTAATATGCTGAGGAATACGGTTCTATTTTGTAGTGAACAAGTAAATGTAATGAATTATGAAAGGTGCTCTTATTTACAAATATTTTGTGTAGATTGTGTTGGGGGTTTTTTTAAGTATCCAAACAACATTACTGTTTATTTTTTGGCAAAGAGGGAGACCCAAAATGTTTCATATGATAACCCATTAAGCTTGCGAAGCACCTTCATATTATCATTGAGCCTCACAATATTATTATTCTCATTTTGATGAGGAAGAGACTGAGTCTGAGAAAGATTAAGTGGCTTGTTAAAGGTATGCTCAGCTAGTAAGTGGCAGAGCCAGGTCTTGAAACCAGGTCCTAACTCCAGGTCCAATGAGCACTCCACTATTCTACCATAATGGTCTCTGAAATACATGAAGAGATTATTGTACAAGCAAATTGAAGACTCAAGTCTTCCTCTTAATAATAACAATGAATCTAATCAGACTGAACAGTGAAACTAAAATTTCTTTAATATACTTAACCTCTCCTTTCTTATTATGATTAGTTTTCACAAGAATCTATTTACAAGGGATAGGTTCAGTGGGTACAGAACTAGCCTATAGAGGATCTGAGTTTTAATCCTGCCTCTAATACTTAATAACCATGTGACTTTGGGCAAGTCCTTGGGCTTCCATTTTCTCATCTGTTAATAAGGCCTAGATGACCTCTGAGGTCTCCTCCGTTTCTAGTTTTATGCTCCCATGATTTTGTGTTTTTTCTCTGAGTTCTATAGAGGCAGCCAGGCCATTCAGAGGCTAGAGAACTGGGCTGGGATTTTGAAAGATACGAATTCAAATCCTGCCCCAGGCACTTAATAGCTGAATGACCCTGGGCAAGTCATAACTTCTGTTTGCCTCAGTTTCCTCATCTGTAAAAGTACTATAAAAATGGGTTCTACCTCCCTGGGCTATTGTGAGGATCAAATGAGATAATAATGGTAAAGTGCTAATCATAGTGTCTGATTCATAGTAAGTGCGAATAAATGTTCACTATTACTATTAGTAATAAGAGATAATAAATTATATAATTACATAATGAATTACATAATAACGTACTATTATTATATAGGCCAAAACTATGGAGTAAATAAGGGCTTCCAGACTACTCCATTACCTTTATTTGACCAGGAACCTAACAACATATTTAGTGACTGATGTAAATCTTGTGCTTTCCAAGAATACGATGTTTTATATCAAGAATAGCTTACTTGACTAAGAAGCGTAGGTCAACATTTATCAGTAGTCTCAAAAGGAGGAGGGAATTGTTTTGTTTTCAACGTTTTACCAGCTATCTCACTGATGAATAAAACAAGTCAGCGAACATTTATTAATTGCTTAATCAATGTAAGCATGATGAAAGATTCAAGATATTCGTTGAGACTTATAACACACTCCTCCCAACAGCCACGTGAGGAAGGTGAAACAGGTGTGTTATTATTCCCATTTTACGGATTAAGAAACAGAGGCTCTGGAGAGTTTAGGTGACTTACCAATCATTACATAGTTAAATCACTTTTCAGGCCCGAACTCAGAGCTCCTGATTCCAAATCTCTTCAAAACATCACCCTGCCCTCCTTCCTCTTTTTTTTAATAATGCTTTGCATGGCACTTTGACCCCTCTTGTGACTCCCCGGTCTCCAGGGCCTACAAACACCAAAATGAAGCCTGCATTCCCGTCTTCTGCTCCCCTTCCCATGCATTCCTCTCCATTTTACTTGTCCTTGCTAGGTGAATTGCAAAATAGTACAACTACATAATTCTACCTGAAATGCTAATGGCTAATGGATTAATATTTATGGTGATTTGATAGCATTTTTATTTGAACAAGGACCTAAAGAACTGAAAAATATGGGAATTTCAAGGACCATGGTAGGCCAATGGAAGAGATGTTTTTGAGCATGACTGTCTCTCAGATCACTCCATGCATCGGATACTCATTCTGTCTCAATGCTACTTTAATATTGTGTACAATCAAATCCCCATGTCCCCCAAATCTGCTTCATTCTGTAGTGCTAGTGTGTGTCACATAGGAAACAGCAAGCACTCAAAAATCTGTCAGTCTCTCAGATGATTTCCCAAACACATTTTTTAATGGCTTCTGGAATTAGTTCAACTGCCCTGTCTCTCTCGACTACCTAGAGGATTAAGGTAACTTTTTTAAAAAAATTGTAAAATTATCTGATGGCCAAAAGACCATAGGAATGTTTTTCTGAGAAGTACTGATCCTACTTGTCAAGTGAGGAAAGAGGAAAGAAAGGGCCTAGGGTAGAAATGGGCAATCCATGGGCCTTATGTATCACACTTATAAACTTTTTGTGCAGTCTGATAGAGAAAAGAAAAAATACAATAGAAAATGCGTTGATGCTTCCATTTAAAACAATAATACATCCTTTTAGAAAAACCTAAAATAATATCACTAACCTCACAAAGATATGCGAGAACTGTATTCATTTTTTTTTTATCTTGAATCTTTCACCATGCTTACATGGATTAAGCAATTAATAAATGTTTATTGAATTGTCTTATTCATCAGTGAGTTAGCTGTTAAAATGTTGAAAACAAAATAATTACATCCTTTTTTTGAAACTACTGATAAATATTGACCTACTCTTTTTTCTACCTTTTTTTTTTGGAGGGGGAAAGGCAAGGCAATTGGGGTTAAGTGACTTGTCCAAGGTCACACAGCTAGTAAGTGTTAAGTGTCTGAGGTCACATTTGAACTCAGGTCCTCCTGACTCCAGGGCCAGTGCTCTATTCACTGTGCTACCTAGCCTCCCCTCAAGTAAGCTATTCTTGATATAAAACATTGTATTCTTGGAAAGTACAAGATTTACATCAGTCACTAATCTGAAATAATATTTGCAAAATGAGATATTTGTAAAGAGCTTAGCACAATGTGTGGCATATAACAGCTTCTTAATAAATGCTTATTCCCTTTCTTTCTCCAGAGTTCCTCAAAAGAAACTAGAGCTCTAACATTTGTGATTATCCGCTTGTTCATCTTTGGCTTTGGGCTTCAAAGGCCTGTTTTACCCTAAAGGTCTCACTAGGGGATGCTCCTTTTTTTTTGTTCTGTTTCAATGATGGTCTCTCTGTAATTGCTCAGTTCCCTTTCTACATCTCTTTCAGAAAAGGTACTCAAGCACAAAAAAACAGTTTAAAAAAAACTGGTATATATGAGTATGTTTCACTCTCTTCTGATTCTGTTTCTTTTAAAGTTGCATCTCTGCCTTAACATAAGAAAAACTTTTTTTTACATGATCTAAAATAATCCTAATGAATATATGCCATGATGTGAAACTTACAAAATATCTTTGGCCTTTTGTGTTTTCTTGGGCTTTCCTCTCCCGACCTCAAGCACCACCATTTTCCTTTTGGCTTCACCTCACCCTCTTCTCTCCTTTTCTTTCCCAAAGGCAAGTATGCCATGAGAGACCTGGTTCATCGGCTTCCAGGAGGGAACAACAGCAGCAATTCAGCCAGCAAGACCATGTCTGATGACACAGTTACTGCCATCTGCTGTACTCTGCATGAAGTGATAACTAAGAATATGGAGAATGCCAAGGCCTTACGGGATGCTGGAGGCATTGAGAAATTGGTTGGCATCTCCAAGAGTAAGGGAGACAAGTAAGTTATCAAGTTGCTTCATACCTTTGGGAATTCTTAAAATAAATATTATTGGTGTCAGATAAGTATGCCTTGTCTCAGCTACTTAGGAGAAATGTTATTTAGCTTAATTGTAAATCATTTGCTTAATTAACTTTGCTAGTTAAAAGAAGGGAAACAAGAAAGACTTTCATTATTCATGCCCAATAATAAAGCAAAACTGCTTAGTAATTAAGATTTGAAAAATAATTCACGTGTGTTTCATAAGGTTCTGGCCCAGACCAAGCCATAAGAAAGATTCTAACAGGGAAACATTAACAGAATAACTTATGTAATCAGAGCTATCAAGTTGGGAGAGACCTTAGAAATCCTCAAGTCCAACCTCTTTATTTTACAGGTGAAGAAAATGAGGCCCAGACAGGTTAAGGGATATGCCCAGGCTTACAAATTTAGTAAGCATCTAAGGCAGAATTTGAACCCAGGCGTTGCCGTTTCTAAGTCCACTGCATTATTCATGCTACTACAATGCTTCTCAATGACATGGCCCTAGAAATGCCATCAATATTAAAGCTATCGCTTGTTCAGATTTTTTGCTTGCAGTAGGTTCAATCCAATCTAGTCCAATAAACATTGATTAAGCAACTACTAGGTTCTAGAGATACAACAGTAAAAGGGAAGTTACTGTCCTCGAGGAGCTAAAAGTCTAAAGGGGGAGACAACACACAAAAGGAGTTGGGAAAGAGAGAGGGAAACCAGACAGGGCAGCAGATGCGAAGCGGAGTTTGCTGAGTCCAGGTGCTGCCCTCCACAAAGGAAGGCATTGAGAGGAATTTGGTAGCCTGCCCTCCAAGCAGAGGGCAAAGTTGGCGGAGGGAGATGGTGTCAATCAGGGCATAAGTCAGCAGCGTGGTGGCGAGTTTAGAGGTGATCCTGGGAGGGCATCTTAGTCCATAGGGATGAGACCAGGCAGAGAAGCAAATGCAAAGTGGTGAAATGGAAGTACAAAATGATGACAAGTAAGATCAACTTTAGAGTGTTCACTTCATATATTTTGATAATAGAAGAAGCCACTAATTAAATGAATAAATGTTGAAACAAATGATTATTATTCTAACACATAAATTTCAGTGTCATCTAACATCAGTTAATAAGGCAACTAGGTGGCACTGTGGATAGAGTGTCAGGCTGGAGTGAGGAAGACCTAAATTCAAATCTAGCCTCAGACACTTACTAGCTGTGTGACTCTGGGCAAGGCACTGACCCCCCTTGCCTCAGTTTCCCCATCTGTAAAAAGAGTTGGAGAAGAAACTGGAAAACCACTCCAGTATCTTTGCCAAAAAAAACCCCAAATGGGGTCACAAAGAGTCAGACATAACTGAACCACAATCAATTAAATGACCAGGTTCAGTATAATAATAACGGTTCATGATTAGGTTTATATGGATATAATATTATTCAGTTATCGGCTGATGAGGATTTGATTAGAGGGTTGGGGAGGGAAATAGGAGTTTCTTTTTTATCCTGACCCTAAGCATTACCCCAATACAAGATCCTAATAGGCCAAATGGATATGCTTATGAGTATGTGAGGGGAAGGGCAGAGGGAAAAAACAGGAAGGAAAAGGATGAGAAAAGATCCTTTTTATGAAATTGGCTGATATGCCAGATAGTTACCTCATTAATTTTTTTATTTGTTTTTCTGATCTTTTTGGTGGAGGGAAGGCAGGGAAATTGGAGTTAAGTGACTTGCCCAAGGTCACACAGTAGTAAGTGTGTCAAGTGTCTGAGGCCAGATTTGAACTCAGCTCCTCCTGATTCCAGGGCCAGTACTCTATTTACTGCACCACCTAGCTGCCCCTACTTCATTAATTTTGACTTAAGACGTGTACCTTCTCGGTCCTAATCCAGAGAGCAGAATAAAAGGACTGGACAATGATTTGGGGGTGATCTGCTATAGGGCTGTGGCCTCTGTGGTAGATAGTAGCCTCTTCTTGCTTCTCATTGTTGCTAATTGTAGGATTACTGAACTTCAGTAAGATTTATATTTGAGTCGTTTTATGTAAATAGTGATGACCAGTATTGGGTCATCCATATTCACTTGTCTAATTTTTCTGGGGCCATTCTTAGCAAGACCCTGGGCAGAAATATCAGGTGCAGCTCTCAGAAACCATTAAGCTGAAGTTCTGAGGCCAGCATCTATAAAATTTAAGACTTACTTTGCTCCATATTCCTGGCATGCCATTAGCAAAATATATTTATCTTGTTAATTCTGACTTTTGAGATAGACCCAGCACATACATTATGTGTATTATTGTGTGATAATGAAATAACACAATCACATTGTATTATTATGTCATAAAAACTGATTTATAAACAAAATAGATCAAAGGGAAAATACTCTTCAAACTCCACATTCCTTCCATGGAAACATAAGTCAAAAAATTACCAAGTAATAATTACTAATCTATTTATTCCCTAAATCTTTATCCCCTAATGCCCTGCCCCCAACAACCTCTGAATTGTCCCACCATTTAGTTTTAAGAATCAACAATATTTTTTTCCTATTCAGATCTCTGATTTTTCATCTCTGTGGGGGAATTCCTTTTATGAAAATGTCCCCTAGCTATTAGAAACTTGGCTGTAACTTATAGTCTTTGAGAGATTTCTGGGGCACTTAGAGGTAAAGTGCCTTTCCATGCTCATGTAGCAAAGATGTCTCAGAACCCAAAGGTGGACAAAAGTCTTTCTTACTGCAAGACTAGCACTTTATACCACTATGCCACACTGCCTTTCATTAACTTATCTCTTAATTAAAGACAAAGAATTAAAAGACTGAGAATGAACACCCCCCAAGACTTTATCATTTAATCTGATCCAAAGCAAAAATAATAATTGTCAGTATTATTATTAAACACCTGATGAAATAAGAGTTCAAATCTCACCTCTGATGCACATTGTCTATATTAGCTCAGACAACTTACCCAGCTTCTTCGTGTTCAAGACAGCTCTTTTAAGTTGCCGAGTAGGTAATAACATACTGAGAGAGACCGGTCACCTAGGGTTCCCTTCTACCAAGGAAATCATAGCTCTAGTGCCCATTCCTATCCTTTTGGGTAAGGTCCCACTCTGAGGATAAAGAAAAAAAAATCAAACAATCCCTGTCTTCATGGAGGTTAGGTTCTTAATTTATTACATTCTAATTAATTATCAAACTTAAGAAAATTTCCACTGACTTTATCTATAGTAAGTGCCTGAAAAGAGTAGGACTTTTTCCCATCAGAGGAAAGAGTTGTATAATTTTCCTTCTTCCTAAAAAGTTTCATTCACATTTAGAAACATGAGGTTAATTTTCTTTCTTTCCTTTTGACTAAAGGCTCTTGGGTTCTGTGCTATGGGATTCCTTGCTGCATTATAATTGCATTTAATGTTAGTGTAAGTACTATTGTGTGAGGTTTTTCAGAATCTCTATTTAGGGACCTTGAGACCTTCAGGCATGGTCACCCATCAATCCAATATTATGATTCAATTTTTTTTCCTATTAAGTAGAGAAGCCCCATTAAGCCCTGATATAATAATGCCACTGGGGAGATTGCTTGCTTAAGCTGTAGCCTGTAATATCACATTTGGGATGAAATGGGCTTCAGTATCAGGAGAAAAACAGTTTTCTTCTGTGAATGACATCAGAAGCACTTAAAAAGTCTCAAGCCTAACTGCTTTGAGTGCTGAGAAGTCATCTCAGTGTGTTTCTCTGCTGCTTAAGCAGGAAAATCACAGTGAGACATATGCTCATAAAAACATGCTGACACATCTATCCATATTCATAAGCACAGAGATCAATATGGTTTCAGTGAGAGGTGCTGGGAGAGGCCTGGAAGCTCAGTTACCTCTTTAGAGCATGGATGCCTGTGCTTAGCCTACATTCTAATGCAACAATCTCAAAATGATAATCAGGGGGCGGCCAGGTGGCACAGTGAATAGAGCACCAGCCCTGGAGTCAGGCGGACCTCAGTTCAAATCTGGCCTCAGACACTTAACACTTACTAGCCGTGTGACCTTGGGCAAGTCACTTAACCCCAATGGCCCTGCCCTACCCCCTCCAAAAAACAAAATTATAATAACAATAATGATCCGAAAACCTGAAAGAAGAGTCCACTTGCCTTTGAAGTTATCTTGACAACAAAATAAAATTATCTGGTGAAGTTAATCAAGATTATAGAACAGCATGGGGGCAATTTTTTTGGCTTTTTTTTGCTTTTTGGAGCAGGGAAGGCAGGGAAGTCTGAGGTCGGATTTGACACCCCATCATGGGGGCAATATTGAGAGCAGGAGATTTAAAGTCATCAATCTCAGTTTGAATCCTGGCTCCAACACTTCCTGTTTGAACTTGGAGGACGGGGGAGCCACTCTACTTCCTGCTCCTCAGTTTCCTCATCAGTAATCTAAGGGCTTGAATTATACTGACTGTTAAGGTCACCACTTCTAGTTCCAGACGTTATTATTGATAGAATTATATTTTCATATTAACAATCCAAGAAATTCTTCTGTGACTTAAATCTTACGTGATAATATGAAAGGCCCTGTCTCCTTCTGATAGCCAGACATTTTGGCTGGATCTGATGCTTTATTCGAGCTTTGTTATCCAATAATAGGCGTTCAGTGGCATTGCTGACAATAGTCTGTGCTCAGATGCATAGCAAGTAGAGAACTGAGCCATAACAAGCACCGCACAATTCAGTTCAGTGCTACAACTCAACATTATGCTAGATGAGATACGCACTTTAAATGAGACACGCTCTTTGTCTTTATGAAGCTTATAACACATACACAAAGATAACTAATGTAAAGTAATACTCTAGCATTTGTAAAATCCTTCACAGTCGGGTTGCATTCTCTTTTTCAGACTGAAACCAGAATTCTTTCCCTCGGTTACTTCCCAGTCAAATTGGCCTATTTACTCTTCTTCATATATGGCATGCCATTTCCCATCTCCATGCCTTTGCATAGACTGTATCACATGCCTAGAATACTCTCCCTTGTCACTGCTGCCTCTTGAAACCCAAGCTCCCTTAAAGGTTCCACTTGAGCTGCCTACGATAAAATGCCTGTCCAGATTCTCCCAATTCCGGTCCCTTTACCCCCTGGAAATGACACTGTATACATTTTAGATTTGTTCATATATACATATATATATGTATATGTATATATACAAATAAATATAATAATTAATATAATACATAATAAATATAACATTATATATATATGAACATATATATATATATTTATATATATGCTATTCCTCCCCCAAGAGGGGGATGAGGCTACAGTCCTCTTGAAAATAGGGTCTGCTTTGTTTTTGCATCCCCTAGCACAGTACTTGACATATATTAGGTGATTAAGAAATACTTTTAAAATTAAATGAAATACATGCTAACTGGATCAGAAAGCTGTAAGTTTTATGCTCTGTGAAATTTAAATGGGCAGAGATCAAGAAAGAGAGGTTCAGGAAAGACTTTACAGAAGAGCTAACATTCTCACTAATTAGCCACTTTCATCAGTTCTTCGATTTATATTGCCTTGTTTTTCTGGGATGAAAACAAATATTTATACCCCCAATATAATTCATGGTAACTCCTTCATCTCTCATAGCCCTTCAGTACTAATCAGATGGTTAATTGTCTTCACTGGTCTGAAAAAACTAAATCAGAAAAGTTGCCCTGTAGTTCTTTATCAGAACTTCATGCCCAATTACAATGTGACTGCAGATGCCAGTGTTTCCACATATCCTTTTAGAATACATTTTTGTATGATAATAATTCTTTATTGAAAATGGAATCTTAGAATCAAGTATAGCTTGAAAATTGAGTTCAGCCTTGTAAATTTATAAAATGCTTGTAAATCTCCCCTCTCCCCCATTTGTTCTTCCAAAATTATTACCTGAAATGGAATTAGTTCTAATTTGATTCTTCCTTTAAAAAAAATCACAGGGCAATCATTTATAAAACTGTGTCAGTCTTCCTTTTCACATATATTGGGGTAAGATTATTATTATTCATTTTGCAATCCCATTAGGTTTCTGTTTATTGTTTCATTTATAAATATATAAAAAGACCCAAAATATTAGCACCAAAAAATAAAGGCTTTAGCCAACACTATCACCAGTTGGGTCTAATGATTGTCATTGATTAAGTCATGCAAGCCGCCATAACTTTTGGAGACAAATGATAGCAACTGATACTGAATGGATCCCTGCTTTTGACAGATAAAACATGGGAGCTACTGGCTTTTTCAACCAAATTAGTTAGGCTGCATTCACCCAGGTCATCCGGCCATCATGTCAGCTCTGGCCATTAGCAGCTGCCTTATAGTCACTATTTTGAGGTCTTTATGCCTTTATTTGTGGCATTCATTTCACATCATTTTAAAAACTCATCATTGGCATTCTGTCTTGCCCATCTGTTTCATAAATTCATTCGTATTTGCACTTTTAACTGTCCCATAGGAAATAAATGTTGACTGAATCGCTGCAACTTGCCATTAGACAGAAATGCTATTCACAGTCTCATGATTGTTGTCAGAAAAGAGTCATGAATTATAACTTCTCTTATAATCACTTCTCCTATTAGAAAGAATCAATATGAAGTAGTTGAAATACTTCAAAGAGAAGTTGCTACAGCATGAGCCGAGTGTTTCAAAAATAAAGCCTAGCAGGAAAGCAAAGACATTTTAACCTTCAAAAGTTATGATAATACTGTGATTTATTGGCATTTAAATGGACAGGCTTCAGTTTATTAGTCATTACCTATTCATGGTCTCTTCCATTTTGTCATTGTCTATGGAAGAAATTACACTGGAGAGAAAATTTTTTTTTCATACTAAATTTATTTCCATTCTAGTTCTTGATACTTAAATATTTCTACAGATGTAGCAGCTGTGATTTCCTCTTTTTAGGAACAAACAGCTAGGTAATGTACACAAGTAACAATATAAATGTTGATTATACAGATGAGAAAATGTTCGTAGTCAACAAAGAAACATTAAATGAAATTATTTATATCAGTGAAAGGATGAAAAGCTATTCTTAAATCATGGTAATTCAATACTACCTATAAAGCACGATACCCAATGTAATAACTTTCTATACCATTAACCAACATTTTCAGTCAAAGGCCATGTACAAATTAAATCACTATATTAAAATATCCATTCTTTCATGGAAATAGTTTGAGAACTCATGAGAACTAAAAGATATATGTTGGTATATGGCAAGGAGGCGGACAACAAGCATTTATTAAATTCTTACCAAGTGCCAGGCACTGTGCCAAGCACAAGGAATAAAAATACAAGCGAAAAGAAAAGAAAGTAAATCCTTGCGCCTAAGGAGATTATAACCTAATAAAGGAGGACAACACACAGAAAGCAAAGGAGGGGGGAAAGACAAATGGAATGGGAGAGGGAAGATGGTGATGTCCAGAAAAACAGAAGCAGTGCTAGGCAGAGAATGAAAGATGGTCGTGCTGGGCCCGTCCCTACAATGAAGACCCCAGAAGAAATTCTGCAATGTAAGGAGTGAGAGGATATTCCAGGGTGAGAAGGCCCTGGGTGGTAAGGAAGTTCTAGAGTGTGAAGGCACCAGGCAGAGAGTCAGAAGCACGAAATCTACATACATGTATATGACTATGTTGATGTGCATAAATACACGCATGTACATATAAATATGTTCATATGTACGTGTGTATATCTGCGCACATGTATTTGTATATGTGTATTATAATGAGATTGCCTACATAAAATACACTTTGTGAACCTTAAACCAAGGTGAAAATAGATACAGAAAAATCTCAACAATGTTTTTAAAATGTCATGACGAATCCACTTGACTCGTGACCTGGGTACAAGCCTCACTGTTTTTCTTTGCTCTCTCCTTTCTGCATCAGACATTCTCCAAAAGTGGTAAAGGCAGCATCTCAGGTCCTAAACAGCATGTGGCAGTACAGAGATCTGAGGAGTCTCTACAAAAAGGTAAGGTTTCCTTGATTCCCTAGGTTGCTGAGGTACATATTGGCATCAAGACAAGTAGGTGGATGTTTAGGTATACAGTGGCTAACACCTGTTGACCAGAAGGCATCCAGCCTCTTTAACTGTCCAGCCAAGTGTCTGGAAAAAAGGAAGCCAAAAGAAGCGTGTCACAAAGTCCACAAACTGGAGTTCATGAGCTTTATTCGTAAGAGCCCTCAGCCCTCTCTATCAGTCAATAAATCCACAGGGATTTATTAAGTGGCAAACACTGTACCTCAGGGATCTAATTGGTCTTACTTTTACACACTTTTCTAAAAAGCTTGATTATCTGATTTCTCAAGACGTAGTAGATTAGAAGTGACAAATTATATTGGAAGTTGGGAACAGGAGTGGGTAGGAGCGGCTGTGAGTAGCCACGCTGAGAACTGCAGAGTATTCTTTTTTTGAAACATTCAATCAGGAGTCAGTAAAACTGTAGGGATTGCTTCCGTTTTTGTCTTTTTATCCCTGTCACCTGGCATAGTACCTAGCACATTATGGCCATTTAATGAATTCTTACTGCTTAAGTGAGTTGGATGTGAATCCCAGATTCAGTACTTACTAACTTTGTGACCATAGGCATGATCTCCCCGAGCTTCAGTTTTTCCATCTGTAAAACTGGGATGATACACTACCTATCTCACAAGGTTGCCAAGGGAAAAACACTTTGTAAATTGTAAAACACTATGTAAATGTGAGTTACTGTTATTTAGGAAAGACAGGAGGAAACCAAAATCATTTTTAAAAGAGATAAGAATTTAAGAAGAGGATTTTTCTGACTATTTTAGCATAAATTTAAGCTATCACACCTCAATAATCTTTCAGGACATCACTCTATTAGAACATAATTGGTGTTCTTAATGATGACCCTAGACATCAGGGGGGAAAAAAGGCTAAATTGTGCTCTGCATATTCTGTTAAGAAGGCTGAAATATGGACCACACTTTAAAAAGACTTTCATCCAAAATGTTAGAAAAAAATTTTTGGCACTTCAAGATTAAAGTTTAGCCATAATGAAGCATACATGGGCTTTTTTTAAGTGCTTTCTTTTTTTTTAAATTAAATTGATTTGTTTATTTACTTTTAGTTTACAAGATTCGTTTCCAGAGTCCCTTGAGTTTCAAATTTTCTCCCTTCCCTCCCCCCCATGGCGGCATGCAGTCAAGTATAGGATCTGCAAATACTTTCACATTGGACATTAGTGTGGTTGTATAGAAGGGTTGTAACCAATGGAGTCAACAATGGGAAAAAGGAAACAAAACCAAACATGGAAAAGAGCGATAGCATGTAGGTTGTTGAAGCATACATGTTGAAAACTTTTTCCCTAAAAATGCCAGTTCAAAGAAGTCTAATTTTCTTATAACTTTATTTTTTAATACATCAATAGTGTCCACTTTAAAATGTTTTGAAGAGATTGTCAAATAATTCTGAAGGCAATTAGAGATCAATACTTAGCAATCATAAGTAAAGTCAAGCTGTCAAAAGTATATATATAAAATGATTTATGTGTGATGATAGATTGATGTACTAAATTGTTTCAGTCCTATAGCAGGGTACGTTTTCCATCTGGATACAGGGGGTATAAATGGAGGAATATCATGGATCTCCATCAGTATCTGCCACTACCATACATGTCCCTATACATGGGTCACAACCATTGCAATCTCTGTTGTTGTCAGTATGGAAAAGACCAGCAAAAATCACCATCACTGGTTAGGCCTTGATGTGATGTAGGAGCCTAACTGGACAATGGGAAATGGGGGTGAGCAGGAAGCTAAGGACCTAGGAAAGATACCTGTTTTGCTGAAGGGACAATCTCTCCTATTCCAGGCCAATAGCAATGAGAAAATTTAATAAGTTGCTTTAGCGAGTTATCCAATCTGCTTTTAAATTTCCCCAAGGTCTCCTATTACTTCCCTTAAGACATTCTAATAGTTCTCAGAATTTAACCTATATATTTCTTTTTCTTAAGATTATCTCTTTAACCCTGCAAGAAGAAATTGGTTTAAATTGAAACAGGAAGGATTTAAATTAAATGTTGAGAAGAGCATTCTAGAGCATTAGATGCTAGAATAGATTACTGAGCTTGTAAAATTCTCTTCCCTGGATATTTGAAGGTTAGCCTAGGTTCCCCATTTATTGAAGTAGTTTGGGTACATTCATACCTAAAGACAACAAAGGTCTTCTCTTGCATGTTCCTTGGGGGAGGATGTCTCTGTATTTCACTCCTTTAGCACACATTTAATGAGCATCTGACATGTTATGTGAGCCATAGAACAGAGGTGCCAAGCATACAGCACCTAAGCCATGCAGCCCACAACACAGACAAGTGTAACCTAAACCAAATTGCAAAGTAATTGAGAAATGTTTCACAACAATTTTAAAATAAAATAAAACAAAAATAATGTATCTTAAAACTAAATCAACATGTGACCCACAGGGATCCTTGTGTACGGTTTAGTGGCCCCTCATTATGTTTGAGTTTGACTCCATTGCTGTGGAAGACAAGAAGACGGGTCTTAGCTTTTATGCTTTTGCCCCATCAGTATGGGATGGTACAATCAGAAGTGAACTGTCTATTAGAGTCAGAGGACCCAGGTCCAGATCCCACTTCCACTGTTTCTTGTGTTCTTGTGTTGAGTACATCAAGCAATTCATTTTATCTCTAGGGCCTTGGTTTCTTCACCTGTAAAGTGAGTGGGTTGGACTCGTTAATTATACAGACATTTATTAAGCATTTACTGCATACCAGAAATTGTGCTAAGTGCTGGGAACACAAATGCAAATGAAAAGAAGGATCATTCCAGCCCTAAGAAGCTTACACTTTAAGGTGGGAAGACAGCCCATAAAAGGAAGCTAAACCTTGAGGGCAGGTGGAGAGAGGAGATCCAGGGGGCTTGATGGAGAAGTCTGAAAGCAGGATAGCTGGTAGAAGATGGAGAGAAGGCTATGCTGGGCCCCCTACTTAAAGGGAGTCCATGGCCCTGCCCTCTAGTCATAGGGGCAAGAATACAGATGAGAAGTGAGTGCCAAGGTAAGGCTGATGCAGCCTGGCAGAATAATGAGATTTCCTGATGATGAGTTTCCTAAGGAAGGAAAACGTGATGGAGAAGTTCAAATGCAGTGGTAGCTGTGGCAAATGGCAGGGACCTGATCACATTTGAAGTTGCTTTCATTTCTCTTCCAGACTTGGAGGTCTCTAGGTCTGTTTTCTCTCAGATTGTGACCTTATTTTCATCTTGAACTCTTAAAATTCCCTTCGTTCTCTCAGTTTCTAGACAGTGATTGTCTAGATAATTGGTTTTGTATAGCACTTAATGCAGCATTCCATTTAACTAAAGTCTTCAAAAGTACCTTTTGATGATGATGATGATGATGATGATGGCAGACCATGAATATAAAAATAGGCCTCAAGTTGCCATAGCCCCTGTGAGACCTCTTTTCAAAACCCTGCAATTGTTTTAACTGCTGTAGATGGATCTGAGTTATTTTGAACCTCCTGCATAAATATTCAATTGTATAGATTATAGGGAAGGAGAGAGAAGGGAGCAGGCATTTTTTAAGTGCCTATTAGATCTTAGACAGTGTGCACAGTTGTATTTCTTTCTAAATAAATATTTCATTTGATCCTTACAACAACCCCTTTAATATCCCCTTTTACAGAAGAGGAAACTGAGGCAGACTGAGATGAAGTGATTTGCCCACAGGGTCACACAGCTAGTAAGTATATGAGGCCATAGTTGAACTTCCTGGTTGCAGGCACAACATTGGAGCACCATCTAGATTAGAGATAGGAATTTTATAAGTTATCACTTTGCAGAGTTGTGTATCTTTACCTAAATACCTGGTTTCTTTCATCTCTTCCCCTATATCATGACCTTTTTAGCTTGTTGAGTTTCCTTCACAACATCTAGCCCAATAGAGCTTTATATTTCTCATAATGGTGATATACCAAATAAGAAAAGTGCCATCTTTACTAGAGCGAAGTAGAAACTCTATTCCCAGGTGGGCGGGGCTGGCTTGCTTTAACGTAGTTTCTACTTGTGAGTAGCTCAAAGGTAAACCAGATTAGATTATTTCCAGAGGATAAATAAACACCTAGGTCTTCTTTTTTTTGAAACCAGACATATAAGATAATTCAGAAGAGAGGAAACAAGATGAAAATGTCAGTAGCTAAAAAGGAATGGAAAAATTGGATCACTGTAAATGAAATGAGGAGACAATAGAGAGAGACAGAGATAAACAATTTATACCTTATTTGCTATCTAGTGTTACTCAATAAGTTCAGTAAATTTTTTCCCTGAATTCCAAAGTTAATAGACCCAGAAAAAGATGACATATGGGAAGAAACTCTGGAACCCCTCATGTTAAAATGCTGTGTATGAATTATTGCCTCAGTAATACTTTTCTAAATGCTTCAAAACTTATTTTTTCAGTGGTGAAATGTATATAACAAATATAACAGATAAGTTAAAAGGGAATGAAGTCTTGAAAAAGTTACTTCTTCATCTTGTTACCACAAATGTAGCCTCAAGGCTACACTTACTTTGAAATGAGTATAATCCCCAACTGGGATTCATTTTAGGAGAAATCTGATTTTTTAAAAAATTCATACCCCTCTAATTATTCAATGAAATAGAAAATTGGCAACAGTGAATGACATTAAAAATAGTAAACTTATTAAGGGTTAGTAGGGATCAGAAAATATGAAAGTCTTTCTTTGGAAATTACATTTAAATATGTTTGCGTCAAAGTTTAGGATATGATAAGTAAATATTTCCAATCAATATACTGTACATTGAAACTTCATATAAAGCTATGCTAAAGATTGGTGTTATGGAATCCCTTCCTCTTAATCGTGAGCATTCCTCACAATTAAGCTTTGTTAGTAGTTCTATAATTAAGCCTGTTTTGATGACAGCCGAAGACAGCATCAGTTTACATTAAATTTACCTTAAAAAATAATAGTGTTTTAGTGAGATGCCAGTGTAACAAGACTCCCAATCTCTGTGCCACCAAATGTTGATGGCTGGTTGCAGTCTCTATTATTTCCATAGAATTCATATATTTGTTGAGCGTATGCATTGAGCAAGGAACTGTGATCAGCATGTTTATAAATAATGCATGTAGAGATTCTTCCAAAGCTGTAGTCCTGTGGGTAATTCTGAGTACAAATGGAGATTGTGAGGGCCATAGTCTAGAATGTTAAATGTCCTGCCATTCTTTTACCTTGATTACAGTTAAAATCTAAGAGGAAATAGAATTTTAACAGAAAAATAAAGCAGGGGTCCTTAACAGAACTGGTCTATAATTTGATAATTCAAGGGAATCATAAGTAGGATAGTTTTATAAACTTTACTGATAATATGATATAGTAGAAAAGTGATTGACATGGAATCTGAAGACCTGGGTTCATGTCTGAGCTCTACCATTTACTCCCTGGATAGTCTGGAATAAGTTGCTTGATTTGAGTTTCAAGTTTCTCTTCTGGAAAATGAATGGAACAGGCTACGTGATCCCAAAGTTCTCCTTTAGTTCTAAAGTCTATCATTTCAAGCTACCTATATGAAGTCTAGGTGACTTAGTGGAAAACGTATTGGACTTGGAGTCAAGAAGACCAGACTTCAAATCTGACCTCAGACACTTACTCACTGGGGGACGTGGGCAAATCACTCAACTTCTCTCAGCCTAAAATGGGGATAATAATAGCACCTACGTCATAGGGTTGTTGGGAAGATCAAGTGAGGAAATATAGGTAAAGCTCTTTGCAAACCTTCAAGTATTCTATGTAAATGTTAAATATTATTATGTGTCTCTACTCTGAGTATTGAGGAAATGCCTCAAAATTTTGAAATTCTTTGAGGAGACCATACCATTTTTTTCCATCATAGATGCCCCAGAATCAAGGCACAATGCTTTGCTCAGAAGAGATGCCTAATAAATGTTTGTTGAATTAAAGTGAAAGTTAGCACTATTACCATGTTAAATTTGATAAATTTGATTGGCACGGCCAAAGTCTCTGGACAGACTTATACCATGTAGTTGTGCTTTCTAGATAATAATGCACTGGTCCTTTAAAATCACAACACAGAATAATAGGGATCGTCTTTTTAGCATGATGTGGAACATCAACCCTACACAAGTAGTCCCCACTCCTCAAAGTTTCACACTCCAATGTTCTGTTCATTTAGTGTGATCTACTTAGCTCCTATGCTTAATAGAGTAACATCTTTATCCCTCCCTATTAATGACCTTCTGGACTTGAAAGATTGCTTTTAAAGACTGCTTTCAAATTTGAGAATGATTATAAATTCTAAAGCTTGCTATCCTAAAATTATTAATCAGTTATTCAATTAAATAGCATTTATTAAGTATATACCAAGGCTGTAGAGGTCATTCAATTCTTTATTTTAACAAATAAGAAAACTGAGGTCCACCTAAGTTTAATAACTTGTTCCTCTGAGCCTAGGTAAGGGGCAAGGTGAGGCTGGGACTCAGATGTGTTGATTTCCAGTTCAGTGTTATATCTGTCACATCATGCCATCTTCAGTTGCTTAGAAAGGTGTTGTGAAATATGGGCCCTTTCTGCCTCAGTGAATTGATGAGACTCTTTTGTAGCTGATATGAAAGATATTTCAGTGTCATACATAGAGAGCTAGTCTTGGAGCCAGGAAGTCCTGGATGCAATTCCCTCTTCAGATACTTCTAACTTGGTAACTCTGATGAGCCATTTGACCACTTGGTGCTTTAGGCAACTCTCTAAGACTATACACTGGTAGAAAGCATTTCCTCACCAGCCATTTTACGATACCAATGAAATTACAGTTCTAATTCTCATATGTATCCACATTAGTTACTATTATAAAGTTTTTCAATAGTTTAAATATTTCCCTCAGTCTGCTTTCTTTAATTCTTTTGCTTTGTCAATCCGTTCTTTTTCTTTCTTTCTTTCTTTCTTTCTTTTTTTTAGGGGGGCGGGGGTATTCAGATTTATGATAGTGAACTCCCAGCAAAGAAATTCCCTATATTGATTCAGATTCACACCAGCTTTGAATTTATAGAGTTGCCAGCAAACAGAGATGATAGTGCAAAGATAAACTTTGTCACCCATAACGACAAGAGAAATTAAGAAATGTGGCCTGAATGTTAACAAAGCTGAAAAAAGAGGAATATTGGTAGATAGTTGGAAATAGTGATAGAGATATTTTCGTTAAAATATTTAGGTTTTCTGATAGTTCAACTTCGGCTTCCCCACCACCTCACCCCACCATATTTCTCTTACTATAAAATCATTCTGATTTATCTGTTCACTAACTAAACCTCTTACTTCCTTTTCCTTTTTTATAATATTGTCTCTGAAGACTTGGGTTCATAGAAGTGCTTTTTGGTTTAATGATATGGAAAATTGAAAGGTTTTTCATTAGCAGCAAATACATATTCCCTCCTCTTCATATATCATGCTTATGTATACATGACTAATTGAATGTTTTCTCACGAACAAATTCAATAACACTGCTTAATTTTGAAATTTCAATATGCTGCATTTCTTTCAAGGTCTTGTTTACAAGGTAACTACCTAGAACATGTACCTCTCTATAACTAAAAAAGTACTTGACCAGGATTTGGTGGCCAGTTGTTGAACTTCAAATCACAATGGCCTGTGGACTAAATATATAGTAACTACTTCTGACAAGTATTAATAAGTAGTATTAAAATGTTTTTTATTGAAATACATTATATAATGTGTTTATATATATTTATCTAATTATACAATTATATGTTCAAATAGGTAGCTTTTTGAGGAGGGGAAGCATTTTAGAGAAAAGTAATGAGTTCAGTTTGGGACATATTGAGTTGACATATAAGATTGGAGGTAGAGAGAGAGATTTGGGCTAGACAAAAAGATGTGAGAATCGTTATCATGAAATGGTCACTGAAACCACAGGAGATAATGTTATCACCAAGTCGACTAGTATAAAGGGGAAAGAAAAGAGGTCCCAACACAGAACTTTGGAGACCCCTAAGGTTAGTAGGTATGGCCTGGATGAAGAAGAAGATCCTGCAAAGGAGACAGAAGGAATGATCAGACAAGTAGGAGGAGAACCAAGAAAGACCAGTGAAAACCTAGAGAGAAACCCAGAGAGAAAAGATTATCAAGGCTCTGCTACCCCTTTCCCCTCCGTGGTAGGTAGTGAGGATCTTTTGGTGGTCCCTAAGGAGATGGAGAAAAGGGCAAACAAGAGACAAAGAACTGAGTAGAATTCTCGGCTTGTCCAAATCAAAGGGGAAAAAATGTTTGTTTGTTTTTTATTTCAGAATTATAGATGGCATGCTCGTAGTCCCCTAACGTGTAGTCAGTTTATACGAGGTCAGAGTTCACCCTAAGCCAAGTTTTCTGTGACACTCACATTTCTCTTGTGATCCATTCAAAGTTGTGCCTCCTCTCTATGGTCTCTATAGATGATTTGTCCATTGTAAAGATCCTCCTTAGTTCTGGATCTCTTGATTACCCTTTTCTCATTCTCCCCAGGGATCACCAGAACATCTTATTATTAACACGCTAGTCATCTAGCATAGAGGGCAAAGGGTAGCATATCCTTGATACAAGGTAACAGTGTACATTAGATACCAGATGGTCTTTATTTTACACACACACACACACACACACACACACACACGTTTTTTTTAAATTAGAAAGGATTCACAAACCCAAATAGTCAACAATTAATTGCCCATTTCTGGTGAACCCCACATTCATCCCAGAGATTTATAAACACTACCAGCTTTACAATACTGATCTAAAAGTTTTTCTATCCCTTTAGAATGGGAAGAAACAAGATTGCTAGAAAGGCAACACTGTCACTCTAATAAAAGTTTCTTCTTCCCCCTGATGGACCTATATAGACCCTCCGCTTTGTAATACTACCACAAGAGCTGGAAAGTGACAGAGAAAGGAAGGAAAATGAATGTGGGTTTATTAAAGAGATAGCTTTCCTCTCCTCCCACCTTGGACCTATACCATATAAATTACTCATGGTAGCAATGGAGAACAAAGTCCATTTTTTTGCCTCTCTATCATGGTTCAGTCACTTGCTTGTCCTCTAGCTCTAGAACAATGTACTTGATGTGAGTTTAGAATCATTGGCTCTAAGCTCAAATCTCAGCTCTACCATTTACTATCTGTAAGACCTTAAGAAAATCACAACTTTTATGGGCCTCAGTTTTCTTATTTCTAAAATGAGACAGTTAGATTGCATGATTTCTAAGGTCCCTTCTAGCTCTGTTAACCTTTGATCTGATTCAGTCCAGGAAATCTTGACATTCACCTGGAAGTCTGGGGCATTGGGAAATCGTGATATTCCCAAAGAAGGCTGGAATTTCAGGAACTCAGCATTCAAGAAAAATTTCTTTCTCTGTCCATGAGTCTGAGTCATGTGGCTCTATCCTTCCAGGGACCATAGGCCATTTCTCAAGTCTAGTGGGTGAGCTCACTTGAGACAGCTATGTACCCCTCTTCCAAGACTTCAATTAATATCTCCTGGTAGAAGCCATATGGGTGCTTTTTTTCCTCTTCTTCTACTCTCAGGTCTCTGATTTCTGTCTATACTCAGATTTCTCTCTGAAAAAAAAATTCTACAGCTCTGTCACTTCCTTTTTATAATCCTAACAGTAAGGAGTAGATCCAACCCACAACAACCCAAGCCAACCAACTTGTTCACAAACATGGAGACTTAACCATTCATCCTCAAAGAGGCAAAATACCCAGGAGATATCCTCAATCCTCTCAAGGGAGCCCAATGTTCAGTTTCTATCAACTGACCCTTTCACTAAATACACAATCACTGGAGCACTGAACAACTGGGAAGGTTTCAGGAAACCCTTCTCCTCTGAAATGGCACCTGAGTAGAGCCTTTCAGGAAGCTATGGTTCTAAGATGCTGGGGGAATAAGGAAAGGACCTTCTCACTGAGCTTATTACCTGTAAAAAGAGATACATATGAAAGATAACATACCATGTTTGGGAAATACCAGTAAGGTCAGTTGGATGTGAATATAGAGTTGATGGAATAAGCATAGATAGATGTTGTAAGGAGAAATGGGGGCAGTTTGATGGATGGATGTATTTAAAGGGAAATATGATTTTTGGACATGAATGGTTAAATATCTAAAGAAGGTGAAATCTGTAGAACATCAGACTTTGATCCAGAGAAGACGTGAGTTTGAATCTTGTCTTTGTCATGTACTAACTAACAATGAACAAGTCAATTAGCTCCTCTTAACTTCAGTTTCTTCATCTTTAAAATGGGAATGAGAACTGTAGTAACAACCTCAGAGGGATGACAATAATAAAATAATAATTAATAATAATAGCCAGTGTTTACATAGCAATTTAAAGTTTACAGAGTGCTTTGCACATATCCTTTCATTTTATTCTCATGGTAATCCTATGAAGTTGGCACTCTTATTGTTCTCATTTTTTTATACATACATACATACTTTTACATATATATGTGTATATATATGTGTATATATATACACATATATATATTATATAAATGAAACTCAGAGAGGAGCTATTAAATGCAGGAGATGGGATTCAAACCCAGATCTTCCTGTTAAATCAGAACTCTACCCACTGAGTCACACTGCCTCCTGTGGTGAAATTCAATGCGATAATGTACTCCTAGTACCTTCAAAAAGTAGTTCTTTTCTCAATGAATCCATAGACACACTTGCCATCTCTTAAAAAGAATGAGGTCATGTTTCCTTGGATGGAGACAGTACACTTTCTGTTACCATTTTTATGAGAGAAATAGAAAATAAAACTAATCTTGAAATGCTTCTCATTTTATTGTTTGGGAAGATAGACTCTTTGGTTGCACAAAACCTTCAGCGAATGAATAATGAACTCGGGAGAGTCAGGAGTCATGCCCTTCATGCCTTGTCTCACTCAGTGCTCACTTTTCTCACAGCTATTTTATTCATTGCATTAGATCTTGCCATCATTGCACTCACAAAACAGGAAATCAATAATTAATTATGGATAGGTAAAGTGATGCCTGACTGATTTCCCCACGTCCCCTGAATCGTTCTCTACCAAGTGACTGGGCACAGTTATCTTGCAGTTTTTCACTCCAGCAGATTTTAGGAGCCTGGCCATTCTTGATAAATCAGCTGTTAGTCCTGTGTCTCCTCCAGCCTGAAATCAGGAGCTCACAGTTAAAATCTCTACAGTGATTGGTTACATCTTTCTCATCCAACTGACAAGATAATAACACTAGTAAAAGAATGTTGAGTTCAAAAGAAAACTAGAGAGATAATTTGAAGCGTTTTAAATGGAAACACACAGCATAGTCAAGAGTCAAGGTCTGGATCTTGAAGCTTTGCAGTAATCACGGTAGAAAGGAAAGGGAGAAATGCTTTCATACTTCTTTTGGCATGTTGACATTTTGAGAATTAATAGACCTTGCTTTCAGAGCATCGAAGATAGTGAGGGGAAAGCCGTAAATCCCATATGAAAATAAATTAAACTCCTGAATTTGGAGATGTCATTTTTATCAAAGAAATTGCCTACATGGTACTTACTAATCCATATTCGGTGCTGGCAATTCTTTACCAGTAAATTATGGGAAGACCTACAAGTCTTTTACTTTTCTTTTCCTGAGCATAAAATCTTTTTGACAAGGTTCTAAGACAACCTGAAATCAAGTTTCTTCAACTTTGAAGTTCCCTTTAAAATAATAATGGTGATAACTTGCACTTATACCTACTTAATACTACCATTTATATGCAATATGAAAAACCTAGATAGGGTTAAGCTCAGCTCTATTAATATCACCTTACCTAACAAGCTGGTCTTTAAGTATATGATAACTTTGTTGGCAAATAAAGTCTTTCCTTCAGGAGTCCTCCTGACCTCTCAGAGACAATTCTTAGATACTCACTGCACATCATGACGCCTGTCCATATGCAAAGGCACCACAAAGGGTACAGAAGCAAAAATCAATTGTGCAAAAGCGGAAATCAATGCACATGACAGCTTCTAAAACATGAAGTGACTATGGCCAATAAGTTATAAACACCACTGGGATGCATCAGAAAGTTCAAGAAAATCCAGTTGTGAGGCAGCAAAGCTCAAAGCTTCTTTCATGCCTCTTCCCCCTAACAGATATTCTTCACCTTATTATTCTTTACCCAAACTAGCAGAAACACGAGACCTGAGTCAGGCAAAGAGAAATCATCCAAGGACCACAAATAATGACTGATGTTTATATGACTCTTTACAGCCATTACTTCATTTGATCAACCCAGTGAATAAGTACAATTATTCTTATCCCTGTTTACAGATAAGAGGGTAAGCACTTTTATAAGGTCTACTATGTGTCAGGCAAGATTAGTTTTCTCATTTGTCCTCACAACAACCCTGGGAAATAGGTGCTATAATTATCCCCATTTTACAGTTGAGGAAACTAAAAGAGGTTTTGTGACTTGGCCAGGGTCACGCAGCTAGTGAGTGTCTAAAGCCGAATTTGAATTCAGCTTCCTGACTCCAGGCCCAGCACTCTATCCAATGCATCACCAGCTGCCTACCAGGAGAATGAGGATACTTGTGTGGTGCAGTGCAAAAAAAATCAGAACTCAGAGAACTGAAACATAGAGTCATAGGACCTGCGTTCAAATTTTGTCTCCACCACTTAATTGCCTGTACAATGTTGGCCGATGTCCTTAATGTCTCTGGACCTCATCACTAACATAGACATGAACTAAATTCCCTCTTCAGTCCTATCTATATATCTATAGATATACGACTCTATATCTATAATCCTATGATCCTGTGAAGCTTAGAGACCATAATTACTTTGCCTAAGGTCAGAGAGCAAGTGAGTGTCCAAGACAGGATTAGAATTTGATTCTTCCAGGTCCAAACCTTACCTCACTCTGAAATCCTGGTTCTGCAAGGACCTGGTCAAGAAATTTAAAATTTCTGTGTCCAAAACTCCCCATACAAAAATAGAAGATATTCAGTAAGTAAGTGTTCATAAGTGTCAAGTTACTTGGCTGGAGGAGTGAGGGGGAAAAGGTTGTCAGCTTGAAATTATCTGATTTTATAGGTGTCATATGATATTTTAAAGTACAATTATATAAATTCTCACAACAGCCCTCTGAGATAAGCTCTACAACTGACTTATTCCAATTTTACAGATGTAGAAATGGAGGTTAGATTCAGAGAGGTTTGTGAGACCTCTCATATGCTCATAATCTCACAACCAGTTAATGTCAAAGGCAGGGTTGGCGTCTCACTAACTCCAGGTCCACCACTCTAGCCACTATGAGACATTACCTATAGCAACTAATCAAATCAGTTATGGCTTCTTACATGCTCACGGCTATTTTCTCTCTTTTTCTTCCCACATTTTGATTCTCTCACCTTGCTTTTTAAAAAAGTACCTATTCAGCAATAAATCAACTTAGAGTTTTTAAACTTTTCTTTTTTAATTGTGAACTTGACAAGCCAACAAATATGAGCATTCCCTCATAGAAAGAATGACAGACATTGTGACCTTGGGTAAGTCACTTAACCCCAATTGCCCTATCTTCCCCCTCCAAAAAAACAAAAAGAATAACAGAAAAAGGATTGTATATGAAACTGTGAAAATCTATCTATTATGTGAGACGTGGTTTTTTTTAGAGTAATTATTAAATTTAACTTGATAATGGCAACACTGGCCTCCTTGACTCTGATCCCTTCAGAACTTACTTCTAATCTCATCTGTCTTTGTTGTTTTATAGATGCTCTTTAA
Source organism: Pseudochirops cupreus (assembly GCA_028627135.1). Classification (NCBI taxonomy): domain Eukaryota; kingdom Metazoa; phylum Chordata; class Mammalia; order Diprotodontia; family Pseudocheiridae; genus Pseudochirops; species Pseudochirops cupreus. The sequence goes on from CM053580.1 coordinate 250,876,010, forward strand.
TTTTTCTTCTTTTTCAAATTGTTATCAACGCCCATCATTACCCTCGTAGGTACATCTTTGCACACACCTCCCCCAAAAGAAAAGCCCTACCTCATAACAAATAAGGCCAGTCAAGCAAAGCAAACCCATGTATTGGTACTGTTTGCAAATGTATTCTTATTCTGCTTCTCTCCACTAAGAGTTGGGAAAAATGCTTCAGCATCAGTCTTTTGTAGTCATGACTAGTTAATTCGTTGATCAGGTCTTATGTCTTTCAAAGTTCTTTTCCTTTATAGTGTTGTGCTCGTAATACAAGTAGTTGTGGTTCTTCTACTCATTTCCTTCTTTATCAGTTCATACAAATTTTCTCAGGTTCCTCTGAAACTATCCGTTTTGTCATTTTTATAGCAAAATTATAGTCCATTGTATTCATATGCAATAATTTGATTGGCCATTCACCAGCAGACAAGACACTCCCTCACTTTCAGTTCTTCACTACAAGTAGTGCTACTATAAATATTTTTGTACATATGAGAATTTTCCCTATATCTTCAGCATCATGGGGAGAAGGATGTATGACAAATAGTGGTATTGATAGGTCAAAGAATATGAATACTTTAGTAACTTTTTGGCAGTAATTCCAAATTTCTTTTGAGAATCATTAGACAAATTCACAGCTCCACCAAAAGTATGTTACTGAGTGTGCCTTCCTATAGTCCTCCAACAACTGTCATTTTCCTTTTGTGCCATTTTTGCCAATCTCACGGAAATGAAATCTCAAATTTGTTTCCATTTGAATTTTTTCTGTTATTAGTAATTTGGGACATTTTAAAAATATGATTGTTGATATCTTACATATCTTTCTTTGAGAGTTGCCTGTCCATATTCTTTGCCTCCTTTAATCATCTGTTGGGGATTATCTCTTATTCTTATGTACATGGATCAATTCCCTTGGATGTCAGAACTTTCTCAATAAAATTTATTCTAAACATTTTGTTTTACAGTTTACTATTTTCTTTCTAATCTGTTTAGATTTTGTTTCTGCAAATCTTTTCAATTTTATGTAATATAAATCATCCATTTTATCTTTTAATCTGCTAATTGTTAATTAAGTCATCTATTAAAGTCCTAGATAGCACAGTAGATAGAGTGAACCTACAGTCAGGAAGACCTGGGATCAAATCTGATCTCAGATGCTTACTGGCTATGTGACCTTTGGCAAGTCAATTAACCTCCATATGCCTCAGTTGCTAAACTGTAAAAAGGGAATAGGAACACCACCTGCTTCCCAGGGTTGTTGTGAGAATCAAATGAGATAATACTTGTAAAATGCTTATTACATAGTAGGAGCTTAATAAATTCTTGTTTCCTTCCTTCCTTCCTTATAACTGATTAAAGGCTAATTGTGAGTTGCAAGATCTTCATTCAACAATAAGGATTTACTTCATTCCTCCTACATGTCAAGCACTATATTAGACACTGATAATATAAAGACAAAAATGAAGAATTTCGCTGCCTTTCAGAGATTTAAACTTATTAGGGGAAAATAATTAAATACAATTAAATAATAATTGAATGTATATATTTGTCATTTACATATAATTAAATATAAAATATTTGCCAAATACAGACAATGGAAATATTAGGGGTACTGGAAAAAGAGGGGAAGAGGGAAGGGAATAAGCATTTAGATAGCACCTACTATGTGCCTGGCGCTGTGCTAAGTGCTTTAAAAATACTATTTCATTTGATATTCACAGTAACCTTGGGACATGGGTGTTGTTATTATTCCTGTTTTGCAAAATTTGGCAAAGAATTTTTGAAGATTAATGCAAAAGCAAGCAGACATTAAATGGCTTACCCAGGGTCACACTACACACTACTAGTAAGAATCTGAGGCCAGATTGAACTGCGGTCTTCCTGACTCCAGGACCAGTGCTCTATCTACTTCACTACTACCTAGATGCCTAAAAAAAATTTTTAAGTTGTTATTCTTTCCACATACATTTTTTAAGTCATTACACATTTCATTTTTCTTGTTCTGCTTATTCTATTCTGCATTATTTGATATGTTTTTGCATATATATATCTGAATTCTTCATATTCATAGTTTCTTATGTTGGAGTAATATTTCATTACATTCATCTACCCCACTGTATTCAGGCATTCCCCAAATGATTGTTCTTTTCAGTTAGAAAAGGTGGGAGGGAGTCCTCAGGTGATGAAGGAAGGAAGGAAGGAAGGAAGGAGGGAGGGAGGGAGGGATGGAAGAGAGGAAGGAAGGAAGTAGGGAAAGAAGGAAGGAAGTAGGGAAGGAAGTAGGGAAGGAAGGAAGGAAAGAAGGAAGGAAGGAAGGAAGGAAGGAGGGAGGGAGGGAAGAGAGGAAGGAAGGAAGTAGGGAAGGAAGGAAGGAAGGAAGGAAGGAAGGAAAGAAGGAAGGAAGGAAGGAAAGAAGGAAGGAAGGAAGTAGGGAAGGAAGGAAGGAAGGAAGGAAGGAGGGAAGGAGGGAGGGATGGAAGAGAGGAAGGGAGGGAGAAAGAGACCACTGACCACAAAATCAAAAGACAAAGGTTTGAGTCCCTGCTCCTCCATTTGTTGTTGTTTTTGTTGTTTGACCAGAGGCAAATTGCTTAATCTCTCTAAACCTCAGTTTCCTCATCTGTATGTAAGGTAGGGATGTTAGCATTTGCCTTCATAGAATCTTCAGTGCATTATTTATTAAACACTTAGTATGCAGACCATTGTTCTGGGTAATGGGAGAGATACAGACACTGTTAGTTCTTGGGGATACAAAAATAAGAACCAGATAGTCTTTGCCCCCGCAAATTAGTTGATAGGGATAAAGAATGGATCTGTGATTCCACTGGCATAGAGAACTCCCAGGTGAGGGTGTTCCTCTACCAATTCACAATGGCACCTTCTCTATCACTTCTGGTCTTAGAGAGTTACCTAGAGCATTGAAAGGGTAAGTCACTTGCCTTTGGCCACCCAACCCATTTATATTAAAGGTGAGACTTGAACCTAGGTTTTAATGACTTCCTGGTGTTCAAGTATCTTACATGTTAATGGAAGATACAACTTGTATACAAATAAGTGTAATACGAGGTAATTTGAAGAGAGAGGGACCAAAAAGAAAACTGACTTTTAGGTTATAGAGACCTGTGTTCAAATTCCCTATCAGATGCTCACTAAATGGGGTAACTAAGTTCCTCTCCCTGGGCCTTGGATTCTTCATCTATTAAAGGAGGTGGTTGGACTAGCTTCTCTCTGAGGTCCCTTTTAGCTCTAAATGTGGGGTACTATGAACTAGGGGAATTAGAGAAGGCTTTAGGAAAGCTATGTGCCTTGAGGGATTCTCAAACGTGGGAAGGTAAAATTGCATTTTAAACATGGCAGAAGACTTTGGCAAATGCCAGAGGCGAGTGGTAGAATGTTGACTTTGTTTTTCACTCAGCTACACACAGCTTTGGACTTCTCCATCTCATATCTCCAGGTATCCTATAAGATATCATCATTCTATAAGATAAGATCAACCCTGGTACTCACACCTCATCAATTCCTTCAGACCACTCTGATTGGAGAACAGAGCAGAAAGCTTCTCCCAAAAACTGCATTTAAGGAGGGTGCCCAGCCCAGCCATCTCTTCATTTCTTAGCCTGCTGCAAAGCTTTGGACTTCCCCATCACCCGGCTTCACTGGGTACCTTTTCTTCCTGTTTTCTTTTGTATGCTGTCTTCCCCCATTTGATTGTCAGGCTTCTTGAGGGCAGGGACTGTCTTTTTTCTTCATATTTCTCTGACGCCCTCCCTTGTTAGAAATATTTGTATTCCTAGTGCTTAGCATAGTGCCTGGAACATAGTAGGTGCTTAATGTTTATTGACTGATCAGGGAATAGCTAGTTAAACAGTTTGGCCAGAATGTTAAGTCCATGAAGTACATAAATGGAAAGGTAGTTAGAAACCAGATTGTGGACAACTTTGAATACCAGGCTAAATAGTTTGCATTTTCTTCTGAGGACAGAATCATTGGAGATTTTTTTAATCACATGATCAGATATATACCTTAGAAAGATTATTTTGACAGCTGTGTGGGGGATGGTTTTGAGAAGAAGAAAAAAACTAGAATCAGGGAAGCCAATTAGGAGGCTATTACAACACTCTAGGTGAAAGTTTTTGAGAGTATAAATTGTGAGGCTGGAGAGAAGGGAATGAAATTTATACATACAAATACATATGTGTGTATGTATATATGTGTGTATTCATTAGAAACTGAGCAACTGATTGTATTTGGGCAAGAATCAAGTATGACTGAACTTATCAATGTAGTTTTCTTTAAGTTGGTAGCACCATCATTAGAAATAAGGAAGTCTGAAAAAACTTAAAATGTTCTGACTCAAACATGGATAATTATAAGAGTCAATAATAATTTAGAGAAGAAGTTTTCAATCTAGGATCCATGAATATTTTTTAATTTCAATAATTGTATTTCCATTTATCTCTTTTATAATCGTGTGTATTTTACATTATGTATTTTAAAATATGAAGACAAGTTAAACACATAAAAAGGATTTTTAAAACAAGTCAGAGAGGGAAGGGACAGAAGCAATATCCAGAAAAAAAAAATCTGATATGTTCCCTTGTTTTGTTGTCTCCTATTAGCATTGAAACAACATGTAGAGAATGAGGAATTGCCTGGTTTTATATCTGTCTCATGAAACTTGACTTAATTCACAGTCACTTCATAGTCTACTAAAGACAGTGTCACTGTGGTGTGAACTCAAGGACTGCATCATTTAACTTGCCAGCAGGGCTTGAACCAGCAGGAGATCTAGCACCTGAAAAAAGCACAATTTCTGATGTTTCCTTAGTGCTGGCTTTTTCCCTACATTATTCAGATGTTGTTTCTCTTTCTCCTTCAACAACACACAGATGGATGCACCCTTTCTCCCCTGGGATCATCCTCTGTTTATGATGTCACTTCCATGGTTTCTCTTCTTACTATACAGTGTTAAATTTTATTACATGCTAGAAGGGAGGATTTTGATAATAATGAGGCTTACTTTGGCCCATCTCATTTAGACCATAATTCCTCAAGGGCGAGAACATGTCATTCTGTGTCTCTGTCTAACAGAATGGCAGGCACAAATCCACCATTGGAATGTAATTAATAAAAGTAGAATATGAACAGGTACATTCATCTTCTGACCCCAAATGGTCACTTGGGAGTCAGACTGAGATTGCTCTTTACTGGTTGTCAAAGATATTCAGCCTCACTCTCGAACCAGCTATTTCTTTAATGTTTACAAAGCACCTTGGATGCTGTGAGATCCTTGTATGTTTAAATTTTAGCCTGTGTATATTTTAAAGAAACGTAACAGAAAGAAAAACAACTATGACTTTTAAGTTGCAGAGAAAACTGCGACTATAAATATAGGGAAAGAATGCATAAATGTTAGTACTTTAAGCTTATCACTTTTCTGTCTGAAAAGACAACTGAGACTAAAACTTTCCTTCAGACAGGATCATAATCTAATGCAAATTAATAAAAGATCTAGAAGGTCATAGAAAATGCATATAAGTTCTCCTAATATTGCAATATTTGATGCAATTTTGTCTATTGTTTTCTCCAAGGAAAACATTGCTTGACTTTCATTTTAATTCAACAAATACATTTGTTGAGTGCTTATTATGTTCCAGTTACTGTGCTAGGTTGTGAAGATAAAAAAAAGTTTTAAAATGACATGGTGCCAGCTCTCAAGGAGCACACAGTCTCCTCCAATAAAACATGGACAGAAATCCCTGTGAGTGGAAAGGGTGAGAAATGTAAAGGATAACTTAGGAGAATAAGCTCTGGAAATTTTAAGAAGGGAGAAATCACTTTCAGCTAGGACAGGGTAAGCTTCACCAAAAAATTGGTACCTGTGTTTTACATTAAATTGAGCTTCCATATTAAAACCCCAAAGAGGCATTCTTTTGCTTATTCTCACCTCTTGATTAGAATGAAGATGGAGATAACCAAGATAATCATGATTTTTTTTTAACTTCATTGAAATTGGATCTTCGGCCAAGAGAGAAGAAAACAGTATCCAAGGCTTGAGCACCCTAGTTCAGAGCAAGAGATGGAAGCAACATTTTTTTTTTTACTATTTACAGTTGAACAGCTTTTCTCTGGTATCTCAGTGGATACAGTGTGGGTCAGGAAGACTTGAGTTCAACTATGGCTTCAGATACATATTGTGTGGCCCTAGGCAAGTCACTTAACCTGTTTGCCCCAGTTTCTTCATGTAAAATGAGGATAATCACAGCACCCACATCCCAGGGTTATTGTGAGCCTGAAATGAGATACTATATTTAAAGCACTTAGCGCAGTGTCTGGGCACTTATTAGGGGCTATATTAATGCTTATTCCTTTCTGGAGATCTTGTGTATACTTAGGAAGCTGCTCCAGAGGTTTAGAATGCAGTAGTGAGCTTGCACCACCCCAAGAGTTTACAAGGAAATCAGGGGACCCACAATTATAAACAATTAATGTTGTAGAAAGCATCAGTGCAAATTAGATCAAAGGCAGTGATTTGAGAGCAACAATAGAGAGGCTGAGTGAATAATAAAAGTCACAAAAATTGTTATAAATTTATGGATTAAAGAAAATGTGTGTACAATAGGGGTTTGAGAACTGACTGGCATGGGATTTGTAATTCAGAAGGACAGGCATTTCTACTTAACCTTAAGAGAGATTTAGGACTATTTTTTAATTGGAATTTAGACTTGAGGCACTTCTGTATGTTCTTTTTTCAATAACAATTTATTTTCCCCCAATTACATGTAAAAACAATTTTTAACATGTGTTATTATTTTTTAAGTATTGAGTTCCAAAATTTATTCCCCCCTCCCTCCAAAGATAAGCAATGTGATGTAGGTTATACAGGTGCAGTCATGTAAAACATTTCCATTTTATGCAAGAAGACTCAAAAAAAAAAAGTGCAAAAATAGTATGCTTCAGTCTGTATTCAGATCCATCAGTTCTTTCTCCGGAGGTGGATGGCATTTGTCATCATGAGACCTTTGGGATTCTCTTGGATCATTGCATTTCTGAGAATAGCTAAGTCATTCACAGTTTTTCATCATACGATATTGCTGTTAACTGTGTATAGTGTTCTCCTTTTGCCCACTTCACTTTGTATCGGTTCATGTAAGTGCAGTTTTTTCTGAAATCATTCTGCTTGTCACTTCAAATAGCACAATAATATTCCATTATAATCATATATTAGAACTTGTTTAGCCATTCCCCAATTGATGGGCCTCCCCTCAATTTGCTTTTTTTTGCTACCACACGAACTGTCATAAAAGTTTTGTACAAGTAGGTTCTTTTCCCTACTTCCATATATTCTTCAAGTGACACTGTCTGCTAGAGAATAGACTGAGAGAAAAGAGTGAAGGTGAGAAGCTGCTGCAGCAGCAGTAGCCTCAGGGGAATACCCCTACTCCCCGGCCTGGGAATTAGGCCAAGATGAAAGATTGGAGGCTCAGATGAAACTGGCAAAAAGAGAACCTAGATGGGGCCATTGGGCCCTGCAAGCATCTAGGAACAGAGGATTCAAACTGTAGCCATTAGTTCTTCCTCTACAAGAACTGAGGGAATTTCCCCAATAAGCTTTACTTTTTCCCCACTTATCCTCCCCATGCTTGTCTTTTAACGGAAAATACTGTATTCTGCCCCTTTTAAAAATCTAAATGTTTCCTGTATCCTTATTTTTGCTTGAAACATAAAGCCAAAGACAAAAATTCAAAGATCTGTGAATGAATGTTGAGAATTTTCCTAACTGAAGACTTTGAGCTATTGTGACTGTATTAACAATTTTTATTCAATATAAACTGCATAAAACGGGGAGAAAGAAAGGGGCCCTTGTGAGGGTCATTATATAGAATCTAAGATAAAACTTGAGCTAATTGTTATATTAAACTGGGCGTGACTAAGTCTTCAGTAAGAAACTGGTAAGAAGGAGACAGGAGAGGGAGGAGACAGGAAAGGCTCTGGTAGAATTCAGTACCCAGCAGGGAGGAGGGAATTGAGAGGATTGGGCACTCAGTCAGTCAACTTTAGCCTCAACATTGACACCCACAAGGGTTAATATGTTTGAGATAACTCTACCTTTTCAAAAATTGGTAATATTGAAACAGAAGCTTAAGAATGGGGATAACAGGAGTTATAGCAGCTCATTCTTATTGCTCTGTTTCTCCCTGTTGTTCAGTCATTTTCAGTCACATCCAATTCTTCATAACCCCATTTGGGGTTTTCTTGGCAAAGTTACTGGAGTTGTTTGCCATTTCTTTCTCCAGTTCATTTTACAGGTAAGGAAACTGAGGCAAAAAGGGTTAAGTGACTTGCCCAGGGTCAAACAGCTAGTGTCTGAGGTCAGATTTGAAATCAGGAAGATGAGTTTTCCAGACTCCAGCCCTGGCACTCTATCCACCATGCCACCTAACTGCACCCTCCATCTCTTTCTACTCCATCAGAAGAATATATAGCAAAAATTGCCAGTCTCCCTCTTCTGATCTCCTCCCTTATCTTCCCGAAAGGATATAAGCTTTTTGAGGGACTGTTTTGTACCTCTTGTGTCTAGCATGGGGCCAGGTGCATAGTAAAAAAATAATTAATAAATGTTTATTGGCTGATTGAATGATTTCTATCTGCCACAATGTTTCAAGGCCAGTGGCAATAGCTACTGTATCCTAGCCAATAGTCACTTCCTTGGGTTTTAGTATAATCCTATCATTGTTGTATGGACAATGCCAGATCAGATGATGCCCAGATCCTCTTTCCCACAACTGGCAAGAGGTGAACATTTCCTGGCAGAATTAGAAATAGCATTTTGGCATCCCAATTTGCAGCCAAGGCTCTCTTTTCAAAAGATGACTTTTCTTATTCGCACAGTTTTCTATTTACAGCTAAATGTTCAGAATGATAAATATACATGATGCTACTTTTCTGACAATTGCAAAATAGCACTTTGGAAATTATTTCACAATTCACTTACTATAAAAAGTTTTTTTTCTTCTTATACTAGCTTAAAATTATATCTTTCCCTCTATTTACCTTCTAAGTCTCTTTATCAAGTGATCTATGATTGAGGGGACTAACCCAGAAGTTTAACTTAGCAGGAGGCATGATTATAGGACTATCTACAGTTTCCTCTTTGGTGCAACAATTTAGGGAGTAGTCAAGAAACAGAGACAATGGTGAGCAGTAGTTTAGGAATGCTATGTGTTCTGTTCTGATTATACAGGGGAAAAATACAATGCATATTGTTCTTTCCATGTCTGCAGTTTATATCACAGAGTCTCCAAAATGATCTTGGAAATTTTCCTCCAGAGAAAGAAAGCTCAAAGAATAGCATGATTTGCTTTCATGTTACCATTTTTCTGTGACCAGTCCCCATCATTCTCTATGTTTACTTGTGCTTGAGTTGGTGATATTTCATATCAGTGAGAGAATACTCCCAAATAGCACTGAAAATACTTATTACCTGAAGATCGTTAACAAGTATTTATTAAGCAATTAATTGCCAGTCACTGTGCTAAGGATACAGGGAGAAAACAAAAACAGCCCCTGCTCTCAAGGAGCTTACATTCTAGTGGAAAGATCTGGTGATTAATTGAGGAATATCTGTTAAACTGGATGCATCCCAAATATTTTTATGATTAATGAAAGTATTCGATCATGAAAGGTTTAACGTCTGTTCTTCATATATGGCAGAAGGGCTCCCTCAGTAAAAAATAATTTTTAGAAAAGCAGGAAAAGACAAGCAAGTTATTCATCCCAACTTATTTTCTTCAATAGGGAAGATTGTGTATATGGTTTTTTTCTAATTCACATTTTACCTTAATTGATAATAATTCTGCCGCTCAAGATCACAGCACTAATTGGAGGCTGAAGGTGGTAGGAGGAGAAGATATTGTTAAAAGCTGTCAGAATAAGGCCTTTACTTTGCAGCCTCAAAAGTGAGACCATGATTTGGCATTACATCAATTCTTTGTGCTGGTGTTAAGTGTGCCATTGGTACCTATTAACTCCTGGCAGTTAAGCATGGCATGCTCCCTTCAACCAAATTATGTTAGATTTCTTTCCAATTTGTCAAGTCTTTTTGGTTTTATTCCTTCATTAGAAAAGGTTGATGGTAGGTAAATTGGTTTCTGAAATCCACAGCCCTCAAGTTTTAAAGATAGTACTATGTCTCTACAGGAGACCCTTATATATACTGTACCTTTAAGTACCCAAATCAATTTAATTAAATTTCATTAGAAGCACTAGAGCTGAAACAAACTAATGAAAGCAACTGGCATGTCAGGTGGTATTTATGTCTGCATTAAATTGAAAATACTCTCTTTTGGCTCTTAAAAAATTAGTTTAAATATTTAACACTAATGGCTTTTGGAATTGTTGATGGGAATGGTTTTAATGAATCTTTTACAAACAGTTTACCTTAAAAATAGATGGAGACTTAATTTATAAGAGCACAAGAAGGCCAAGGATTGCTTTCAGGAAGAAGATTCAGTTTTCTGCTCCATCACATGTACCTTGCTTCCAAATGTTCTGTCTCCTTTTTCCTGGAAGGATATCACTCTTTTCAATGAAATGATGAGGACATGCATGTGTTTATCACATAGTATGACTCCCTTATTTCTCCACTGATTATTATTACTTTAAGAGAATGATTTTGTATGAAATGAAAAAACAACCAGTTTTTTAAGCAATCATGTCCTTGATGAGTAAACATTATTTAAATGTCTTAAGCCCCTGAAGGGGCCACTTACATGGATCATTTCAGAACATGGCATGTTTATAAAACTGGTTAATAAGAAAGTCTCATTAGGTAACATAAATAATAGACTGAGAATGATGCTGGTAGAATTATGGATTGGTGTGAACTCCTTAGTGCCCTCAAGATTTTCTCTTTGCTTTTGCTGTCTTGATTCACTTCATACAAATGAAATTTACAGGATATATGGACTCTAAACCTGACAGTGTCATTTGAAACCAATCACTTTGATCTTTTATTTCAGTGTTAATTTTTGGATGCCTTTATGAGAAAATTGCATTGAGGACAGAATAACTTAGTGGAGAGAGAAGTGTCAAGAAGTTTGAAATAGAACCATCTGGCCCTCAAGCTATTGAGATATATCACATAGATATATTGGATCCATACTAAAGAAAGCAATTGGCAAATTCATTCATTCATTGAATTTATGGCTAGATTTCTATTTGTCAGCTTAATTAGTAAATTAATGCCCTGTCTGGACCACCGGTATTACCTTTGAGGAGTCTACTATTTCATGAGTATAGTTACTCCCTCCAAAAGTACAGGTCACAACTCCTCCATATCTTCTCATTCTATGAAAACATTTGTCAGCCTTGGATTACTAATATGAAACGCAAGACTTTTGAAATATAGTTTTTAGGTGCCAGTGGTTTTCACTAAGGGTCTGTGGTCAAGACAAAGACTTTTTTTTTATGTAAGATAGATTTGAAAATAGGAATGTAAAGAGAAATACAATTCATGGTTTGTTTTTTAGTTGACATCCTGTCTCTGGATATTAACTAGCCAATAGATAGAAACGATATATTTCCTTGTCTACTGATATCAACTGAAGCAACGTCATCGGATGCTAACTAACGTTCCCAGTCAATTAACAAGTTACAGAGTTCATCCACTGAGAAACAAATACCCACTCCTTCCACAAGATAGCACAGCCATGAATTAGCATAAGCCCATCTACTAAGTTTGGCTGTGTTAAAAGAAACTGGAGCAGATCTAATGAGAGATGAAATATACTTTTACTTCCAGTCCCTATTTGTTTGGATTTCTCAGGAATCATTGTCTGAGAAAATCAACTGTGTTTGTTGTAAGCTCTTTGAATTCCCTCAACACAAGAAGGAGCGGAGCAAAGTGAGAATGACAGAGCTAAATGCAGATGGAGTCCATGCAAATCATCTTCTTCCTTATGCATGCTGGGGACTCAACACAAATTTATTGTTGAAACATGGATTGTTCAGATATAGTCAAGGGTGAGGTGGAGCCAGTTCAGACCAACTCTCAAGAGACACTTTTAAAATTTTCAGTGTCAGCATTTACACCTTGGAACTCAGCAAATGCTATAAATCAGGGCTTGATTTGGTGTTTTGTTAATGGTGTTTTGTCTAGACTTAGGAAAGTGATAGAGAAAATGTTAATGAGGCAAAATAAACCTTTTTCACGTGTTTTCAGAGAACTAGTTGTTAATCATTGACCAATAAGTACATCCTTGTTCAAAACATAGCAGACATAGTATAAAGATTGGTTTCTTTTTAGTTATGGTGAGATTGTAGTTAAATGGCAACTAAAAAGAAAATTAAAATATTTTATTTTAAACTGAAAACATTCTTGTTTTGTTTGAACTCTGGTTCTGCCAACATCACCTTGAATAAATCACTTAACTGCTCTGGTCCTCAGTTTCATCATCTGTAAAATGAAGCTTGGCTACATGAAGATCCATTCTGACTCTAAATACTATGACTTGTAATGCCATATAATCATCTGTCAATAGTGGAAGATGATTATTTAAAGGAGTAACTTTTCAATTCAAAATTTATTAAGCGCTATGGACAAAGAATTGGGCTAAATTCTGAATATTCCAAGATTAAAATTATATGGATTTTGTCCCCAAGTAGATTCTTGCAGGGGTGGAGGTATACTTGCAGGTATCCAAGTCCTTCTGCTCTAAATCCTATGATCTTAGGGCTTTCCAAATAGTTATGATACAAGACAAAATGTGTTAAGTCCAAAGCAGAGGTCTAAATGAGGTGCTATACCAAATATGTGGAAAGATTGTTTAATTTAAGGATAAGAAAGCTTTCATGGAGGAGGGATACCAGAGTTAGGCCTATGTAGTTAGAGGAACTTGAGCAGACAGATGAGGGCAAGTCCATTCCAGGCATAGAGAAGAAAGTAAGAAAAAAGAAAAATGGGGGGAGGGAGTTTGGGATTTAGATTGCATGAAGGGGAGAAATATGAAATAAGGCTAGAAGGGAAGATTGGAGCTACATTGTGTCTTCACCTTGAATAGTGGTACAAGGAGTTCAGTCACCTGAAACAAGAAATTACAAGAAGCAGATCACTCAGTTTGTTTTCCAATTCATGAATGTCCTTAGTACTTATGAATCTGAACCTTCATTTCACTCAACACAACTTGCATATGCATGTGCACACACAAACACACACAAAACCATTACCCACAAATGTTTCACATCTACAATCCCAAGCTCTGAAATCTTTCCCTCTGACTATAACCTTCCTTATCTCCCTATGTCTCACACTTTTAACCATATACCACAATTTGCCATCAATCTGATTTCCTGGGACATCACCCTTACACTGGCCTCTCTCCCCCTCATTTCAAAACCTTGAATCTACAGTTATCCAGTTCAACATTGAGGCCCTTCCTATAGCCACTCATCCCTGTCCAAACTCCAGCCCTGCATTACTTTTAACATCTACCTTCTCTGCTCCCATTTCTACACTGCTGAACACTAATGGAAGAAATTATATAATCATACTGATTGAATCTATGACAAATTTATCTTATATGATCTCAGCTGGGTACTTGCAGCTCTCTGCCAGTCCGTTTACTCTTCCCTCATTGTCTCTGTTGCCCTTTCAACAGTGATAGTTGCAAAACTTCCCTTCTGTCTTTGTCCCTTACCCCACTGTTTTCAGGAGAGAACTTGGTTCTCTATCACTAAAAAAAAAAAACTGAGACCATCCACTACAAGATCCCTCTCCTCACTGTGTATTTCAGTTAACTCAAGATCATCCCCTACTCCTTCCTCCTTTGCTTCAGTTTCAGAGGGAGAAGGGATCCCTTCTTGCCAAGGTTAACATCAGCCTTTCAACTTGTGCCCTTAATGTCATGCCCTTTTGTCTCCTCTAGGAATCTACCAATTTGATCATCAGAGGAATTTCTGTAATTATCAACTTCTTATCTGCTGTCTCCTTCAATTCTGTTTGCAAACATGTCCAGATCAGCTCCATACATAAAAACCTTCATTGGACTTCACCATTCTATCATCTTCTTTTTGGAAGGTTTAGGAAATTTTTTATTCTTTGTTTTTTATTTTTTAATTAATCTTTTATTTATTTATTTTTAATTTTCAACATTAATTTCCACAAGATTTTGAGTTACAAATTTTATCCCTGTCTTTCCTCTATTCCCCCCCCCCAAAATATCAAGCCTACTGAATATCCCTTCCCACAATCTTCTCTTTTATATCTTCCCCCATTACCCCCCTAACTTTCTAGTAGGGCAAGATGAATTTCTATACCCCAGCGTCTGTATATCTTATTTCCCAGTTGCATGTAAAAAACAATTTTTAACGCTTGTTTTTAAAACTTTAATTTCTAGATTCTTTCCCTTCTTCCCTTCTCACCCACCCCCACTGGGAAGACAAGCAATTCAATATAGGTTGTACATGTGTAGTTATTCAAAACATTTCCATAGTAGTTATATTGTGAAAGATTAGCCATATTTCCTTCAATCCTATCCTGCCCCCCACTTATTCTATTTTTTACTTTGACCCTGTCCCTTTCAAAAGTGTGTGCTTCTAACTACCCTCTCCCCCAATCTGCCCTCCCTTCTATCATCTCCCCTCTTATCCCTTTCCCCCCCTACTCTCCTGTAGGGTAAGACACCCAATTGAGTATGTATTTTATTCCCTCCTTAAGCCAAATGCAATGAGAGTAAAGTTGATCCATTCCCTTCCACCTTCCTGCTCTTCCCCTCCATTGTAACAGTTTTCTCTTGCCTCTTTTATATAATTTACCTATCTCTCCCTTTCTCCTTCTCCCATTATATTCCTCTCACCTCTTAATTTTATTTTTATAGATATAGATATCATCCCTTCCTATTCAACTGATCCTGTGCCCTCTATCTATGTATACATGTACACACATATATACACACTTACATATGTATTTATGCACACATATTCCCTTCTATACACATATGTATGCATACATATATATACATATATATTCCCTTCAACTCTCCTCACATTGAGAAAAGTCTCATGAGTTACAATTATCATTTTTCCATGTAGGAATATAAATAGTTCAACTTTAATAAGTTCCTTATGACTTCTTTTTCCTGTTTACCTTCTCATGCTTCTCTTGATTCTTGTATTTGAAAGTCAAATTTTCTGTTTAGCTCTGATTTTTTCATCAAGAGTACTTGAAAGTCCTCTATTTCATTGAATAACCATATTTTCCCCTGAAGCATTATAATCAGTTTTGCTGAGTAGGTGACTCTTGGTTTTAATCCTTGCTCCTTTGACGTCCAGAATATCATATTCCAAGCCCTTGGATCCCTAGATGTGGAAGCTGTTAAGTCTTGTGTTATTCCGATTGTGTTTACACAATACTCAATTTGTTTCTTCCTGGCAGCTTGTAATATTTTTTCCTTGACCTGGGAACTCTAGAATTTGGCTATGATATTTCTAGGAGTTTTCTTTTTGGGATCTTTTTCAAGAGGCATTTGGTGAATTCTTTTAATTTCTATTTTGCCCTGTGGTTCTATAATATCAGGGCAATTTTCCTTGATATTTTCTTGAAGGATGATTTCTAGGTTCTTTTTTTGATCATGACTTTTAGGTAGTCCAATAATTTTTAAATTATCCCTCCTGGATCTATTTTCCAGGTCAGTTGTTTTCCAATGAGATATTTCACATTGCCTTCTACTTTTTCTTTTGTTTGGATCTGTTTTATAGTATTTTGATTTCTCATAAAGTCATTAGCTTCCATTTGCTCCAATCTAATTTTGAAGGAATTATTCCCTTCAATGAGTTTTTGAAATTCCTTTTCCTTCTGGGCAATTTAACTTTTTAAGACATTCTTCTCCTCATTGGCTTTTTGGGCCTCTTTTGCCATTTGAGTTAGTCTATTTTTTAAGGTATTATTTTCTTCAGTGTATTTTTGGGTCTCCTTTAGCAGGCTGTTGACTCACTTTTCATGATTTTCTTGCATTATTGTCATTTCTCTTCCCAGTTTTTCCTTCACTTCTCTTACTTGATTTTCAATATCCTTTTTGAGCTCCTCCACGGCCTGTAACCAATTCATATTTTTCTTGATAGCTTTTGATGCAGGAGTTTTGACTTTGTTGTCTCCTTCTGGTTCCATGTTTTGATCCTTTTTGTCCCCAAAAAAAGATTCTATGATCTGATTGCGCTTCCTCTGCTTGCTCATCTTGCCAGCCAGTTACTTGACTTTTGAGCTCTTTGGCACAGTAGAACTCTGCTTCCAGAGTGGTGAGAATTTTGTCCCAAATTGCTGGGGTTTTCACAGCTCCTGGAGCTATGAGAAGGGCATCCTCCCTACAGCTACCACAAGCTCTGGACACTGGTGTTTCTCACCCCAGGACCACCACCCAAGATAGCTAACCCAGATCCAAGCAGGTCAAAGCAAGCGTGATTACCCTCTGAATGGTCGCTTGGTCCCCCTATGATCTGCAGACCAGGAGCTCCAGAGGCAGCCATGCTGAGACATCTGCACACACAACACCTCTGCCACCTCTCACCCAGGGACAGAGGCCAGACCATGCTCTTCTCCACACAGTTCCAACAGAGTTTCCTACTGACCTTTTACTTTCTCTTTGGCATTTATGGGTTAAGAATCACCACAGTTGCGGGTGATTCACTCTCCTGAAGTCTGCTCTGGCTGGTCTGTGCTGCTGGTCAGGGCCACCCCAAGTCTGCAGCCCCACACAGCTCACACCAGACTGTGCTCAGCTCCCAGCTCAGTGTGACAGACCCTTCCTATCACTCTGCCAGGATGCTTTCAGTGGGAGATTTGTTTTTCTCTGTCACTTTGTGGGTTCTGTAGCTCTAAAATTTGTTTAGAGTCATATTTTACAGGTATTGGAGGTGGTTGGAGGGGGAGCTCACCCAAGTTCCTGCTTTTACTCCACCACCTTGGCTCTGCCTCCCCCCTACCCCCAACTATCATTGTATAGCTTTCTTCTGTTTCACAGCTCAGCTGAGGTCAGTCATCTTCCAGGGGCAACTTTTTCTTCTTTTGGAAAAGCCTCCCCTGTTGTAGGTGGAAGGAAAGAAATTGAGTCAGAGAGACATTGATTCTATCATACCTTTGGAATGTATTCTCCCATGAGCTGCCTAATTGATATTCCAAAAAGCACAAACCTGACCTTGTCACTGCCTTGCTGAAAATGCTCCAGTGACACACCCTCACCTGTAGGATAAAATACAAACTCTACTCTGACATCAAGAACTCTGGATCAGTTCCAGACTGTTTCTGGGCTTATTAGACTTTACTCTTCTTTACATACTCTAAGCTTCAGCTATAGTGGTCTATCCCATATACAACTTCCATCTCCCACATTCATTTTTTTGTACAAGCTATTTTATATTCCTAGAATACTCTCATAATTTCTGTCTCTTTCCAACTCTAACTTCATGGAATCATAGTATTAGAGCTAAATGAGGTAGAAATTGTGTTTTAAAAAATATTTTGAAAACTCTAAATATATTTGGTTTCCTATGTAATCCTATGTATTTTATTTTATCCATTTAAAAACATTATCTCGAGAAAGGATCCACCAGACTGCCAAGTGGTCTTTAGCACACATGCAAAAAAGAAACAAAAACCAGTTAAGAATGCTGACCTAGCCTCGTTATGCAGATGAGTAAACTGAGGCCCAGAGAAGGAAAGCACGGTGCCCAAACACACGTCCTCTCTGACTACAAATCACATACTTTTCCCACTATGTCACTTCTATCTTTCTCATTAAAGATAGTCTCTGGGTGCTTGTTTTGTTTTTGTTTTTTGTTTATTTGTTTTGAAGAGATTATAAATGTAAGCCCTGATCCAGTCAGATAGCACTCCCACCCTTCCCCCCAAGAAGCTACAATGTGGGTGATGATAAGGAGGAATCAGCAAGATACCTCTCCACCAGTGAAGCTCTTCCCACCCACCCCCCATGGTTCCAAGTCTTCAGTATCTTCCTATACAAACATCTATATCTATCCAATAGATCCTGAGTTTCTAGATTACTCTGGGTACAAGTACTGGAGCCTCCAGGGACTTCATAGACATCACTTCCAGAAAGTACAAATTATAATGTGAATACACTTGTACCCACTTGGGGTACAATACACTTGGAACCTCCTGATGGCTGATTCTCTGTGGGCCATAATTATGAAATATCAAGAACTGTTCACACTGGAAACACCTTGCTCTATCCAGTGGTCCTCAGGGTGTGTCTTGGGCCTTCATTATCCCAAGGTTCCATGGAACATGCAGAGGCTGATCATCACATTCTCTGGTTTGTAGGACTTTTTCCAATAGCTCAGCATCATAGCCAGTGTTCAAATCTGGGCCAGTGCCTATTCAGATCTCCCTAACAAACCTAGGAGTTTCTAGCATATATTCAGTGCCATAGGCACTATCTTTTTCAGAAATGGTCAATAGGATGCTTGATAGCTGAAACTCAGTAGAGAAATACAGTTTTTCTTGAGGATATGGGAAACATTTTTAATAGAGAACTCTCAAATACATCAACCATCAAGGGAAATTCCTAACCCTATCTAAACATAAGAATGTATCAAAATGAATTCCATATGATGAAATCAGAATCCTTAGAAATAACCCTAAAACATGAAACATAAAATTACTTCTGAAAGGACGATGACAATGGATTACCATTCCTAGACAGGGTGGATCCTACTTTGAGGTTAAGCCATGTGGACTTCCCAGGTCTTTACAAAGAAAGAAAAAGAGAATTGTTCATACAACTACCTGCCAACCAGAATAATCTTAGTGAAGAAAAATAATGCTCTGGTCTCTAGGAGAGGCAAGACAGAGAGAGCAGAGCCCCAAACCCTCCACTCTCTCATCTTCCAGGTAGGGCAAAAAAGGGAAAAGCAGTTAAAAGAGCCAAGAGCTTCTGCTCCTCTAACCATATCAATAAAAACTTATTAAGCTCCTATGTGTCAAGCACTGTGATAAGCAGTGTGCTAAGCACTGAGACTACCAAAAAAGTCAAGAGATAATTCCCGCCCTCAAGTTGCTTAGGAGGTGAGATGTAAAAGAGAGAGCAGAGCCAAGAAGCACCTTGGGAGACCACCGATGGAAAAAAAAAACAATGCTGGAAAAGAGCTGACAAGCCACTGCCTGTATATCCCCCAGGTAGAGAAAGAAAGTTGGATTCCCAAGGAAAGGCTTACCTGGTCAAGAGGAAGGGGTCTCAAAAGGCTTTCATGAAACTATCTTTCACTTCCAGATTAGGTGCTAGAGCTCCCAGTTCTGCTTATCTCTTCCCCTTAAAGATTGAACACAACACTGTATTTTCTGCATTTAAATGTTAGAGACCAGTACAGAAGGTCAGCATCTCTTTTAAGGGAGCAAGTCAATTTTGAATCAAGGGGATCTGGCCCTTTTAACAGACAGAAAGCTTCTTCCTTATCATAGTCACATGACTCATTAGAGGCACCACCTTCTAGAAACCATGTTGTTTGTCCTTTGTGCTCCAAAAGGACCAAAATGACATCACAATGTTGGGGGCAGTGTACAGTGTGACCAGCTGTGCCCTATTACACCAGTATGAGTGTGGAAGGTTCTACCTCAGGTCAGGCACAAATACTCCATATGAACATTTGGAATGGAATGGTCTCTAAAGCTATGCCTCTCACATCTCTTTTGAGCTATTGCAGTTCTGTTTTGCTCAGTGCCTTCTTTGTTGTGGGCACAGCATGCTGGATGATCCTCTACCAGTGTCTTCCAGGTCTCACCATCAATACCAAAATTCTTCAGAGAGACCTTGAGAGTGTCCTTGTATCACTTCTTCAAAACACCATGCAGGTGTTTGCTTTGTGTGAGTTCTCTGTAAAATAATCTTTTTAGGCAAATGTATATTTGGCGTTCAAACAACATGGCCACCAGCCCATCAGAATTGCACTCTGTGCAGTAGAGTCTGAATGCTTGGAAAGTCAGCTCAAGAAAAGACCTCAGTGTCTGGTACCTTATCCTGCCAGGTGATCTTCAGAATCTTCCTAATACAATTCAAAAGGAAACAATTCAATTTTCTGGCATGGCACTCACAATTAGATCAGCACAATAACTCCATAGACCTTCAGTTTGGTAGGTAGCCTAATACCTCTTCTCCACCACACATTCTTTTGGAGCCTCCCAAAGGCTGAGCTAGCTCTGGCAATGCCTGTGTACATCTTTGTGTACATCCCGGAAAAATATACCACCAAGGTTGGTGACCTCATTCATAGCACACCTTCCTGAGATCAGATGTTCTGGCAAATGCCAACTTGTAGAAAGGCAAATTCTTCTGTTTCCCTCACTCATTACAAATAGCTAACAGGTATAGGCTGATAGCCTATAATATTGCTAAGGATGGCTGAGCTAGCAGGTGCCCTAACAAAATTTGTTACATAGAAATTCAAACTGTAGTGGGGAAGTACTAAGAGGGTAAGTCAGAAGGAAATCAGATTATTTCTGGTGGCAATTTAGAGTTCAATTGCTTTGAACTCCTATTCTTTCTGGATTTCCATCTCTATATGCCTGGAACAACTTAACAGCCTTCAGTTTTAAGTTTAATATGTTAAAAATAAAAAACCAATTTGAGGAACTGATATCATATCACATTTTTGACAGTTTGACTGGGTCTTGAGCTGAAGGGCATAACTTCTAGGTCATTCTCCTACTGGTGGTGAATGATAGGACTGAGAGAAGAGTTTCTTATCATCAATATTAAGGATTATCTGCCTTTCCCTGGTGACTACTGCTGTCCTTTATTGGCTGAGTATTTTCTTCACTAAGTTTTCTTATCTAACCCCTACAAACTGTAGGGGCAGATAGATCAGATGGTATGAAGGGGGACTATATATAGCCTCAGTGAAAATAGCCCTAAGCAAAAATCATGGCCTGTGGTGATTTTAAAATTTTTCAGAAATAAAAAACATCCAATATACAAATAGAAATCTTTCCCAACACATTGAAAGTTGTCAACAAATTCTCTGCTTTTCTGCATCTTGCATATTTCAGTTTACCAACACATAAAAAGAAACAACACTTCTACACACACACACACGCACACACACACACACAAACACGCACACACGCGCACATGCATACACACACACACACACACACTCCAGACCCACAATGGGATCATAGTCTAATCATTTCTAAACACTGTACCATGGAACTCAGACAACCGAACAAATTAACTTATGATTAGTATAAGAAGAGACTTTTCTCTTTCAGTAAAATATGTGTGTGAGCATATTGTATATTATATATGTATACTTATATAATTCTGTGTGTGTTGTGTGTATACTAGAGTCATTATGTATTTATATCCTTCAGTTCTATCAATCTTGGAATATTATAGAATGTAGCCACTTCATTTGTGTTAGACCTTGAGATCCTTGGATAAAAAAAATATTATGCAATTGTAGAACATCACCATTTATTAATAAGAATAGAAATTAGGAGTCTTGCTTGTGGTAGAGTTTCTCAAGGAGTATATTGGATACCCCCAGTTATATCTTATGGCATTTATTTCCGAATAAAACAGGTACCAAATTGATAAACACCCATTCAGTTTAATTTGGAGTTCTGTCAGTGAAACAGCATCTTCATTGTCATGTCAAGAATATCATAATGTAAGTTCCTTAAGAGTAGGGATTTTTTTGTGTGTGTTTATATCCCTAGCACCTAGCATAGTGGTTAACTCAGAGTAGGTAGTTAACAAATACTTGTTAATTGATCAGTTAAGTCAAATCATATTCATTGGAAATATCCGAGAGCAGAAATGTGTGACTTTTTTTAAAAAGACAATTCTTTCTAGAATCAGAGTTATTAGGATTTTTGCAAATTCTATTCCAGAGGTTACTAGAGCTGATTTGAACTGGTAAACAAAGCCTTTCCTGCCAAAATTCCTTAGATTTTAAATTGTTTTTTAAAAACATAAAATAAATGTTTTTTCCTTCTACATCTCACAGAATCTACCCTTTGAACCTGGAGAGTTCCCATTCCCACTTCTACTCCCTCGCCACCAATTTTCCATGAGTCTATACATAGGAAAAGCTATATGGGATAAAGAACTTAGGTTTGTTTTTTTTTCTATTAGTACACAGAATAGTTTGTGGTCTAAAAATACTAAATGACTTTGTTTTCCTTATATCTGCGATTCAGTGATTTTGACACAGAATTCTTCGATTTCTGGTTTTCTGATAATTAAAACCAATAAATGAGATTTTCAAATACACTGATACTAAAATTTGACTTTTTAAAAGTCATAGTTTTGAGTTCTATGACTCAGTAGCAGATTTTTCAAAAATATCTAGGTTAATGAAAAAGATTCCATCTCAAATGAATCATGCAAATTTTTATATATAAACAAGTATCATGAAAGCCAAGGAGCACAGGACTGATGAAAAAAAAATAAAGAAGAATAGTTTTCAGGAGAAAGGATGCGATAGAGAAAATATGCTACACTTAAAAATCAGAGAACCTCTAATCCGCGTATGACCATAACAAGTTCTTTAAACTGCCTAGGTCTTAGTTGCCTCATCTGCAAAAAGAGGTTACACTACACAACCTCAAAGGACCTCTCTACTCTAAATCTATGGTCCTGTAACCTTTAGCCACATATAGACTCGGAGGACAGGCACTACTGCTCCAGCAGCCCTATTTCTAATTAAACTTTATCCTGCTCTGAAAACAGTTTTTTAAAATACTTTAAACCTAAATTGGCAAGTTTTATATAGAGAGGGCCAGAATGGGAAACAGCAATTTTTCATTGTAAACCTGCAGGTTTACACAGAGGGGAAGGATAGATTAGATGATGACTCTTTGATAGATCATATGTTTGGAATTTTGAATATATAAAAAGAGGTTGAACCTCATTTGGAATATTTTTGGGGGGGGGGAGGAAGCAGGGGGGAGAGAATCAGGCCCAAGGTAACGTAACTAGTGAGTGTCTGAGGCTGAATTTGAACTCAGGTCCTCCTGACTCCAGAGCCAGTGCTCTATCCACTACATTACCTATCTGGTCCTTTATTTGGAATTTGGAAGACTCAGAAAAGGAATATAATAATGTCCAGGGTATAAATGAAGAACTTAGAGTCTACAGAGGTGATCAATATCCCCTGCTCATCCCTCATGTTTTTTATTTTTCAAAATAAAGTTTATTGATGCTTTTTGATATTACATTATAGGAATGGTGAGATGAAGAAGCTTGTATCTCGCTCATAAAAAGCAAAAATAGTTCAGCAAAAACACCCCATTCAGTGACTCCTTTTGAGAATGTGTTCAATCTTCTATCTTAGTGGTCTGCTGTCTCTTTGCCATGAGGAATAAAGCATATTTAATTTTCTGTTCTCCAGGAACAATTTTTTTTTGTTACTCATATTCATCTTCTTTTTAGTAATGTTTTCATTTATATCATTGTAGTTATTGTGTATAGTGGTCATTTAGTCATGTTTATTTCATAATGCATCAGTTCAAAGGATTCTTCTAGTGTTTATGAGAATTCATCATTTTTAATCATTTAATAATTTAACAGGAAGGGAATAAATGCTTATGTGGTACCTAGTATGTACCAAACACTATACTAAGTGCTTTTATTGTTGCATCCTCTATCATATCCTTGCATTATAGTTTTTTCAGCCATTCACCAATTGAAGGCACCCACTTTATATCTAGTTCTTTGCTATCACAAGAAGCAATGCTAAGAATCATTTAGTGTACGTTGTTCATGACTTGCATGGAGTATATGGCATCACTGGGTTAAAGGACAGTTTTGTAACTTTTCTTGCATAATTTAAAACTGACATGCAGAATAGTTGAAATCATTCATAGCTCCACCAATGGTGAATTAGTGTGCCTGTCTTTCTCAACACTGACCATTTCATTATTCTCTAATAGTTAGGAGAAGATGCTCTCTAAGTGTATGACCATGTGCAGAATCCAATGTATAATCAGGTGTAGATTAGTGTAGAAGAGCTCATAGCTGGTAATGTCCTGAGGTAACTGTGTGTATTACTATAATATAACTGCTCTACATTCCTCTCAAGTCTGTGATGAATATTCACATTTACTTGGTTCCTACATTTGTAAAGGACAAGTAGGAATTTATCTTCACTAGCAGAGTTCTTCAGCAAAGGGGAAATTGAAGCTAAGTGGTTCTTCCCTCTATAAAAATTAAAAGCCTATATTTCTGACCTAAATTATAAATAAAGCCTTTCTTTATGATCTGTCCTTGAGAGCACTGATTGACCAAGGTATACAAGACCAAACTGATGTACATTCTTTTTTTTAGCTCATAATTGTTTTTTTAAGTAGCTGAGATTTGACACATATTTAATAACTTCAGTGGCCTTAGACACAAGTGGCTATCAGGATGGGGAAGTAGTACTATATGGGACTGTTTCTCATAATTAGCCTAAAAATGATACATAGTCAGTAACCTTGGAAGGTGATTGTTATCATAGGATAGAAAGCCTTCCTTGTACATATTTCTAATAATTACCTTGACAATCATATCAAAAGAAGCTATCATTTTCTCATCCAAGCCTGGGGAAGAGTACAGGGTCAGGTAGGTGTATAGTTTAATCAGGTTTCTCTCAAAAGTTACAAAGGGTAAAAAAAAAACTAAGCTAAGAGGTTATAAGTGATATGACATACTGCAAAGAAACATATCAACTTAACATTCAAGCATAAAGGATTATCATAAACTCTGCTTAATAAAAGTGTTTCCTCTGCTTAGGAAAGGAATGTCCCCAAATGGAGCTTGTGCTTGCAGTTTCACTGTGCAACAGTTAAATTAAACTAATCCTATGCAAGCAGTTGCTGTAGTATTTAGTCTTAATTCTATAGGTAGATATTCATAAAGTAGCAGCGACTTAAATTGTCAAGAATGTCACAGCAGTCACATAAGACACTGATCAAGAAAAAGGTCTCCCAGAACAAGTAAAATGATAACAATTGATTTTTACCTAGTGCTTTATAGTCTGTGAAATGTTTTTACATGTATGAATTTAAAAGAAGTAAAATACAGTTCCTGGGCTAAATTAATGAATTTGCCTTTCAAACTCAGGCCAACTTAAGATATTGCCATGAAGACATCAACTGGTATTTTGCTGGTGATGGTGAGAACAAACCAGTCTTAAAATTGACGGAAATTTTAATGGAGAGAGGCAGATTGAGAGAATGGAGGTGGAAGACAGGGAAGCAGAGAATAGCAAGGGAGATAAATGAAGAATAGGTACTAGGAATTGTGTGGACTGCCAGATTAATAGGTTGATCCTCAGAACAAGAAAATACAATTGCTCAGAAAGGCTGAGCAGAGACTAGTCAGAAAAACTAGGGAAATCCCAAGGTGGGAACGTAAGAGAGGGAAGTGTTGGCCTCTCATA
Source organism: Pseudochirops cupreus (assembly GCA_028627135.1). NCBI lineage: Eukaryota > Metazoa > Chordata > Mammalia > Diprotodontia > Pseudocheiridae > Pseudochirops > Pseudochirops cupreus. The sequence goes on from CM053580.1 coordinate 250,901,462, forward strand.
TGTCAAAGGTTTTATTTTGTGATATTCCTGAAGGGGAAAGGTAAGTCCAGGAGTCATCTGAATTCATGAGCACAGTAATTCTATTTAAATAAAAGCATCTGACCATAGCATGTTTGAAAATCAATTTCTTATTCAAACTCTTAAGCCAAAATCCAACATTAAAAGACAATGTTCCTTATAGCGTTTTCTGTCTATAGCAAAGGAAAAGGTTCATTTCCCTCTCTTCCTCTCTTCTCATCTTAAAACAGGAAACCAATATATCATTCAGCAAACTCAGTAATCTCTCATAAAGTGATTTTTTTCCTTTTTTGTAAATGCAGAACAGCATAAGGTAAGCAATCATGGAAACTGCCTCCTGACTTAACAAGAACTCAATGAGTGTCCTATATTTTTCCTCAGGATGGATGGTCACAGTATCACTTTGTAGCCTCATCTTCAACAATAGAAAGAGATCGGCAAAGACCCTATTCTTCATCACGAACACCCTCCATTTCTCCTGTGCGCATGTCTCCTAACAATCGCTCAGGTAAGAAGGTGCCAATTGTAAGCACATAATAATAAACACATGTCTCTAAGAAAGATGAAAGCATCTTAGTTGATCAAAACACCATGTTTGGGGGAGGAGGGCATTCAGGTCCTATGGATTTGTGTATTTGTGTGTGTGTTTATATACATACACATATGTATGTATAATGTATGTATGTATATGTATATGTATGTTTGTAGTTATAAATATCCTTTTTAGTGACACTTCTCTGGAAATTGTAAAGTAAGCACTTTGCTATAAATCACTAACATTATTTTATATGAGCTAACCCATCAGGATTGACCAGAGTCCAATAATGGAAAAGAAAAGGGCATATTTCTACTATCATGCAGCTACTATTTCCTTGGAAAACTTCCAGACTCAGAGTCCTTTAAGTATCACTTCAGTGGCAGTCATAAAAATGGTTCAGAACAAATAAAAGTCTTTTAGATGGTAATGGAAAGCCTTACAACTCAAGACAGCTCTGGAATTTTAGTGCTAGTCTACATCTTAGTAGGGTGTATTTATACTGTACACTCAACCCTACAGTTGTAACATGAATAAACCATTATTTGATTCACTAAGGACATTTAAGAGATTCCATTCAGTTTTCCATATAATTAATCAACTTACTACTTCAGCTTTTAGCTTACTTTAGGATATGCTTTATTTTATAAGACAGTGGATCTCAAGCTAGAAGAGACCCAAAGACCATCTAGCATGACTTACTTAAGAAAGCAGGAATAAGCTTCCTGGAGCATACTATAGTCATGCAGGAGGCATGGTTTTGTTGTTATTTAGATTATGGCAATGTGATCTCTTTTTTCTGGGTCTCTATTGTTGTAAGATATATTTAGAATGAAAGAATTCTCTTCAGGCTTTCCCTTCCTTCCCTTGTCAAAGAGTTCCTGTTTTCCAAAGCTAGGTCAGAGGGAAGAATGGTAGATGAAGTTCCTGGCATCAAAAATGGCCTCGCTGGCCTTGAAAGGGTTTCTCATAAAACCTTACACAAAAATTTACTGTGAGTAGTTACCTAAGACTTGTCTAAATGATGAAGGAACTCAGAAAAAATTTAGGAGAAAACTGACAGGAATAAATTGTACTCTCCCAGTCAAATGGAAGAATACATGTTTCAGTGTAATAGGAATTAAAACACTTGGACTGACAGTAAGACTAAAGAACTGCCGTCAATTTATATGTCTGACTTGGGTCAATCACTGAGCTTCCTGGCAGAACTCTACTTGTATGTAATAAGGATGATCATATGACGAGAATGTGGTTAAAAAAAAATAGTCTCGTGGAACCATCTCCAAGTCTGGATTTGCTTTATTGAAAACCAGTCTCTTATTTCTAAATGATAATGCAAAATGGATCAGCACAAGATCAGTTTTTTGGGTTCATACATATTTAACTCTCCCAAAGACAGAGCGTATTTCTTCATATTGGAAAATCACCACATTTTCATATATATGCCAAGTCAATACAGAAAGAATTTGAAAGCACCTGCTACATATTAGATACTGTTCTAAATAAACACCTAGAATGTAAAGATATATAGATATAGTCCCTGTTCTTAAGGGGCTTTCATTCTGAAGGTAGGGAGAGAGAAAAGACATGCACACAAGTAGCTATGATTCAAGGAAAGATATGACAAGGGAGAGGTATTGGCAAAAGATTTCAAGAAATTTCAGGAGGGAGAGATCACTTGGGGGGCAGTTGAGTGGTTCAGTGGTAGGCCTGGAGTCAGGAAGACTCATCTTCCTGAGTTCAAATCTGGCCTCAGACACTTAGTAGCTAGCTGTGTGACCCTGGAAAATTCACTTAACACTATTTGCCTCAGTTTCTCATCTATAAAATGAGCTGGAGAAGGAAATATCAAATCACTCCAGTATCTTTGCCAAGAAAAGCCAAAACGGGTCATAAAGAATCAGACATTATTGAAAACAACTGAACAACAAAAAAAGCAGAGTACGTTGCTTTGGGAAGTGATGAATTTCCCGTGACAAGATCTTCAAGCAGAGACTAGCTGAGCCCTTCTGAGAAATGCTGTAAAAGAGATTCCTGTACATATAAAGTGTGGACTATGTCAGTGTCAGTTAGCAAATTCAAATGGATACAAGGGTCACTAATAGATACCTAAGGGTCCCTGCAGGCCCTATATTGGCTTAGTTTTAAAAATGTAAAGTATTTTCATTTGTTTTTAAGAATATTTCCCAATGACATTTTACTGTAATTCTACTGCACACAGAAGCATATGGTTCTGCGTGTTTGATACCTCCAGCCTGGAGAACCTCTGGTTTCCTTCCCGATCTGTGATGCTGTGAGTCAGGGCTGCTGCTGCAAGGCACAGAGTTGGTCAGGAAGGATTGTGCCTGCAGTGTGGCGGTTCCCATGTAATTTCGGTTCTTTATACCAGAGTGCCTATGATCATTCCTCTATTCTTCCCACAGTACACTACAACTTAAGGAAGAATAATAGCTTTAGATTAGTTGATTGTTACCCTATTTTTGTTCTTCTTTTTTCTTTCCACTTGTTAAGAACTACAGTGAGCGCAGCAATAATTCACCAGAATGCTGCGAAGATGGAATGCGAGGATAGATTAAAAAGTACTTTATAGGAAATGCAATTCTACACAAGTGCTAGGTATTCGTAACCTCATGATCAGCCAGAGAGCTTGTTTTCTGTGTGCTTCCCAAGAATGCCACATAGTAGACATTTAATAAAAATTTGTTGACTTGTTTGGGCTTTTATAGAGTACATTGCATAGGTTACTCAAGAACTGGGTCATTTTTGTCACTCAGTTTGAAAATCAAAGAATAATTACACATATGGAAAGGCTTAATAAGCACTGACGTCTGTGAATATTTAAACTCTAATATTTTAGAGGTTAGGCCATAAAACATCTCCCAAATATAACACTTTAATGACTTGTGGCAGCATCTACAAAATTTCTACCCATATAAATAAAAGTAAAGGCTCTTGGGAGGAGTGACAAGACAAAAAAGAGGAAAGAAAGAAGAAAAAGGGAAAAGAGAGAAGTGGAAGATAGAAGGAGCTACAGCAGCCACCCAGAACTTGGTAGCAATGACAATGAACAAGACATTCTGGGTTTTTTTGTTTTTGTTTTTTGGAAGGGGGAAGGCAGGGCAGTTGGAGTTAAATGACTTGCCCTAGGTCACATGACTAGTAATTGTTAAGTGTCTGAGGCAGGATTTGAGCTCAGATCCTCCTGACTCCAGGGCTGGTGCTCTATTCACTGTGCCACCTAGCTGCCCCCAAGACATTCTGATAAAAGAGGAAAACCAGGGACCAAAACCAGGCAAAAATCAAATGCAAAACAGTCCTGCTGTTGGTTTGTATATTGATCCTGTAGACAAGCCATTGAAGATTTCTGAGCAAGGAAGTGACAAGCTCAAAAGCATGTTAAACTTGACACAGCTGACTAAGTAACCAATTGTCAGGTATTTCTTAAACATTGACTGTGTAGTAAGTACTGTGCTAGGCCTTAGGGATATACAGACATAGGTGAGTCAGTCCCTGACCTCCTGGTATAAAATCAATGGGTGATATACCATGCTCTCAGATGTCAATCTAAAATTTATGCACAATTTGAAAAATGATTTCTATGGGGATAGAAAATAACAATTGGAGGGGGACATTGCAGGCAAAGTCAAATGTGGAGATGGTATGTTATGTATGGGAGACAGGAGTTGGCCAATTTGGCTGAAGTATACATGCAGTTATGTGTAATCAGCCTGGAAATATAGGTTGGATCAAGGTTATGAAACAGTAGTTTGTATTTTGTCCTAGAGGTAATAGGGAGCCAGTGGAGTTTCTTGAACAGGTGAGCGACATGATCAGATCAGTGCTTAGGGCATATCAATTTGACATTTGTGTGAAGAATGAATTGGACTAGGAAACAGGGGAGCTGGATGCAGGGGACCAAGTAAGAGGCTATGAAAAAAATCTAGGCAAGAAGTGATGAGGACCTGAACTAACATGGTTGAGGTATGGGAATGCAGAAGATAATTTTGTGGAGATAGAATCAAGAAAACAGCAATTAATTGAGGACCATCATTTATAGGAACACAAATCAATATGCCATCATTCTCTCTAATACACCATTACTTTGTGTCTTACTAGACAGATTCTATCTCCTCCCATACATCTGTACAGCAACAGCCCTGATGGTTCTAGCTATTCAATAACTATTACCCTAGAAGCACATATCCATTCTAACTTTCATTTCTTTTCTCCTTGCTTTGAAATTCATTTCACCCTCCCTCTTATTCACTTCTCATGGAATTTTAGATTGGTAGAATTTAACAATTTGGAAGGGACTTTATAATCAAGGCTTCTGAAGCACAGAAAACTTGAGTAACTTGTCCAAAGTAGCAGAGTTTCAAAGGGTGTGTGAGAGTTGGCTGAAGGTTATGTATTATACACTGAAGTGGTAATGAGCAGCAGAGAAAAAGAGGATTTGGGACTATACTGAAACGGAGAATCTCAATCAGCAGGCATTTATTAAGCATTTACAATGTGTCCAGCACTATGCTAGGCACTAAATTAGATAAACAGTCCTTGTCTCAAGAAACTTACATTCTATTGGGGGAAACTATACACACATATATCAATATATACTAATTAAATAGAAGATTGGTGGGGAGGGGCAGGAGCACTGTCAGCTGGGTAAATCTAGAAAGGCCTCATGTAAAAGCTAGCACTGGGGCTGAGCTTTGAAGGAAGTGAGTGGTTCTAAGAGGCAGAGGTGAAGAAACAGATCATCTCAAGCATCAGGAATGGCCTCCATAGAGGGGCAGAGATGAGAAGTGGAATATTGTACGTGAGGAATAGCAAGAGGGTCAGTTTGGCTGAACCATAGTGTTTGAAGGGGAGTAATGTCTAATAAGTCTGGAAAGGCACTGCTAACTTTCATCCTATATAAGAAAAAAAACAGGTTTCTTCAGTCATATCTATTCTCTAAGAGCTATTACATTCAAGAAAAGTTTATATTATCTCATCTCCAGTAGAGCTCAAGTGAGCACCTTGCCTAAACACAAGGAGCAAGAACCATCCCAGAGATTCCAGTAATCTCTTGCAAATCTTTCTCTTAAGATCTGACAAGACCTTGAATAAGGGTCAAAGTGTTTTAAATCTTGTTAATACTTATCATTGGGAAGCAGGATAGTACTTTGCCTTATACTTTAACTGCTTACTATGACCTCTAGTAGGTCACTATTTTAGATCTGCTGCCTGTTACATAGAGACTAGAATATTTGCTCACATCAAAGAATGATAAAATCTCCTTTGCTCAGAGTAGAAGAAGGCTTCAGCAGCTTTCCAGTCCGTTGTATATAAGAATTGTCTCTACAACATTCCTGACCAAAAAAAAAGTCAACAAGAGGTTGTTCACCCTCTGCTAAAAGACATCAAGTGAGGGAGAAACCCACCACCTCCCAAGACAGTCATTCCACTTTGGGATCACTGTTATTTACATCCATTTAAATCACTCTCTCTCTCCAAATCTAGCTATAACATGTTTGGTCAACATTTTGTCCGTAAAAGCAGCATGAGATTTTGTCAAATGCTTACAAAAAATCTAGTTAAACTCTCTCTACTTGCCCATGAGGAGGTTATTCTGGTGTGGCCAGTGCATATTGAAGCCATGTTGGCTTCTCATTTTCACTGCTTTTCTTTTTTCTAGATATGTAGTCGTCCCTGTAATGACATATTCAGGAATTAAGGTCAAGCTCACTGACCTGTCATTTTCAGAGTCTACTTCTTCATTTTTTTTGGCAACTAGAGTTGGGTCCTGGAGGCGGTACAAAGTTTCAGTAGCTGAACGTGAGGGTTAATACCTTTTTAGGGATAGGATGTGATGGGGAAGGGGAGAAGGGGAGGAGACAGAGGTAGAAAAAAGCAAGAGAAATTTGTGAAAGAAACACATCCAAAGATCTCACCTCAGTGTCTGTAGGTCTCTTGCTCTAGGCTGTCAAGAACATAGAATAACAAATTTCCCTTCCCTCAAAATATAGCTTTCTGAAGAGTCTGGCCCTCCACTGGCTAATCTTTCCAGTTTATCACTAATGAAATATCAATGACTACTGATAACTAATGTCCCTGCATTCCCTTTACCACAAGCACCCAGGAAATAAAGTTTTAGTAAACTAGGTTCAAATGGGGAAATCCCACTGCATGAGGAATGACTGGTTCTGAACATTTTAGGCAGACTGATGAAGATTTTGTACACAAGTGGCCTTTCAGCCTCTCGAAGGACAACACAAAGAAAAGTCTCCTCTGCTACTTTGGTACAGGGCTGGCCTGAGGTGGCTCCATTTTTAAGCAGAGCTATTTTTGCTTTTGCCATAATAGTCCAGAGAGTCCTTTGTGGTAGTAGTGGCCCCCAAAACCATCTTTCCACAAAGTAAAAATAAGGTTGTTGTATTCATAAAGTACCCAGAAAACAACCCAGGCTACATATTCACAATGCCTCCTGGGCCCCCTCTGTCTAAGACAAGACGTTCTCTCTGGGAACAGAAAATCTGAAGGATATACCACCAAACCAATATCACTAGAAGTCTCTCTCTCTCTCCATAGTTCTGATCGTTGGATGACGTACAACTGATTATCTGTGTCTGTGTATGTGAGAAGGAGGGAATCAAAAACTAAGTTTTAGTGGCAGTACATATTTTTAAACATATATGTATACCCATACATAAAAATTAAGTTTTGAAGTATAAGTTATCATGTTATTAATGTAAAAGCAATATTTATATTAAACCTAATAAAATATGTATGGGCCAAATGATAAGAACCAAAAAAAGGTTTTGTTTTTTTTCTCCCATTAGCAAGTGCCCCAGCCTCACCTCGAGAAATGATCAGTCTCAAAGAGAGGAAAACAGATTATGAGTCCACTGGAACAAATGCCACTTACCACGGAACTAAAGGAGAACACACTTCCAGGAAAGATACCATGACAGGTGAGATGAAAATACAGAGTTGCATAGACCAATTAACTTTATTAGTGAGAAAGAAGGTTGGGACTCCATTCTAGAGGCTTGACAACTTATCTATGGTTAGCAAGCTGATTTAGCTTCTTGGGGCTTTGGTGGAAAACATTTCCTGAAACTGGAAACGAAAGGTAAGATTGTGCTACAGGGATAAAAATTGAACATTGTATTCTTGGTAGTCACAAAGAAGTTTGAAACCTGAATGGAAGTAACTCAAAGAAAAAATGCCACACTTAGTCCGTTTTATTCCCTGACTCTATCTTCCTGTCCTTTTATTTCTTCTTCAGTACATTCCCATTACAGAGAGGAATCACACAGAAGGTTAATTTTCACTATCACAAGAAATCAATCAGAATCCTAGACTTTAGAGGTCACCTGGTTAGATGAACATCACATAAAACGCTTTGTAACTATCAACCACCATATAAATATCAACGATTGTTAATTCTTATTTAACCCAACCTCCCACTTGACCCATAAATTCTCTTTGTAGCATTCCTAAGCCTAACAGATAGTCAATCATACACCCTGGCTAGAAAACTGGGAAACTACCTCAATGAAGACAAGGAGACAGGGAGTACATGGAAAAAGCAGAAGATTTGGAGTCAAAGGCCTGTAGTTCAAGGACCCAGTCCTGCCCCTCTTTACCTGTGTGACCTTGGACAAGTTACTTACCTTCTCTGGGTCTCTGTTTCCCCATCTGTAAAGGGAAAGGATTGGAGTCAATAGAGTCTAAAGTCTCATCTATTCTTTGGGAGTGGGGGAAATAGGTCTAATGATAGAAAATTCTTTATTATATTTAAACTGAAATCTGCCTTCCTCTAACTTCACCATATTTCAGAGTTGCAAAGGATGTCAGTGTCGGAAGTCATCTTACACAATGTAGATCTGAAAAACAATCCCTTCTAAATCATAAATGATCAAGTAGTTGCCCTGTGCTTTATTGAAAACCCACAGGATTCTCTTGAGAAAACTCATTCCATTAGTGGATAACTCAGATGGTCTGGGACCCACGGTTTTTCCTTACATCAAGCCTAAATCATCTTCTTTGCAAATTAAATCCAGTATTTCTAGTTGTGCCTCTGGGACTAAGCAGAACAATTCTAATCCCTTTTCCATAAGATAACCTTTCTATGCTTTAAGACACCTATCTGGTCCTCCATGAATCTTCTCTTTCCCAGGCTAAAGATCTCTAGTTTCAATTTGGTAAAGACACAAGAATGCTTATTCACACTTTTTCCCTTGGTATCATATAGAATAAGTCTACCTCAATTCTCATATCACAATTATCATCATTTTCATAGCTAACATTTATCCCTTCCAGTATTTAAAAACATCTATCATGTTCCTCCTAAAGCCTTTCATTTTCCAGGTAGAAGCCACATAAGGCCCTTCAACCTTTCATCAAGTGACCTAACTTCCAGACCGCCCTCAATGTCTCAATTGCCTATCTATCTATATCTGTCAGATAGATATTTATGTGGGGCAGCTAGGTGGTGTGGTGGATAGTGGGCCTAGAATCAGGAAATCTTATCTTCCTGAGTTCAAATGTGACCTCAGACACCTACTAGCTGTGTGACCCTGGGCAAGTCATTTGACCATGTTTGCCTTAGTTTCCTCATCTAGAAAAGGAAATGGCAAACCACTCAGTATCTTTGCCAAGAAAGCTCCAAATGGGGTCACAAAGAGATTGAAACAACCCAACAACAGCTATCACCACAGAGATTATATACTCGAGTTTGTCAGGGGCTGTCTCAGAAAAAAAAAGTTCTCTAGATATGATTTTACAGCACTTGAATATTTTAGTGGATCCATGATTTTATCCATGGATAACTGTTCTAACAGTAAAGATCACAGATCACAAACCATCCACTCTTCCCTGTGAAATTTTTGTTCACATTCTCCCATAAATCTTCCCTATTGAGCTCACACAATATTCTGGAATATCATGTAGGTACCACTGTAATGCTTCAACTGTCCAGTTGTTATCACTAAGTCTCACTACATTACCCGACTACCTCCTAATGTTCTAATCCTGTGTCTCTTTAATCTTCTGTGCTATTTCTTGGGTGTAAATCATTGTTGATAATGTTACAGTCTATTACTTACACAAGTTGTACATGTTTCCACTTCCCTTTGGATATCATCTCAACAGCAGATACAGTGAAATCATCTTCCTTCTGGACATAACACCGCTGTGAATAAAGACTGAGATCATATGGTCTTTTTGGCAGCCACACCATATTTGATTCACAATGAAAATGCAGTCCACAAAAACCCCAACTTCTTTTTCATATAAACTAGAATGAAATCAGGATTCCCCTTCTTCTTTTAAGTTTGATTTGGCAAAGAGCAGAACTTCATGTTGACTCCAACTGGATCCCTAGAAAGACTAAATAACACAGCTAGTCAGAGGCAGACCTAGGAGTAGAGCCCATGGTTCCTAACTTCCCGTGCAAAGTTCTTTCTCTCATACTATTCAACCAGCTAGGAATTCAAATAAGTACAACTGACCCACAATTCTTTTAACTCATCCAAATAAAGCTCTTAAGAAATTTTTTCTT